>JAHHUM010000657.1:0-324460 GCA_036173005.1 Crenichthys baileyi
CCCTTGTTTTTTTTTCCCGGCTCTCCGACATGGGTGTCCAGGTGGGCTCACCTCTGTCTCCTTCTCCAGAGCTCCACTAAGGATTCCAGGGTCCTCAGCAGGAATTTTTATGAGCGTGAAGAGAATGTTCTATGTAATGTAGCGATTGCATGGAAATGCACATTAAAGATGGCTAATAGTGATCATAATAACTATCATTATGTGTCAGTGTTAGGCTAAAATCATGGAAGTGGTAGGCAAAAATAGCACGGCTAGCATAACAGTAAAATCAAAGGTTCAAAAGTGAGTGCAAATAACCCAATGTGAAGGCCTACCAGTTTCATGGGTGGTTATTTTCAACCATTGGAAGGCTTCTTTCTAAGCTGGATTGATGCCAGACCTCTATTTCTTCTGCTTGTTAAGTCCTCCAACAGCAGAAATTACGCCCATGTCTATAACTGACGCAGAGCTAGTACTGGCTGCAGGCCCGTCATTTTGTTCCTCGCTCTTAGTGAAATGAAGTCACCTCATTTGTGCTTAGCAGCTACCAGGAAGAACGCCGTGATACGACGCCGTTTGTACCCACCCTTTGAAGCTGACATGATTTTAGAAAGCTTTACCGTTAGTGGTTGCACAGGGTGAAAGGAAGCGGGAGCA
This sequence comes from Crenichthys baileyi, assembly GCA_036173005.1. Lineage (NCBI taxonomy): Eukaryota > Metazoa > Chordata > Actinopteri > Cyprinodontiformes > Goodeidae > Crenichthys > Crenichthys baileyi. The sequence continues at coordinate 637 of JAHHUM010000657.1, forward strand.
GACTCAGCGCATGTGCAACATCCGACATAAAAACTACACGGAGGGAGCCCAGATGTCAGTCAAAGGGCTGATACGCCCAATTTCAGCATAACAGTGAAAAATTTCAGCATAGCAGCCCATCTAGGTCGCCCCCCTGGGATGACCTTTGGATCACCCACCAGAACACTGGTTTTCTGTCCCTCCTTCCTAGGCCCCCTACTCCTACCCAATCTGGGGTATTTTTTTGTCTGTGGACCTTTTAGTCCAGAGGGCCAGATCTGTTTTCATAGCATTTTTTTATAATGAATGAAATCATTATTTAAAAATACCTTTTGTATTTACTCAGGTTGTCTTTAATCAATAATAAAATTTGCATGATAATCTAAAAAATGTACGTGTGACAAAAAGCAAAATCACTAGAAACTTGTAAGAGGGCAAACACGTTTTCATAGCACTGTACAAGGGCATCATACCAATGGCAAGCTAGAGTAACAAGTTTAACTATAATGACAATGTAGTTTCCCTAAACCTGATTTAACTTACTGGAAAATTTACAGTTCACAACATCCGAAGCTGTTGAGCACTTGGAAGCAACAAAATTTTCTTTCTAATTTTATTAACCTATTAGAAAAATTGTGAGGTTTTTAGTGGTAGATTGAAAATCTGCAAATCTGCATCCTCTGCAGACTTCTGACCTGGTAGTTATGCTAATAAAACTGTCAGCACGGAATTATCAACCGCTCCTATGTATAGCTAACACTGTGAAGTACACCGGGGGTTGTACAACCCACTGTTTTTCTCTGCCCAGTCAGCACTTATGCATCTTTGGCCAGTGTCCACTCAGCACCCCGGGCTGTCAGCTACTTCTGGAACTTTATGTTCTGGCAAGCTGTTATTTTATGCACTGCTAATATGTCAGCATACTTCAAACAATTTGAGCATCTCAGGTGGCAGAGTGGAGGGTTACATGAATTCCAAAAATGTATTTGAGGAAACCAAATTTACTCTCTAAGGATACTACTTATATGTCAAAACTATTATATTAATATCTGTGCAAGTTTTCACATATTCTCAATAGGCCTTTAGTTCGCTTTATGTATTATTTGATTTGGTCACAGTGGCTGAACTTTTGACTTTAATGCTAGACTTTTACCAATATGTCCAGACCATTGCTAGATCAGATAATGATGTTAAAGTGTATGTTAAGTTTTTTACATCTTTAGATTGTACATCTACATTCCCAACATTCTTAAACACCAGCAATAGCTAAATAAAATAATGCTATTTTCTCACACTGCATTTAACCACTCAGGCTCAATAGAGTATCACATTTACTGATCTACAACTCCAAAGACGACGTGTGGAATAAGAAAATGTTATGTAGCCTATTATCTTTTTATTTTTTAATGTTTCCTTTCACAGAGTTTCAGGCATACCATGTCCAGCAGATGGTTGGCTACATATGCCAGGGCAGTTTTGCTCTATAAAAAGGATATCTTAAGACGGTATCCTATTTGCATGATTAACTTGAATAATTCCAGATTCAATCCAGCATCAATGTGGGCAGGCCACATTGATGTTATAAGAGCCTGTGTTTGTATGAACTTAAACCATTTTGAGTAATCATACATTGGTGCATGTGTGTGTGTTACTTGGAGGTGTACATTTGTAAGTCAGTCCCAGTCATATGGTCAGCACAAAAGTAGTTCGCCAGCAAGGCAGAGGAGCAGCAGGCCCCAGGCCAAAGAGCAACAGAGCGAGATGCAGAGCATTGTGCCCCCCCAACCCAGCCCTGATACAGCCTACCACTACGTGGTGTTTGTGTGTGTCTCTGTGGTACAGTGTTGTGATGATTGCAGATGTGTCTGTCTAAAGTGCATTAAAATTGTGGTTGTGGCTGGGGTGTATGACATCCCAGTGCTTGTTGACAGCAGAGTCTCCCCAACCCCAAAGACCTAATGCCCCTTTTAGACCCGCTTTTGCTCCGCTGAAGGGAACATCTCCTGGAGGCGCGGCTTTAAAGCATCATGTGTGCGAATGAAAACGTGGCGGCGGTATTGGAGCACTACCGTTCTTCCCCAACCGCCAATGTAAAGAAGAAGAAGACCGAAGTGCGTTACAAAAACAAGAAGGAGCTATGGAGGACGCCCCATCCAGCTGCCGCTGAATATTGCAGTCTCCTACGATCGACAGAAAAGCTTGCACCTCGTTGTTGCTCCAAGGGGTGACTTTTCCAAATAACTGTGCGGACTCCATCATATGTTTCTCTCACTCGCTTGAATGCACGTTTGAAAATGGCAGTTGTTTTGTTTTTTTTACGCTGGTCGACTCTTACGGCTGGCCGCGCCCAAAGCCAATCAGCGAACAGCCGTTTGTGTCATTGTTTTCTTAATTGTTTTGACCCACATTCAGATAGACACTCAGGAGGCAGGAGAAAAGTTAAACAAGTTTATTATTGTTCAGGAGTATAATATGGAACTGGAACCGGGACTGGAGGCACTGCATGTACGGAGAAGAAGGACAGGTAAGAACTCCGAAGGCAAACGGGGATAGCTGAAGACAGGATCTGAGTTTTGCTTACAGTTGATGAAGAGGTGGCTGGAAGAAGGAGAATGATGTGGAGCCTGGGCGGACTGACTTTATGCTGCTGCAGATCCAGGGAGTTAGTCCAAGGAAACTGTGAATGCTCTGGTGAGGTTTCAGGTGAGTACTTGACAGTTGAAGGATCCAGAATTTGGTTATAGAAACAGAGTTTACCTGGTGAGGTTTCAGTGGAGTTAATTGGTAGAGGGTGAGCAGGGTTCGCTTGCCTGAGGAAGAAGGATTGAGCTGTCAGCTGGAACTTGAACCAAACTGGTTTCTTTGGAAGCTTGAGTTATTTGGGTGAGGCAGGATCGAAAACTGGTAACTTAACCCAGGACCAAAAGTCACAGGAGCTTGAGACCAGGACTTGAAAGTTTCCTAGGAAGGAGCACACAAAAGGTAAGTAACTAGGAACTTTGACTAAGAACACAGCCTTTGTGGTAACTTCTTATGGCCAAGCTCTGATGTCTAACACTCAGGCACTGGAGTGCCTCCACTACCCTCCACACCGGAGGATCATGGCGGCATCTAGTGGTGAGCAAGTGTTAGCAGCAGGCAATAAAAAACACATGAACCTCCCAGACTCCGAAAGTTTGTTCACGTCACGTACAGTACCGACCCGGCCTCGCTTAGCCCTGCTAAGAAGGAGGTACCAAAAAAGTAGGTACCGGTACTGAAATAACAGTAATGGAAATGCTTGCGAAGCGAGCCGAGTGGAGCCGAGTCGGGCCAAATCGAGCCAGTGGACAAGGGGCAAAAGGGTCTCTAGTGCACAGAACCCAATAAAGGGGGGGGCACGCCATGGTGTTTCCTCAACTCCCACAAGGCCCATCGTCCCACAACCCAAGACCGTACTGCTGTGTCGTGTTGCATATGTAAGGCAGAAGGGGTTGGGCGCCAAGGCTCGTTTGTAGGCCCTTGTAGCCTATTCTCGTTGCTTATTGTCTTAACATCCTAAGGATAAGCATTACCAGGGTTACCTTTGTATTTGATATCAATAACTACCTAACAGCTGCATGAAAAAGAGATGAAATGTCCTCCAAAGAAGCTTTTATTTTAATTACCTGTGGAGAATAAACATATGGATATTTTTGTACTTTCCCATCCTTCTTCTCTAACATGATTGCAGTTGCTACAGCATCCACATTTCTGACTGTGGTTGTTATCTAGATTTGGCTAAAGCAGCCATTTACCTGTCCACCTTTGCTTATGTAATCTAATGCATTTATGTGGACATTTGAATATCAATGTTAGTCCTCTTAGAGTTACACGTAGTCCTTAAATACTTTAACAACCAAATATGTGTTGCTGCTATATAGTGAAGAAGCTAATAATTACAGTTAGTAATTATATGTCGACTATTCATTGAATAAGCTGGTATTCAAAAAATTAAAAGAGCTTTAAAAGAGCTACCCAACATAATTTTGGATCTAATTTTTGTATAATACAAAATATAATCCTTTATATCATTTAGAATCAAAATGTTTGATTCTAAATGATATAAAGGATTATATTTCCAACGACATAAATGATGGCATCCCATGGTCAATAATGTTTTGGAGTTTGACAGTCAAAACAGTAATTGAAAATCACAAGAATGGTTGGATGGATATTAGCTGCAATTTGCACTTGCACAATGTTGGGTGGTCATATTGTGCAATTGCCTAACCTGTGAGGCTCCAGCTTCCTCCAGATTCAAGATTTACATACCTGCTGCTGGTCTGCATGTGTACCAAATTACAACAATTCAGCCTGTTTATTGTCAATGTCAGTTTTCTCCAGTTTCACTTGTGTCTCCATCTCTCTTTCATAGGTTTCCTTCCACAATAAATTTTCCACCTTCATTATGAAACTCCCCTTCTCCTTTCTGTGCCAAGGTCTGATTTCACCAAAGCTCGTGACAAAACCTACCCCTTACTTTTGACATTTTCTGTATATTTATTTGAAGGAACTTGGCAGGACAAAATCTTTTGAAACTTAAAAGAAAGATTAGAGACACCCCTCTACTATGTTATGTTTATCTTATGTATATGATATATATGTTGTTGGTTTTAATTACTTACTCCATCTTTTTATGTAATTTAACAGCTGTTAACATGACAACAGATGAGGTGGAAATTCACCAGGAAAAGACAAAGCAGGAGGAGGAAGATGGCCAGGATTCTCACATGCATTCTCCCGAGGATGAAAACCTTCAGTCTCAAAATCGAAATTCTACTGGTCGTGGTCTCTCACGTCTCTTCTCCTCCCTCCTGAAACGGCGTTCACAATGTGACAGTGAGTGGGGTCAGAGGGAAGATGAGGAAGACGAAGCTAAAGCTCCAATTGCTGACCCTGAACCTGAACTGAAAATAGAAGGAGAGGTTGCCTTGGACCAGCATTCAGTCAGCAGTGCAGAGGCTCAGGTAAGCTTACACACAGTGCTGCAATAAATTTGCTCTCTTACAGATGTTTCAGATCATCAAATGAATTTTAATATCAAAAACATATACCCATTATACAACGTACAGTTTTTAAAGTATGATTTCATTTATCAATGCAAAAATGCTACTCTAACCAACCTCGTCCTTGTTAAATCATGAATTAATGTTATCAACATTTTGGGGGTCATTTTAAAATTTTTTCATTTTAAATAGAACTTGTCTGGGCTTGCACGGTGGCGCGGTTGGTAGCACTGTTGACTTGCAGCAAGAAGGGCCTCGGTTCGACTCCTGGCAGGGGGTCTTTGTGCATGGAGTTTGCATGTCGGTTCTCTCTGGGTACTCTGGTTTCCTCCCACAGTCCAAAAACATGACTGTTAGGTTAAATGGTCTCTCTAAATTACCCTTCGGTGTGAATGGGTGTGTGCATGGTGGTCCTGTATATTGCCCTGCGATGGTCTGGCGACCTGTCCAGGATGTACCTCTCCTCTTGCTCCCCCCTGACCCAGTATGGAAGAAATGGGTATAGAAAATTGATGGATGGATAGATAGAACTTGTCTGAAAACATGAAGTAAGCTTGAACTTCAGTAAGAGATGATACATTCACTAACATCTATCAGTATGCCAAGGGTTATAAAGCTATAACTAAGATTTTGGGACTCAAGCAAACCACAGTGAGGTGTGGAGGACCAGTCCTGCTGTAATTATTTCTGTTTTTGTTTTGTCAAGTGCAGGCCAGTAACCATTTAACATTCCCTAGATTGTCTTTTCCATTTCAACATGAATCTGGGAATGTAAAAACAAAGGGGGTGGAACAGAGACGGAGGGGGCAGTCTTTGGAACAGTGTCATCCCCTCATGTTCTCGCCTGTTTGCTTAGATCAAGCCTTTAGAAAGTAGGTCCTGAGCCTCATTGTGGCTCCCTGGTTTTAAAAAAGAGCTGTTAGAAATGGCTAGCTTCTCTCCTGTTGTTGCCAAAGAAGTTAGGCACGCTGCAGATCTGGAAGTAGATTACGCAGTTAGTTGAGGTTGTTTTCTGTGTCCTGTTGACTCTGAGAGAATACTTCAGTTTGCTAAACTAAGTACTAAAGGCATTTATATTTATGGACCCACTTTCAAATAAAAGTGTGACTTGGAGATAGATGGTTTTCCCTAACCACGGGAAACATATTTTAAGAACTTAAAAAAAAATTAAATTAGCATCTTTAAACATTTACAATGATAACTTCAGATGTACATTTTTTAAAAATAAAGCCAGGTAAATCTTCATTTAAAAACGAGTCATTTAAAACGAGTATGAGTGTTCTCCATAGGGTCATCTACTTTTGGGTCCTGAGATGGCTGTAAAGGCCAATCTGGGACCTGCATATTTTTGTGCAGTGTGGGCCGAAAAAGGTGGTGGATGGTGATTTTGAAGCCTTTTTCAGCCTTTTTTTATGGTGCTGTTGCTTTGTTTCTGCGACAAGACAGAGTTCCAGCTCATGAGCTACTGCTCCTTTTTTAGCACAACATCTCTCAACATGTTTTTGTCCAGTGCAGGGTCTTCCCAGTTATCCCTTGAAAAGTGGAACTTCTTAAGCTTTGTCTTGATGTTGTACTTGAATCACTTCTTTTGGCCACTGGAGGCTCGTTGACCTTCCTTCAACTGAGAATATAAGATCTGTTTTGGGAGATATGCGTTGGATATATGGATGATGTGGCCAATCCAATGAAGTTGGTGCAGCTATACTATGGTGGTAATGCTGTACATGTTGGCAGCCTCCAAAATGCTGATGTTGATGCGTTTGTCCTCTCACTTGATCCTAAATATTTTTCTTAATGATTTTTGGTGGCACTGCTCCCGGGCTCTCAAGTTTCTGCCATAAATAGTCCACACCTCAGCTCCATAGAGAAGTGTAGGGAGGACAATGGCATTGTTGAGCAGAAGTTTGATTTGGGCCTTTAGGTCTCAGTCATCAAACAATCTGGCATAAGCTGCACTGGCGCAGCGTAGTTGATGATTAACCTCAAAGTCAATATCGGCACCGGAAGAGAGAAAACTGCCAAGGTAAGGAAAGTGGTCAACATTTTCCAGTGCTTTTTCAGACACTTTTATGATGGGCTGGTTAAACGTCTGGTTAGGTCAAGATTGGCATAAAACCTTGGTCTTCTGGACATTTAAGGCCAGACCCAGAGCTCTATATGTCTGGCCAAAGGCGTACAATATGCCATGAAGATCCTCTGCTGTGTGAGCTGCTATGGCGTTGTCATTGGTATTCTAAAGCTCAACGATGGAGGTGTAGCAAGTTTCACTTTTGGGTTTAAAGCTGTTGAAGTTAAGGAGCCTGCCATCAGTCTTGTAGATGATTGGAATCTGTTGTGACAGTTCTCCAATGATAAGGTGGAGCACCACAGCAATGAAGATGGCAAACAGAGTGGGTGCAAGAATCAAGAATCGCTGTCATTATGACATTTTTGTCAAGACACTCGGTTCAGAATACACATATATAGAACACAGACAAAATAAAAAACACAGAGAGTAAGAGATAAAAAAAACACACAAATAAAAATTATAAGGCACGTCAGGTGGAATGATGCATCCCTGCATGACCACTGATTCCACAGTGAAAGATGTGGATTCAACACCACTATTAGCACTGTGGCTGACATTCCATCATGGAGGGGTCTCGGGACTCTGATGTATTTTTCATGGCAGCCAAGCCTTGATAGAATTCTCCACGGAGCTTTACAGTCTACTGAGTCAAAGGCCTTAGTCAGGTCTATAAAAGCCATATGTAGTGGCTGCCTTTGTTCTGTACATTTTCTTGCAGTTGCTGTGCTGCAAATATCATGGCAGTTGTGCCTCTTGATGGGTGAAAACCACACAGGTATTCTGGTAGTATTTTCTCAGACAGTGGTAGCAGGCAGGTTGTGAGTACATGGGCAATGACTTTACCAGTTGTTGCCTTGTCTCCTTTCTTGAAAAGAGGTCACTATCAGAGCATCCCAGAGCTCTGAAGGTATTTGTTCTTCGTGCAGTAGTTTGTGGATGTGACGTAGGAGCTCTAGCCCCATTAGGACCTGTGGCCTTGTTGTTCTTTGGGCTCCTTATGGCCTCCTGAACTTCTGATAAGGTGGGGTTTCCACCATCTTTTCTCTGATGAGATGCTGGGGGATATGATTGATGAAGTCTGGTTCAGTTGTGCTGTAGTGGTTGAGGAGTTCCTGGAAGTGCTTTATGCATGGGCATTGATGGATTCATTTGTTTTCAGTAGCTCCTGGCCGTCCTTTAAGCACAGGGGGGTTAGGTCTTGACACCTTGGGCCATAAATAGCTTAGTGGCACTGAAAAAGCTTCTGGTGGCTGCAGAGTCTGCACATCTCTGAATTTCTATTGCCTTTTTTGTCCACCAGGCATTCTTTAGTTCAGCTGCCTTTGCTCTGGAATAAGTAGTAACTTTGATCTTGCAGGAAATGTCATTTAGCCATATGTGAAGGGCTTTAGCAGATTAAGGTGGTTTCTGGAGATCAGCAGTTCTATCTCATTGTCATTTTCATCAAACCAGTCTGGGTGCTGTCTGGATGTATGCCCAAGGATGTTTGTACAGGTATTGAGGATTGTGGATTTTAGAAGGTTCCAGTACTCATTTACATCATCAGAATATTCCTGTTGAAGGCTTTTCCTTTGAGAAATGCCTTCAACAAAAGCCTTACTCTCAATTTCTACATCTGTTTTCAGACTTTTTATCTGATTTAGTGTTAAATACAGATAAGGTTATTATAGTAGTGGATTCATTTATTAGGGGAACATTCATGACGACACTGAAAGTGATAGCCTACAGGGGTTGGACAATGAAACTGAAACACCTGGTTTTAGACCACAATAATTTATTAGTTTGGTGTATGGCCTCCTTTTGCGGCCAATACAGCGTTAATTTGTCTTGGGAATGACATATACAAGCCCTGCACAGTGGTCAGAGGGATTTTAAGCCATTCTTCTTGCAGGATAGTGGCCAGGTCACTACGTGATACTGGTGGAGGAAAACGTTTCCTGACTCGGTCCTCCAAAACACCCCAAAGTGGCTCCATAATATTTAGATCTGGTGACTGTGCAGGCTATGGGAGATGTTCAACTTCACTTTCATGTTCATCAAACCAATCTTTCACCAGTCTTGCTGTGTGTATTGGTGCATTGTCATCCTGATACATGGCACCGCCTTCAGGATACAATGTTTGATCCATTGGATGCACATGGTCCTCAAGAATGGTTCGGTAGTCCTTGGCAGTGACGCGTCCATCTAGCACAAGTATTGGGCCAAGGGAATGTCATGATATGGCAGCCCAAACCATCACTGATCCACCCCCATGCTTCACTCTGGGCATGCAACAGTCTGGGTGGTACGCTTCTTTGGGGCTTCTCCACACCGTAACTCTCCCGGATGTGGGGAAAACAGAAAAGGTGAACTCATCAGAGAACAATACATGTTTCACATTGTCCACAGCCCAAGATTTATGCTCCTTGCACCATTGAAACCGACGTTTGGCATTGGCATGAGTGACCAAAGGTTTGGCTATAGCAGCCCGGCCGTGTATATTGACCCTGTGGAGCTCCCGACGGACAGTTCTGGTGGAAACAGGAGAGTTGAGGTGAACATTTAATTCTGCCGTGATTTGGGCAGCCGTGGTTTTATGTTTTTTGGATACAATCCGGGTTACCACCCAAACATCCCTTTCAGACAGCTTCCTCTTGCGTCCACAGTTAATCGTGTTTGATGTGGTTTGTCCTTCCTGGTGGTATGCTGACATTACCCTGGATACCGTGGCTCTTGATACATCACAAAGACTTGCTGTCTTGGTCACAGATGCGCCAGCAAGATGTGAACCAACAATTTGTCCTCTTTTGAACTCTGGTATGTCACCCATAATGTTGTGTGCATTTCAATATTTTGAGCAAAACTGTGCTCTTACCCTGCTAATTGAACCTTCACACTCTGCTCTTACTGGTGCAATGTGCAATCAATGAAGACTGGCTACCAGGCTGGTCCAATTTAGCCATGAAACCTCCCACACTAAAATGACAAGTGTTTTAGTTTCATCGTCCAACCCCTGTAAATATAGCCTTTAATGCTATCTTAGACTCAGTTGGCTTTACTCAAAACATTAGCAAACCTACCCACATTTGTCTTCATTATCTAAATTGTTGGACCGCTTGTGCTGAATATTGGACCATTTGCACCTTGCTGGACGCTACCAGGCCTTTTGGCATCATCAGCCATTTTGTATCCCAGGACAGTCTACTACTGAATTATATAACGGACTATGAGACTGCCCACACTTTGCTTTCACGTTGGGGACCGGACCAACATCTGAAGCATCTCATACTGGAGAAGAGGTCCCACGTGGATTTGATTTATTCTCCTCGTTGGCCAGCGAAAAAGAAAAATTCATGAAAGAGGTTTCTGGATTAAGAAGGCCAGAAATTTCACTTTGCCGATCGAAGACGTGAGTTTAACACGTAACAGAAGAAAAAACCCTCACAGAGGTTTCAAGGAGACGGATCGCCACTTTGTTTTGTTCCAGTCCACTGCTGATGGTCAGATCATATTTTTTCCTTTCGCCAAGGAGGCCAAAGGACGGAGATTGACTTCTTTCTTGGAGTTTAACTGCGGACACGCAGCAACTCCCCCCTATCTCTCACTCACCGCCCTAGACGGAAAACTACAACAAAGTAAAACCCATCCTTTTATTTTTATTTCTTTATTAGGAATAGCTTGGGCAGGGTAGAGTAGGCTTTAGTGCGATTTAGAGTCGCCACTGTAATGTGTTCTGAATTGTATGTGCATGCCATTGTTTTGAAACAATGGCATGCAGTTACTTATCTTCTGTTGAACTCTGAAGCCGTCACACTTCTCCAGTTGTGTCCAACCAGTCCAACCATTTTCTTTGTCTTCGACACTTCATGTTTTATTAGTTGCCGCCAAAAGTTTTACAACCCTTTGTGTTCTCGAACATCCCCAGCGATGGGGGAAGTTTTATGGCTCACTGTAACTAAGCGACACTTTCTGGCGGGCCGCTTCCCAAAACTCCATTCAACACCATATTCCTTTGTCATATTATCACCTTTGCCATAACTGCTGGTTTGATTCCATACACACCCACTGCTGTTTTGTCTTATTTTGTTTAGTTAGATATTTTGCCCTTTTGTGTAGAACTTTGCATGTTTGATAAGGTGAAGATTATTGAATCGGATAGCGGATTGTATCAGGCTGTTGATTTACTTTTAATTTCCTCGTTATCACAGAAAAACACAGTGGACACAGTGTTTCTTCCCCTTCACAAATTGATTCTCTTGTTCATAGTGTTACTTCCTCATTGCATGGTGCATTAGACAATGCAGCCCCTTTGAAAAAGATAGTAATTATTTATAGGAGGCTGGCTCCCTGGATTAATTCGGAGCTGCGTACTTTAAAGCACAATGTTAGAAAATGGGAGAGAAAATGGCGCTCAGCATTTTTGACCAGGACATGTCATTTAAATCCCATATTAAGCCTGTCTCTAGGATTTCCTTGTTTTACCACCGGAACATTGCTAAAATTAGAAATATCCTATCCAGGAGTGACGCTGAGCTCATGAAATTGATGCTGAAAAATGCTAAAAAACTAGTCCATGTGTAACCCATAAAGACTAGGCAATTTGACTGGGCTACAAATGCAGCATCAGAAGAATGTTCTTTGAAAGAGCCTGAGGGCTAAAAACCAAGAAGCAGCAAACTCAGTTTTAGTTTTGGTGCATGTATTAAAGTGACTGGTGCAGATAACAACACAACAAACAAAATGGATTGAGTGACAAAACTCAATTCAAAGTCCATCAATATAAATCCATCATTCTAGCTCGCCATCTGTGAATCCAGGTGAAGAATCTTGTCCAAAAAAAAAAAAAAAGGGGAAAAAAACCCCCCGACCTTTTCAATGGACCTTTTCAATGGAGTAACTTAATGGAGTGACTTAACTTCATACACAGCCGAATTTATTTACAGCACCATAACAATAGAGTTTGGAAGATAAATCGACGCCAGTTCATCCCATCAAGTTTGTATAACGCGCAGATTTTACAATCTGTTCGAGACATGCCAACAGAGCACGCCACAGCCACAGTGAAGACGACCCGGAAGTTTCCTATGACCCGTGACTTTAACGAAACTGAAAAAAAGGGGTTGGGCCATGGAGGAATTTGGCCTGCAAAAGTTAGTTGTTCAGGTTCAGCAATAGATTCTGGTTCAAACTCTCGTTCCTGTTCCACACCAACAGTTTTGTCCATAAAGCTCTGTGAACGCTGGCCAGGCGGGAGCACAGGAACGACTGCAGGTACAGGAGCAGGTAAGTCAATCACAGTTGTTTTTCTGATAGGACAGGAGTTGGAGTAATCAGGTAGATCAACTGTAAACAGTTCTTGTTCTTCAGAATCTGAAGTGCCGTTACTGATGTTGGCTTCAACTTTTCTGGTTTGGAGGCTGGTAACAAGTAGCCACAAGGCAACAGCAGATCACGGTGTAATGTCCTGATGGGATGATCTTTACTCTCTGGTTTAACTGTATATACTGGAAGAGTACCGGCTCTCTTCTGGACAATATACACATCTGGCTCCCACCGGTCTGCGAGCTTATGCTTGCCTCGTAGCTTGACGTTTCGAACCAGGACTCTATCCCCAACTGGGAGCTCTGCAGCAGTGACTTTCTTGTCTAATCTGAGTTTATTCCTTCTCATTACTTTTTCAGAATTCTCAGTCGCGATCTTATAACTTTCTCTGAGATATGACTTAAGCTTTTCAACATACTGTGAATGAGATGTTAATTGTTTTTCAGACACAGGCAGTTGAAAAACTAGGTCCACAGGAAGGCGGGGTTGTCGACCAAACATCAGTTCATATGGAGAATACCCCGTGACATCATTTCGAGTACAATTATAAGCATGCACTAACGGGTTGATAAAATCTTTCCAATGACTTTTATCTTGTTCTTGTAGAGTGCCCAACATGTTTAGAAGTGTTCGATTAAATCGTTCTACAGGGTTGCAGTAAGGTTGTAGTAAGGTGTGGTTCTAATTTTGTGGATCCCAACTAATTTACAGAGCTCTTTGATCGTGTGCGATTCAAAATCGGGCCCTTGGTCGCTATGGAGACGTTCCGGAATTCCATAATGAACCAAGTAGTTGTCCCATAGCGCCTTTGCTACCGTCTTAGCTTTCTGATTTGGAGTTGGCACTGCAACAGCATATTTTGTGAAATGATCGGTCATCACAAGGACATTCTTGGTGTTACTTTGGTCTGGTTCTATTGAAAGAAAATCCATACAGACAAGTTCAAGTGGTCTTGAGGTTCTAATGTTGACAAGGGGCGCAGCTTTCTCAGGTTGTGCTTTTCTACATACACATCTCACAGTTCTTAATTTTATTGCAAACTTCAACTGCCATTCGCGGCCAAAAGAACCGTGATCTAACAAGGTCCAGTGTTCTCTCTATACCCAAATGACCCATCTGGTCATGAAGCTGGTTAAGGACCTCTGGCTGACATTCTTCTGGAAGAACAAGTTGATAAGTAAGTTCACCTCCAATATTCCGTCTCCTGACAAGAATATTATTATGGAACTCCAGACATGTAAGCTCTCGCAGGAGTAAGGGCAGATCAGGGAGCTGTTCCCTCAAGGACGGTGGTGGATTTTCTCCTCGTTCCAACTGAGCAACAGTGTGCTGAATAACAGGGTTCAGCTCATTGTTTGTCAGCAATTTCAGCATCAGAGAAGGAGCCCACTACAGGAGAAAAGAACTGCAGGTCATTAACAAAACTGTCTGGTAGGCTGTACGTATCAACAGAAAGTGTTTGTACCAAAGCAACAATTTGGTCAGAATCAGGTGAGCTGTACACCAATTGTCTGTCACATACTGCTTGGACTGACTGCTGATCATTTGAAACACAAGATGGATGTTCGAGATAATGTTTAGTAAATTTCAATATTCTTTCTCTCTCCTTTTGAGACAAAGGATCCTCCAATTGTTCAGCATGAGGTCGCCGGGTCCATCAGCATCAGCATCCGCATTCAACCTGCCAGCACGATAGATGATCGTAAATGTGAAAGTTGAGAGAGCAAAAAGCCACCTGTAACCTGTTGCACCCAGTTTAGCAGAAGTTAACAGATATGTCAATGGATTACTATCTGTAACCACAGTAAAATTAGAGCCATACAGGTAGTCATAGAATTTCTCTGTAACTGCCCATTTAAGAGCCAAAAACTCAAGTTTATGGGCAGGATATCGTGTTTCACTCCGTGACAAACCTCTACTGGCATATGCGATCACCCTGTTCTGTCCATTGTGTTCTTGATACAATACTGCACCAAGACCAGTAGAGCTAGCATTGGTGTGTAAAATGTAAGGTTTACCTGGGTCTGCGAAAGCAAGAACCGGGGCTGTGCTGAGTTTCTGTAAAATATCCTCAAAAGCTTGCTGACAAGTAGGTGTCCAGCGACCAGCAAAAGGTTCTTTGGGGTCTAAATAGTGCTGTAACTTCCCTCTTTGTTTGGACCTTTTTTGAGTTGGTGGATATCCAGCAGTCAACTCATTGAGTGGTTTGACGACTGAGGAGTACCCTTTCACAAACCTTCGGTAATATCCCGCAAACCCAAGAAACGACCTAAGCTCTTTGAGATTTTGCGGAACTGGCCAAGATGTCAAAGTGTGTATCTTGTCTGGGTCAGTCTCCACTCCATCCCTTGAAACTACATGTCCAAGGTAGCGAACCGATGTCTGAAAGAAAACACATTTGTCAACTGATAGTTTCAATCCGAACTCTTTCAGGCGTTGAAGAACTTTCATCAATCGGCGTTCATGTTCCTCTAAAGTCGGTGCAAATACTATCAAGTCATCAATGAACACAAGCACTTCTTTCAGGTTCATATCTCCCATACACCGCTCCATAAGACGTTGAAAAGTGCTAGGAGCATTAGTCACCCCTTGAGGCATGCGATTAAATTCGTAAAATCCAAGCGGACATACAAATGCAGTCTTACTCTTGTCTGTTTCATTCATTTCTATCTGGTAGTACCCAGATTTTAAATCTAGTGTGGAGAACCACGCAGAGCCAGACAGTGCTGAAAATGCATCTTCCAGCTTCGGCAAAGCATAGGCATCCTTGATAGTCTGGGCATTCAATCTCCTATAGTCAATACAGAGCTGCACCGCTCCATTTTTCTTCCGCACCACTACTATGGGGGAAGCAAAAGGTTGGATTCACGAATGACTCCGGATTGCAATAATTCCTGAATATGCTTAAGGACAGCATCCACATCTTGGGGGTGGATGGGCCTGGGTCGTTGCTTGAAAGCCGTGGGGTCTGCCAACTTGATCTCCTGCTTGACTTTGTCCGTACAACCAAAATCTAGATCATGGTTTGCAAAGACTTCTGACATACTGTCAAGAATGGTTGTTATACGTTGCTTTCATTCAGCTGAGAGCGGTGAGTCTCCAAAGTTGTAATTCAATTTGATCAGATTTGAATCTGTACTAGGAGAGCATTGATGCACACTCTGCTCTTTGTGGAGAATAGTCTGAATGATACTGACCTCAGTGACAGCTGCTCTGGCAGAAATCAAGATGTCATGGTCAGATTCATTGGTGATTACCACCGGCAGGAACGCAGGCTGAACTGGAGGTAGATCAACTAGACTGGATTTCACCATCAACCCACCAGCCAAGGGGAAAGAAGTTGGGTGCTGAATCATCACCTCCTTCTCACCTTGTAGAAAAGGACATATGATAGAAGCATCCAACACAACAGTCTGTCGAGCAGAAATAACTTGTGGGCTGGTAGACTGCATTTTAAGAATGCCATGATATTCATCAGTTGTTAACTTGTGTCTTCGCTCCAAAATGTTATGCACTGCTCGATACCCAACAGGTACAGGACAGAAGTCAGGCTGTGATTCACAGCACTGGCCATACACAACATCCAGAGTGTTTGTACCAATCAGAATGGGAGGCTGTGATGATCGCAGGTCTGGAACGACCAAGGCTAAGGTGTTGATCTCCATAAATTCCCCTATAAACTCAGGCAGAAAAGTTAAACAAAGTTCCACATATCCAATATAAGGCACCTTCTGCCCGTTTGCACCTTCTATCTCCAAAAGATCATTTAATGACTTTATTTTATGGTCTGACAGGTGGGTATTATAAAAGGAATGTGAAACTGTGGTGACCTGGGAACCAGTGTCAAAAAGGCAAGGAAAATTGGTCCCTTTAATTTTAACCTCACCTGTACTTTTTGTGCCCACCAATCATCTTGGTAGTGGGAACTGTTTAGTTGAGTATTTGGTATGGGGACATTTATCAGTTGCAGCTCCTACTTGTCCCTCAGCAAGAACTGCTTCTAGTTTAATGGCTTCCTGTCTTCCCAGGACTCCTGTTTTTGTTTCAGTTGGCGACGATTTCCTTCAACCAAGCTGGGGTTTTTGCGGAATTTGGCTGGAGTGGCGGTTCTTGCTGATCAGTAAGAGACTGACCTGTTTGTTGCATAGGAACAGCGGATGGCTGAGTTTGACCAGCCTCCCTTGCAGTGGCAAGAATTTCCACCGTGTCCTCCTCTTCACCGTCCTCACCATGCTCCCCCCCACTGGCCGCCAATCCTAAATGTGCACTTATTTGTTCAAATACTCCTTTCAAAACATCTTCAAATGATTGGCCACCCTGCTGGGAAATACGTCTCAATTCTTGAAGGTAATCAGGGGGTGGGGTAGTCCTCACTGTAGCTGTGGCAGCACACTCACTCGGGAGTAATTTAACAATAAATTCAACATCTTCTGCAGCATGAGATGAATAGGTATATGGTAGAAGCGGTTTTAGCTGTTCTAACGCTGCAGTATTAATAAATTCAACAGCCAGGTTTTTATAGAATGGACTCTCACGATCAGTAACAAAAAATAACTTTTTAACTTCACCATAACTGCGTAAATAATTGATAATCTCATCATCTGCCTGAGTGTTTGTTGCACCACTAATGATGAGCAACATTCATACCAACTTCACTAAAGGAATCCATGTTTCACTGCAACCCACACAGAATATATTTCACCAAAACTGTCAAAACATCATGCTCCTGGCTAGCTCGCCAAAATTGTAACGCATAAAGACTAGGCAATTTGACTGGGCTACAAATGCAGCATCAGAAGAATGTTCTTTGAAAGAGCCTGAGGGGTAAAAACCAAGAAGCAGCAAACTCAGTTTTAGTTTTGGTGCATGTATTAAAGTGACTGGTGCAGATAACAACACAACAAACAAAATGGATTGAGTGACAAAACTCAATTCAAAGTCCATCAATATAAATCCATCATTCTAGCTCGCCATCTGTGAATCCAGGTGAAGAATGTTGTCCAAAAAAAAAAAAAGGGGAAAAAAAAAAACCCGACCTTTTCAATGGAGTAAGGGTGACTTAACTTCATACACAGTCGAATGGCTATTTACAGCACCATACCAATAGAGTTTGGAAGATAAATCGACGCCAGTTCATGCCATCAAGTTTGTATAAAGCGCAGATTTTACAATCTGTTCGAGACACACCAACAGAGCACGCCACAGCCACAGTTAAGACGACCCGGAAGTTTCCTATGACCCGTGACTTTAACGAAACTGAAAAAAAGGCGTTGGGCCATGGAGGAATTTGGCCTGCAAAAGTTAGTCATCTGACTAAACACAGGTTACACATGCGTTTGTTACTTCAAGGCTGGACTATTGTAATTCTTTATTATCAGGATGTCCACATAATGCAGTTAAATGCCTTCAGCTGATTCAAAATGCTGCAGCAAGAGTTCTGATGAAAATTAAAAAGAGAGATCATATTTCTCCTATTTTAACTTCACTTCATTGGCTCCCTGTTGAATCCATAATAGAATTTAGAATTTTACTTCTCACATATAAAGCCCTTAACAATCTAGCTCCATCACACATCAGATATCTGATTGTTCCATATATTCCTAACATGGCACTTGCTCGTTCTGACTGGAGGTTTACTGGTGGTTCCTAGAGTCTCTAGAAGTAGAATGAGAGGCAGATCCTTTAATTATCAGGCTCCTCTCCTGTGGAACCAGCGCCCAGTTTTAGTCCATGGGGCAGACACCCCGTCTATTTTTGATAAAGTTTATAGTTAGAGTGGCTTAGGTTATCCTGAGCTATATCTGTAGTTATGCTGCTATAGGCTTAGGCTGCTGGAGGACATAATGACCACTTTCACTTTCTCTGCTACATTCTCATCCTACTCTCCAATTTTGCATTATTTGCTGTTATTTCAGCTTCTAACTTTATGTTCTCTCTCTTTTCTTTTCCTAGAAGCTACACCTGGCTTGATTCTGCATTTACCTGTGACACCGTCCTGGAGGGGGGCATCGTCCAAGCTTCTGCTGTCAACAACTTAATGCTCACCTTCTACCGATGATACACTTGTCCCTGTCTTTCAGTGTTTAACCCTATTTTTCTCCTAGACATAGCTACTGACTGAGCTTTTACTGTGACTAACTCTCTGTGCTCTCTCTCATACTCTAAACTTGAAAACTGGCATAGAGTTTATCTGTTCTTTCTTCCTAGATGAAACGACTAAAGGAGCTACATCCATTAACATTTACTTTTCCTTCCCATAGAAAGTACTCCTTGATCAGTGCTTCTGTGTTCTTTTTCTGTTTCTGCTCTGTTCTCTTAAACCCCCAGTCCGTCGTGGCAGATGTCCGCTCACTCTAAGCCTGTTTTTTTCTGGAGGTTTCTTCCTGTTAAAAGGGAGTTTTTCCTCTCCACTGTCGCTACATGCATGCTTAGTATGAAGGATTGCTCCAAAGTCAATGCCAGTGTACTGTCCACTGTCTCTACATCCTCATCCAGGAGGAGTGACTGCTACCAGTCACTGACTCGATGCAATCTGCTGGGTTTCCTTAGATAGAAATTTTTTTAACCAATATGAATAAATAACTGAATCTGACTGCACTGTTCGACAGTTAGGGTAAATTGGAATGTATGTGCCTGACTTAAAATCTATATGATTCTATTGAATTGACTTTGTGAAGTGCCTTGAGACATGTGTTGTAAAATGGCGCTATATTAATAAAACTGAATTGAATTGAATTGAAGTTTGAAATCACTGCTAGATGGCAGGTTCATGCATTCTGTTAAGATCCAGTTTTTGTCAAGTCCGCTTCTTTTGGAACCTTCTTTCCATCTTAAGCTTGATGGACATCGTACAGCGTAAAAAGCAGTAATCAGTCCAGTCCATTGGAGTTTATCTTTCCAGTGCCCTTTTTGTCAATAGTGCCCTTCCAGAGTTGTTGGTCCCAGCTGACCAAGGTACTAAAATCATCAAGAAGTATGATCTTGTTCTGCTACGGGCTCTTGCCCAGTGTGTCATCCAGGCAGACACAGAAGGTATCTTTTTCTTCCTGTTTAGAGTCTAAAATAGGAGCATAGGCACTTGGGATTGTGGTCTTTTGGTTGTTGGCAAGGACCAGATGCATAGCTATGAGACGCTCACTGATCCCAACAGGAAGTTCAGAGATAAATTAACTGTTGTCTGATGAATACCAGCCCAATAAGGCGGTGGTATCAGGACAATAGTGAAAGGGGTGAGCCAAGCACTGACATTATTGAACAGCAAAATTCAGCACACACATGGAATAATTCACACAATTTCTTAAAATACAAGAATTTATTAACAAAAATAAGTCAAGCCAAAGTCAAACATATTTCAATCAACAAAATCTTTACTATGATAGAACAATCCAACTAAACTACCAAGCAGAGTGAAAGAGTAAGGAAGACCAATCGTTTAAAAAATGATCAAGTGAATCAAAGAAGGTTAAAAATCATGACCAAAAAAGTGATGCAACATTACCATTCAATGTTATTTATGTCTGAGAACCAAGGATTATCTCGAAGTATCTGGAAATTACGTTAAGTTAGTCTTGAACTACCTTAGGCAATAATTGGTACCTTAAAAGCTGAGAAAAGAAAGGTTATAGCTCTTTAAAGTCAAACATGAATCTTTAAAATACCAGTAATAAAACGATCAAAATGCATAAGCGTTGACGGCGCATTATTCAATTCAATTCAATTCAGTTTATTTATACAGTGCCAATTCTCAACACATGTTGTCTCAAGGCACTTCACAAAAGTCAGGTACATACATTCCAATTAATCCTAACCATTGAACAGTGCAGTCAGATTCAGTTATTTATTCAAATTGGATAAAAAAATTTCTATCTAAGGAAACCCAGCAGATTGCATCGAGTCAGTGACTTGCAGCATTCACTCCTCCTGGATGAGCATGTAGAGACAGTGGACAGTCACTAGTTTTGACTTTGCAGCAATCCCTCATACTGAGCATGCATGTAGCGACAGTGGAGAGTAAAAACTCCCTTTTAACAGGAAGAAACCTCCAGCAGAACCAGGCTCAGTATGAGCGGCCATCTGCCACGACCGACTGGGGGTTTGAGAGAACAGAGCAGAGACACAAAAAGAACACAGAAGCACTGATCTAGGGAGTACTTTCTATGGGAAGAAAAGTAAATGTTAATGGATGTAGCTCCTTTAGTCGTTTCATCTAGAAAGAAAGAACAGATAAACTCTGAGCCAGTTTTCAAGGTCAGAGTTAGAAAGAATGCACATAGAGTTAGTCACAGTAGAAGCTCAGTCAGTAGCTATGTCTAGGAGAGAGAAAGGGTTAAACACTGAGAGACAGGGCCATGTGGATCATCGGTAGAGGGTCAGCATTAAGTTGTTGCCAGCAGAAGCTTGGACGATGCCCCCCTACAGAAAGGTGTCACAGGTAGACACAGAGTCAGGCCAGGTGTAGCTTTTAGGAAGAAAAAAGAGAGAGAACAAAGTTAAAAGCTGAAATAACAGCAAATAATGCAAAATTGGAGAGTAGTTTGAGAATGTAGCGAAGAGGGTGAAAGTGGTAATTATGTCCTCCAGCAGCCTAAGCCCATAGCAGCATTACTACAGATATAGCTCAGGATAACCTCAGCCACTCCAACTATAAGCTTTATCAAAAAGGAAAGTTTTAAGCCTAGCCTTAAAAGTAGACAGGGTTTCTTCCTCAGGGACTAAAACTGGCAGCTGGTTCCACAGGAGAGGAGTCTGATAACTAAAGGATCTACCTCCCATTCTACTTCTAGAGACTCTAGGAACCACCAGTAAACCTGCAGTCTGAGAACGAAGTGCACTGTTAGGAACATATGGAACAATCAGATCTCTTATGTATGATGGAGTTAGATCATTATGGGCTTTATATGTGAAAAGGAGAATTTTAAATTCTATTCTGGATTCAACAGGGAGCCAGTGAAGGGAAGCTAAAGTAGGAGAAATATGATCTCTCTTTTTAATTTTCATCAGAACTCTTGCTGCAGCATTTTGAATCAGCTGAAGCATTTAACTGCATTTTGTGGACATCCTGATAGTAAAGAATTACAGTAGTCCAGCCTTGAAGTAACAAATGCATAGACTAGTTTTTCAACGTCACTCCTGGACAGGATATTTCTAATGTTGGCAATGTTCTGGAGGTGAAAGAAGGAAATCCTAGAAACCTGTTTAATATGGGATTTAAATGACATGTCCTGGTCAAAAATAACACCAAGGTTTTTTACTTTATTACCGGAGGTCAATTTAATGCCATCCAGGTTAAGTGATTGACTTAGCAGTTTCTTTTTTAAAGACTCCGGTCCAAAGATGACAACTTCTGTCTTGTCTGAATTTAGAAGCAGAAAATGTAAAGTCATCCAAGTTTTTATGTCTTCAAGACATGCTTGTAGCCTATCTAACTGGTTGGGCTCATCAGGATTTATGGATAAGTAAAGCTGAGTATCATCAGCGTAACGGTGAAAATTTATCCTATGCTGCCTGATAATTTTACCTATTGGAAGCATATATATATAGTAAAGAGAATTGGCCCAAGTACTGAACCCTGTGGTACTCCACAATTAACCCTGGAGTTTGAGGATGATTTACCATTTACATGAACAAACTGGAATCTGTCAGACAAATAAGATTTAAACCAGCCTAGCGCTGTTCCCCTGATCTCTACAGAATATTCCCTACAGAACCAGTACAGACACAATTATCTGAGGCCATAAGAATATCATTAGTGACTTTCAGCAGAGTTGTTTCAGTGCTATGATGAGCACTGAAGCCTGACTGAAACCCTTGGTCATTGCTGTGTAAATGCTCACACATTTGATTAGCAACTATTTTCTCAAGAATTTTAGATAAGAATGGAAGATTGGATATAGGTCTGTAATTTTTTAAGTCATCTTGATCAAGCGAAGGTTTCTTAAGTAAAGGTTTAATAACAGCTACCTTAAAAGCTTGTTGTACATATCCATTTACTAAGGATAGATTAATCATATCTAAAATGGGGCTGGTAATCAGAGGGAACACTTCCTTAAATAATTTGGTCGGGATTGGGTCTAACTTACAAGTTGAAGGTTTAGATAAGGCTAATATTTCTGATAAGTCAGGAAGCTCCACAGGATCAAAACAGTCCAAACACAGATCAGGTTCTACAGTTACTTCCAATGTTGTCTCACTTGCTGAGGATGAAGTAATCATCTTTGGGAGTATGTCAAAGATTTTATTTTTAAAAGAATCAATTTTATTTAAGAAGAATCCCATAAAGTCATGACTGCTGAGAGCTAAGGGAATGGATGGCTCAACAGAGCTATGATTTTGTGTAAGTTTAGCAACTGTACTAAAGAGAAACCTAGGATAATTCTTTTTCTCTTCTATTAATGATGAGAAATAAGCTGTTCTGGCTTGGCGAAGTGTCTTTTTATACAACAGAGACTCTGATTTAAGTCAGGGAGCCCCTTCTTTTTCAAGGGGGCTGCATTGTCTAATGCACCACACAATGATGAAGTAACACTATGAACAAGAGAATCAATTTGTGAAGGGAAGAAACAAAATTATTGCCCATCACTTTGTTTTTCTGTGATAATGAGGAAATTAAAAGTGGAGCAGATTCTTTAATGGTTGTTACAGCATTTTCTGATAATGATCTACTATAATGAAATTTTCTTTCAGATGTGGAGTACTCGGTTAAATTAAACTCAAA
Source organism: Crenichthys baileyi (assembly GCA_036173005.1). NCBI lineage: Eukaryota > Metazoa > Chordata > Actinopteri > Cyprinodontiformes > Goodeidae > Crenichthys > Crenichthys baileyi. Next base: position 23,726 of record JAHHUM010000657.1, read on the forward strand.
GGTTATTAAAAATGGTCAGACAGGACAGGGTTATGAGAAAATATTGTTATGTCTTTACACTCAATAGCATATGTCAGCACAAGGTCCAGAGAATGAAGACAAAGGTGGGTAGGTTTGTTATAATTTTGAACAAAGCCAATTGAGTCTAAGATAGCATTAAAGGCTATATTTAGGCTATCACTTTCAGTGTCAACGTGAATGTTAAAATCCCCCACTATAATAACCTTATCTGTATTTAACACTAAATCAGATAAAAGGTCTGAAAACTGATCTAAAAATTGAGAGTAAGGGCTTGGTGGACGGTACAAAACAACAAACAGAAGTGGTTTTAGTGCTTTGCAATTTGGATGAGGAAAACTAAGGATTAAATATTTTAAAAGAGTTGTAGCTATTGATTGATCAGGAATTAATCAATAAATTGGAATGAGAGATGGTTGCTACTCCTCCTCCTCGCCCAGTATGTCGAGGAATATGAAAATTTAAATAACTAGTAGGAGTTGGCTCATTTATAGTAACATAATCATCTTGCTGCAGCCAGGTTTTTGTGTTGCAAAATAAATCAATCTGATTGTCACAAATCATGTGACTAACTAGCAAAGTCTTTGAAGAGAGAGGTCTTATGTTCAGTAAGCCACATTTAATTGTTTATTTTTCTTTTCAGTATGACTGGTGTTTATTTTTATGAGATTTTCTTGATTTCCTCCTTTTACATTATTTTTTAATCTATTCCATTTTGGCCGTGACTGACTATTTCTAGTCAATATCTCTCGACCTCCCGCACAAGCTCAGGCTCCTTCCCACCCAGCGAGGTGACATTCCATGTCCCTAGAGCCAGCCTAAGCATCTGGAACTCAGGCCGCTGAGGTCTCCACCTTCGTCTGCTGTCCAATCCTCTTTGCACCGGTCCCTCATGGTTCCCCCTGCAGGTGGTGGGCCCACTGGGGGATGGGCCTCGCATGTCTCGTTCGGGCTTGGCCCGGCTGGGTCTCGCGAGGAGCAACCCAGCCACCAGGCGCTCTCCGTCGAGTCCCGACCCCAGGCCTGGCTCCAGGCTGGGACCCCGGCTCAGCCGTACTGGGCGGCTTCACGTGCCTCAATTTTGTGGTCCTCATGAAGGTGTCTTGAGTCGCTCTTTGTCTTACCCATCACCTAGAGCCTATTTGCCATTGGAGACCGTACCAGGGTCATTTAAGCCCCAGACAACATAGCCTCTAGGATCATTCGAGCACTCAAACCCCTCCACCATGTTAAGGTGGCGGTTCAAGGAGGGGACCCCAAGTGGTGAGTCCCACTAATTGCAGTAATCCAGTAAGAATGATTGAGACAGACTATATATAGGGTACCTTTTGTAGCTCCTTTCCCCAAAAGATGAGGTGACCAGATTGGATCCTAAATAGACGTTTAAAAATCGACTTCTCTTCTAATATGTGGAGTGAGATTTAAAGTCATGTTAGTCTTAAATGTAGACTTGACCTTTTACTGACATCTGCTGTCATATGAAAGGAACTACAAATTGATAAACACCCTATCTTTTTAATATATCTTTTTGTCATTTTAAACATGAAACTACCAAAGCATAAGCCAAGGCATGTTACATGTCAAAAAGAAATTAAAAGATAAAGAAAAACCAGCATTGTACTTAATAGTCAGTGTTTCTGTAGGGTTTGTGCATGTAACCACCTGCAGTTATCCTTTTAAATTAAAAACTACTTGCCTGTTAAAGATGACACTTATTTTCTGCCCCAAGAGAACAAGTAGAGTAAGTTGTATGTTATATCAGGCTTTATTGTTGAACTGGGTGTCATTTAGATAGGAGCAGAATGACAGGTGCATGTACTTTCTGTCTTTCCCCAAAGATAAGGGATTTCCTGGTTGTGTCTGTCCTTGCAGTGAACTGATTGGGTAAAATGCCTTAAAATCTAGTGACTGAGCAATAATACGACGCCTCTTGATGATAAAATATGCATAAAGCACCAACACTCATTATTTACGAGACCGCGCGTTTTTTATGCGAGCGTGCGTTATTTATGCCACTGGGCGTTCTGATTTGCAAGGCATGGACGTAAAAAAACTGCGCATCCCTACGTTAATATACGGACGACTTCTGATCCTTTTGGCTTGCCATAATACTGACCCCAAAACAATCCGTTGCAACTGGATGACGTTGTTTAATCCGGTCTAAAAATCTCTACGTGAAAGCAAGTTGCACCAACTGAAGGTGTGAATTTTCTCACTTTTACTGATCTCTGGACAGCAGTGTGAATGCACCTTTAGTTTAGTTGAGGAGGCAATTACGTTTTTCTTATAGGACCAGCTTGGTTTAGCTTTTTACCCTATGATAAATTCAAATCATTCATTCATTCATTCATGTTCTATACCGCTTATTCCATAGTGGGTACCTTGGGGGCTGGTGCCTATCTCCAGCAGTCTGCGAACAAGAGGCAGGGTACACCCTGGACAGGTCGCCAATCCACCGCGGGCAACACAGAAATAGACAGGACAAACAACCATGCACACAGTCATTTACACCTAAGGGCAATTTAGAGAGACCAATTTACCTAACAGTCATGTTTTTGGACTGTGGAAGGAAGCCGGAGTACCCGGTGAGAACCCATGCATGCGCATGGAGAACATGCAATCTCCATGCGAAACCAGGACCTTCTTGCTGCAAGGCAACAGTGCTACCAACTGTGCCACCGTGCAGCCCTATAAATTTAATTATTGTTTCAAAATTGCATTTTGCATCTACAGGGGTTGGACAATGAAACTGAAACACCTGGTTTTAGACCACAATAATTTATTAGTATGGTGTAGGGCGTCCTTTTGCGGCCAATACAGCGTCAATTCGTCTTGGGAATGACATATACAAGTCCTGCACAGTGGTCAGAGGGATTTTAAGCCATTCTTCTTGCAGGATAGTGGCCAGGTCACTACGTGATACTGGTGGAGGAAAACGTTTCCTGACTCGCTCCTCCAAAACACCCCAAAGTGGCTCAATAATATTTAGATCTGGTGACTGTGCAGGCTATGGGAGATGTTCAACTTCACTTTCATGTTCATCAAACCAGTCTTTCACCAATCTTGCTGTGTGTGTTTGTGCATTGTCATCCTGATACATGGCACCGCCTTCAGGATACAATGTTTAAACCACTGGATGCACATGGTCCTCAAGAATGGTTCGGCAGTCATTGGCAGTGACGCGTCCGTCTAGCACAAGTATTGGGGCAAGGGAATGCCATGATATGTCAGCCCAAACCATCACTGATCCACCCCCATGCTTCACTCTGGGCATGCAACAGTCTGGGTGGTACGCTTCTTTGGGGCTTCTCCACACCATAACTCTCCCGGATGTGGGGAAAACAGTAAAGGTGGACTCATCAGAGAACAATACAAGTTTCACATTGTCCATAGCCCAAGATTTGTGCTCCTTGCACCATTGAAACCGACGATTGGCATTGGCATGAGTGACCAAAGGTTTGGCTATAGCAGCCCGGCCGTGTATATTGACCCTGTGGAGCTCCCGACGGACAGTTCTGGTGAAAACAGGAGAGTTGAGGTGCACATTTAATTCTGCCGTGATTTGGGCAGCCGTGGTTTTATGTTTTTTGGATACAATCCGGGTTACCACCCAACATCCCTTTCAGACAGCTTCCTCTTGCGTCCACAGTTAATCCTATTGGATGTGGTTTGCCCTTCTTGGTGGTATGCTGACATTACCCTGGATACCGTGGCTTTTGATACATCACAAAGACTTGCTGTCTTGATCACAGATGCGCCAGCAAGACGTGAACCAACAATTTGTCCTCTTTTAAACTCTGGTATGTCACCCATAATGTTGTGTGCATTTCAATATTTTGAGCAAAACTGTGCTCTTACCCTGCTAATTGAACCTTCACACTCTGCTCTTACTGGTGCAATGTGCAATCAATGAAGACTGGCTACCAGGCTGGTCCAATTTAGCCATGAAACCTCCCACACTACAATGACAGGTGTTTCAGTTTCATTGTCCAACCCCTGTACCCAGGTTTAATTTTCTGAAATTAAAATTGGTTTGATTTGAAACATTTAATTGTCACAAAACAAATACACAGATGAAATCTGTAATGGGGCAACAACTTTTTTTTACAGCACTGCAAGTGTCTGTGGGATGAGCAATATCATTTTCTGGTTTTTGATTAATTAGCTAAATGCATTGTTACCTGGCCGCTTGAGAAAAATTTGACACTATACCTTTCTGCCAAAATAAGCCATATGATCTGAAAATGACTAAAATACAGTTATTTATATTCTCTTTGAAAGGTTGAACATACAGTAAATTAGACCATATGGTCCCTTCTTGAAAAAAATGACCCTATTGTCATTTTTCCAAGAAGAAAAATATTGCTCAAACAAAAGTTTTGTATCCATATTACTAGCCATTAGCTTAATGGTATCTATATATTCACCCATTCCACTTAGCTAGCTTAACTCAGCCCCAAAAGACACTTGCTGTAAGGCTGCTTATTGTCCGAATACATTTTTAAAGAAATTGCAACAGTGTGGTGCCTTCATCAAAATGATTTTGTCACGCGAATCAGGCACAAAAGAAAGATGTCAACAAGGAGATGACTCGAAAGGTGAAGGAGAACAATGACAAAAAGGGAGAGGCAGTTGTTCTGGACAAGGAGGAGGAGGGCAAAGAAATGAAACTGGGTCCTGAAAGAAAGGGTAAGGCATATAAGGAGAAGACCACAGAGGAAGAGGCCAAAACACCCAGAGCTCCACGCCGATTAAAGACACTGCAGATCAAAGTCTCACTGCTGGATGATGCTCTGTTTGAGTGCGAGTTGGATGTAAGAACAATTTTTATTAAACTTTTTTTTTTTCATTTAAAACACAAAAAGTTGCGATACAGTTTAGGACCTAATTTATTTTTTGTTACACATGTAGTTGTTATGTTTTTCACATATGTCCTAATTTTGTCATTTTTATTATATTTTATGGTTGACCAAGTCTTAAGTTAAAGTTAGTTAATCAGCACTCAGTTACAAAGTAAGCTTTTTGTAAGTATAATACTTGTACTTTACTTTCAGAATCTATAGCAGATGGTAAATCATATCTGAATGGAAAGAATTATTTTTAATAGAACTGTCACATTGAAACTAGACAGGATGATACAAACTGTTAACATTCTGGCTCTTAACCTCGGTCACACACTGTAACAATGGTATTTGCTGATAAAATGTTTGCTTTGCCTAAAATTAGTGCCCCATGCTGCCAAACATGACAACACTACAGTAATATAAAGCTACTCTCAACCGGGCAAATGACCCTAGGGTTACTGACTGGATATATGCACATGTAAAACAGGTGGAACTAGAATAAGAAAAACAATCTGTCAAAAAGTGTTGTTGAATGGAACCGGAGTGCAGAGAGACACTTACTCAGGAGTCCAGACTCTAATCTTAATCTCAATCTTAAACTGAGACATAGAACAGCAAAAAAACCGGGGGGTAACAGGAGGACCAAGCGAGGAACAATGAAAATAACCAAACATTTATACAGAGGGAAGAGGAGTGTGAACCAATGAAAAAGGCTGAGAGGTAATCAGATGAAAATGATAACGGGTGTGGAACTGGGTTGCAGAGGAAAACTGAGGGAAGGTGACTGATTACAACAAACGAAGCTAGACTGCTGATGGAGAAAACAAACATGAGAAAACAATACTAAATGACAAAACCCGGAGAACACAGATCTAAAGAGAACAAAAATAAAACACAACTCCAAAAAGGCAGAGCATGATACAATCACCATAATATGGGAAGAAAGCTGGCAACAAAAAAATGAAGGGAACAAAATCTTGTGACTTTTGCAAAAATATTATCAAAGCATAAACAGTTCATTATTATTGATCTTATAAACCTGACCATCTCTGCTGTCTTATCCTGTTTTATATTCTGTGTACTAAATGATCTAAAAAGATAATCTGATTCAGTATAGTAAATAGTTGTTATTGTATAGTAAAAGTTATTATCAGTGTCCAATTAATAATGTGTTATGGTTAGTTTGTGAACTTAAAACGTCTTTAAAAAATGGTGCAGTTTATGTATGATCAGAAATTCACAGACACTGTTGAACAGACACTGGCACTGGCGCTCATGATAAATGATAAAAACTAACTTTACCGAGGGAGGCATTTTAATTGAAAAAAAAAAAAAAACAACTAACCTGGCTGCATGATGGCTGCATGATGGCTGCACGATGAGCTTACCCAAAGTCCCCTACCCAATGTCCCCTTTTTTTCCATCTTGGATTAACTTTAATGTCCCAGTATAATTCACAAGAAGTAGCAGGTAGCACAGATATGCATTCAATAATGTACAGCACAGTGGCAAAAATGTAACAAAACTATTATAATGCTATTTCAGTCTTTGTTTTCTTAGAGGTATATTGCTTACTCAGTATGCTATAGCTTGGGTGGTAAAAAAGATGTTAGCTGTGTTTTGTCATAGACAAGGCTTGACAAAATTTTACATTGATGAAGTCTTCTTTCATGCACACAAAGACAGTCTATTATTTTGATGAGATCAGATAAGATTTATCACAGTGTGAACTTTTCTTAGTTGTCTCTGTATGTGCACATATGTGTTAGAAACATGCCAAAGGCCAGGAACTGTTCATGAAGGTCTGTGACCACCTCAATCTGCTAGAGAAAGACTATTATGGCCTAGCCATCTGGGAGACCCCCACTATGAAGGTGAGGCCATTTATTATATATCTAGTATTCCCTTCCTAATCCATTCACACAAAAATAATTAAATCAACCTGGAACCTTTTACTTATAGAGGTTCAGTAGCTAATCATCTATTCATTTTTTTCTGTCAGACCTGGATGGATTTGGCCAAAGAGATTCGCCGGCAGGTGCAAGGTGAGCTAAATTTACAAATAAACTGTCCATTCTGTTTCCCCCTAACTGTAATATTATGCTCTAATTCCAAATCACCCTGGGTTTTGCTCTTCAGGTGCCAATTATAATTTCACTTTTAATGTGAAATTTTACCCACCGGACCCTGCCCAGCTGTCAGAGGACATAACGAGGTACGCCATGCATCATTTTGTCTAATAACTATAACTTAATGGTATTTCAACGTCCATTTTTTGCCCTACAGTTTTTACCCTAAAAAGGCATATGTTATTGGGATTATGAGTACCATTATTTAATTTACACAAAGACTACAAACTGGAACAGAGTAAGAGTTTAATGTAAAGGAAGAGTTGAATGCAGAAAGTCTTTTAAGTGAGAGTTTGAAATGGAGCTACAGGTTAAGTTGACTTGTACCAAATAGTGGAATAAGGAGCATGGAGGTGTGGGAGAATAGTGTCAGACAAGTGGTCAGGTGGCCACGGTAAGCCGCTTTGAAAGGACATACTTCCTACCTGTTCATCGCTCAGGCATCGTTCCTACATGTCACAAGCTCTGATCCTTCCTCTTTATCAGTCGGGCCTCATTTCTAGAAACGTAAGTCCTACTCGTTCTGTTTCTCTGTCTTCCCTGTTGATATTCAGGACCTTTTTGTAACACTATTTTCCTATCCGAGATCGCGTTTAACGCTTTGGTGTTACAATATCGAATTGCGTGCTTCCATCTACCCACCGCTAACTTCTGCCACGGTTGGGGTTCCCCAGCACGCTACACACCAACAACTATCTCAGTATCCGTGCGCTAGTCTTTTCTCTGATAAAAGTACTGGTCAGTAAGTTGCAGGTGTTCATGAGATAATGTTCAGCTGTGCAGTGCAGTGAAGAAAACCTCTTGACTCAGATGGTGTACTGTATTTCTGCCTCTATTTAACAGTCTAAATGCTATAATTATAAATAAGGGTCTTAGAGCCGGCTCTTTGAAGTAAATGATAGGAGCCAGCTCCTGATTGGGAGCATAGAAAATACTCAGGATGGTGTTCAATGTTAATAGAATTGTGAGCTAGTGGTTGCATGGTTATGAAACACTAATTTCACACTGAAAATGACACTCTGTCCTGTAGCATCTTAAGGCCCTTTCAGACAGGATGCGGCGCGCTAACCGCTACGCTCCGAAACCCATTGCTTTCAATGGCTTGCCTCGTGCAAGACCGGTTTTTCGCTGTGCCGAGCAAGCGGAATGCCGCACATGCCACGATCAAAGTTCAAGATAGTTGAGCTTTAACCACGGCGCGCAGTGACAAATACACATGCAGCCAACTGAAACATAGTCATCAGCAGGAAAGACCAGAAAACACAAGTAGAGTAGATATTGTGCGTTCCCTGAACTTTTTGACACAAGTTCGAGACTGTACAGGGACATCGGAAGGAAAGCAGCAGCATGGAAACAAATTTCCTGGCATGTAGGCATTTCAGGTGTGTTTTAAGTCAGGCAGCTAATTGTAGATAGGCAACGGAACCTGTCGCTGTGAAAACGTAGCTCTTTCACAAGCTTTAACTCCCCAAGCTGCTCTCTGGACCTGAGGCTTTCTTACACCCACTGCCTAATCTTCCTTGCTGCTCTTTTTCTCCTAAGCAGGGCTACTGCTAGCACTTGCTACTCTAGATGTTTACTGCTGACAACAAAACAAATGAATAGTCCCGCCAACGCGGCGAACAGCCCATGAGGCACTGCACTGAACCCATCAGCAAACGGAGCGCAAACCGTGTCCTGTCTGAAAGGCCCTTTAGTCTTGCTGTATTTTAAATTAATAGATTGTTTGGTGCATATATTTATGGTATTGTAAACAATAAATCAAATATAACAACAAGAATTGTAAGAGCCGTTCAAGAACTGAAAGAGCCGGCTCTTTTAAGTGAGCCGAGCCAAATGAAATGGTTCTCTAAAAGGAACCGAGTTCCCATCACTACTGGCGACCAATCCACAGCCACTATTTTAAGAAAAAATGAGTGTGGGATACACTATATTTAAAACGTTTTTTTATATCACGTTTTTGTTTATACAAGTTAGAAAATACATGACATAATGATAAAGAAAATACACAACTGAAATATGAACAACGGTATTTTTAAAGTACAGAGTAAATTTATTTAGGAAAATAAAAACTTAAAATCCTGGGGAAAAGATCAGGGATCTTCATGTATGAGGATGACATTTCAAGGGATGATCTTTGGCAAAATATAATGCTTCCCTTTCTATGCTCTAAAAATAAACTTACAATTTTAAACATTAAAATAGTTGTATTCCACTTCAGCACACTTGAATACAAGCTCCTAACATTCATTCAAAATGTAATTCCTATGAAAATACTTAATTATTACTGTTATACACCAAAGAACAAAGCCATGATCACTAATCTTGAAATATTGTTTATATATTTCAGAAAGAGTTTCTTCAATGTCCTTTTTGCAGATGTTTTCAATCCAAGGCTGCACGCCCATAAATATTTGGCTTCAGAGGGAGGCATGACAGAAGCTTCAAAACATCTTGGCAAAAACATTTTAAATATTGCATAGTAGGGTGAAACAACTCCCGTTTGGCATTGGACTTCTTTAAACATATGCTATTCTGCAACCAATATAAGAGCTAAAATAGCAATAAACACAAAAAAACAAAACATCTTTCTTACCGTCTCTAAAATTACTTAATTTACACTCATTAGCATGTCTTATACTAATATCATGCAAACAATCCTTCCTTAAAATGTTTTTATTGCTTCTTTTTAACTGGTGCTAAACCTTCAGTCTTTTCTTTGTCTATATTTTCAACTTTGAACCTAATCGGTGCTTTGCTCACCCCAGAGGAAGAATTTTAGCAAAAGGATTTTAAAAAATTGTGGTAATAAATTATAGTTAGAACCTCACAACACATCATTATGATGACCTCACAGTCAAAAATCCTGTTCCTAAAATGTATAGCTAATTTTAGCTTTTACTGAAAAGTTCTAACTAATGTTATTGCTGTTTGTACATTGAAGGTACTACCTGTGTCTACAGCTGCGGAAAGACATTCTACAGGGCCGCCTTCCTTGCTCCTTTGTCACCCTGGCTCTGCTGGGGTCCTACGCCCTGCAGTCAGAGCTGGGCGAGTATGACCCTGAGATGCATGGCAATGATTATGCTAAGGAGATGAAAATGGCCTCAGGCCAGACAAAAGAGCTGGAGGACAAAATGATGGAGCTGCATCGTACATATAGGTCTGAATACTGTCTAAGTCATCCAGTGATGGAATAGGTTTACAGATTCCAAAATTATTATCTAAATTCAGTTTTTTCTATGTCTTTTTAGCAGTCTGACTTCAGTGTATCATCTAGGACACTTTTAATTTCATTGTGCAATGACATATTCATCTATTCATTTATTCATAAATGAAATGGGATATATTTTGTGTTTACTATTTGTCAATGCATGAATCCTTATATTTGTATTTTTTTTCTTTTGGGAAACATGGCAGGACAATCAGTCCCGCCCAGGCAGACCTGATGTTTTTGGAGAATGCCAAAAAACTCTCTATGTATGGTGTGGACCTTCACCAGGCAAAGGTGAGCTAGACTGGATCAGTCAGTCACAGTTCCTCTAGCATTTAACTTTAGAGCACTTCAGTCAGATCAGTCAGGCGTTGTGGCTGTCTTGTACTAATTAGACTACTTTATTGTGTATAGTATCTCTGCAACATCCCCCCAAGATAAAAAAAAAACTGGCTGGTGTTGGGCATGAACATAACAATTTTTTTGGAGAACGGTGAACTGAATTATGCTGTTTTTACATAACAAACCTAAAGTGAGCACAACTCACCCTGACGTAATTTAATGGTGCTCTATTTGGGGATGAATGAAAGAGGGCAAACCTTGGATAATTCTTGCAGAAGACAGTCACAGTTGGTTAATTTTCCTTCAAGGTGATTCAGGGTCGGTGTGTGTGTGTGTGTGTGTGTTTTTGGGTGGGTGCTGTGTGTGTGTTTTTATTACATGATGAGGCCCAATTTCTGAATTTCTACTACATTGTGAAGACCTTGTGGGGACCAAAACCTTGCCCCTGGGGGAAAATGCTGTTGTTGGGTTTCGCGTTGGGTTTAGGACTAAGTTGTGAATTAGGTTTAGGTTAGGTTTAGGGTTAGATATGTACTCGTAATGGTTAGGTTTATGGTAAGTGTCAGGGTTAGGCCATATAACTGAATAAAAAAAAATGGAAGTCAATGCAAATTCCCCATAAGGATAGAAAAGTGTGTAAGTGTGTGTGTGTGCGCACGCATGTCTGTGTAACCTTGTGTGGATCAATTTCTGACAGAACACCAACATTTTGTGTACATTTGGCCCAGTCCACACAAGGGGGAATAGGTTATGTGAGTTAATGATTAGGTTTAGCACTAAGGAATGAATTGAGTTTAGGTTAGGTCTAGGGTAAGGTATATACTGGTATGGGTCAGTGTTAGACTATATAGCAATGAATTGAGGTCAATATGTATGTATACACAAGCACAGATGCAGACACTCATTGCTTCCTTTTCTTATTTTTGGATGTGTCAGGTCCTTTATTGGAACCCTGCACATACCCTTCCCAAATGTTTAACTTACACTGACTTTTTTACTGACTTTGGCTTTGCTTTACACAAACAAATGAGGGTTCAGGCCCTGTCCATTTAAATCTTATTAGTTTAAACATAGCTTTTTTGCACCCAAGAGATAATTTTATTGTCTAAGGGCAAGAGCATAAAGCATAGACAAACTGAGGAAGCTAGTGCGGCATTCTGCAACACTCCTAAGTTTCTCTCAGACCGTTGAACAAACAATTAGCCAATAAAACAGCAAAGATGATTAGTTTCATTTACCAATGTACTTTTTAATTTGCTGATGTACTTAAATCTATTGATAAATATTACATATATCACTGAATTGGACATCAAGTGACTCTCACCTGACACGTGCCATTGCTATACATTGAATCAGCACTGCTGCAAAAGCAGCGTCAGAAGTACAAAAAACTGTTCCTTTTTAAAGGCCAATAAAGTTCTATCAGCAGAATAACATATTGCAATGAAAATTTGACTTGAATATAATTGAGATATTTCTGACATGATATGTAATATGCGGAGAATTCTAGAAAAAAAGTGATGTATGCCATGAAGTGTTTAAAATACTAAAAACATTTTACCTGGTTAAATAAAGATTCAATAAAACTATATAATACAAGGATTTTAATTTTCATATATTGTAATGTATTAGTGGAGTTTATGAAGGGTACTCAGAATTCCTGGACATGTAAGCATTAAATAAATATTATTTTCCAGATTCTGTTCGTTAACCATATTTTAAAATATGCAATATCCTTTGTAAAAACGTAACATTTGTTTTATTAAGTTTGTTTTTCATCCCCCTATGTTCCTCAAAGTTGATCATTTTCACTCTTCGCCGCTATTGTTTATATCTTACCTGTTCCCTTACGAACGAATATTAATTTATAGCACTTTGCTGCATCGGCGGGCCAGTGCTTTCTTATTTTTCATCCTCTCCCTCTGTGCTCCTCCTTTCTTCTTTGGCTGTCTCTGTGTGTTTCTCTGTGATGCTGTGACAGACAGCCTCAGAATTAGAAAGGAGGAGGCGGGGGGCTGTCTCTCTTCAGTCTGGGAGCCCTCAGGGATAATTGAGTGGGCTAGGCCACTTGGAAGTGTCCTGGTGCTCTTGATGGGCAGTCCGCCCCTGGACCTAGTTGACAGGAGTAACACGAATACTCTTTTAATATATCAGTTTACAAATTCCATCATCAGGCCAGAAACCAACAAACTGTGACACAATAATCACAACTCAAAACACAAAGCAATTGACAGTATTGCAATCAAAATATAGCACACTTGGTATACTTACCAACACTATAATGCACAGTTCCCATGCTGCTTATAGAGTTATGTTTAGAGATAGTACATATTTCTATGTATTATAACATCAGCAATTTTCTCAGCTGTAATTTGAGCCATATTTTTTGAAAAATTGTATTAGAAATAAGAGCAAATGCATGCTCATCCTGCACCAGAACAGCATGGTTTTGTTGACATGGTTTAATGCATAGCAATGGCACCTGCATGTGCACGTCATTATCTATATAGCGGCTTATAGGCGATATCCAATCCAGTAAAATATATCAATGCTTAAATCCATCCATCCACCCACCTACCCACCTCTTCCAAGTCTTCTGGGAGAACCCCAAGACATTCCCAGGCCAACTGAGAGACATAGTCTCTCTAGCACATCCTGGGTCTTTCTCAGAGTCTCCTCCCAGTTGGACATGCCAGGAATGCCTCGCTAGAGATGTGTCCAGGCAGGGCATGCCTGAGGTGATTCAGGCAGATGCCTGAACCACCTCAACTGGCTTCTCTAGTCTAGATGCGGAGGACCAGCAGCTCTACTCTGTGTTTTCTCACCCGATTTCTGAGGGAGAGCCCAGCTGCCTTGCGGTGTTGTAACTATTATTATGATTATATTATTTAATATTTATTTAAATAATAATTCTGTCTGTGTTGTCAACAAGTGTTGTCCTGTGAATAACAGCCCAATATGGCGGTGGTATTAGGACAAAAGAGAAAAGGCTAAAACGCGCTCTGGCATTACTGAACAGCAAAACTGTACACACATGGAATAAATTCACATAATTCCTAAAATACAAGAATTTACTAACAAGTAATTAGACTCAGTCAAACATATTTCAATTAACAAACTAGAACAACTGAACTAAACCTATAGCTTCCTTAAAGTCAATCATGTACCTTAAAATACCATTAATAAAAGGATTAAAATGCATAGGCATGTTATGGCCAAACAAATAATTAGCCTCAGGATGAAATGTCTGTTCACATAAGATGAACAGATAGCCTGCTAGCACTTGAGTAGCTGCGTTCCTCAACACAAACAAAACCAAACATCATGAAATAAACAGTATTTAGATTATTTCATCCTCAACTAATTTTCTCTACTCAAACACTACCTCTCACGTGAACTGTGCTGAAGAATAGACAGGAGGTCCAAGGGTGCTGGTCTGGGTTGTGAAGTTGTCACGGTCATCCACGTGCGGACTGAACTGTACGACAAAGGCAGGTTGCAGTTACTTTAGTGGCAGGGGGGAAACCACTTCAATTAGAGATGACGTCTCTGCTGGGAACTCTGGGGCGCAGGTTACTCCAGTGTAGGACTCAGAAAGAAAAGTTCAAGCAACGCTTGTCTTATGAATGCTGGATTATCTCAGCGGCAGATCAATACTTAACTTTGTAGTTGCTTTCCATCTCTGGGTATTCGACCGTCATATCCTAGTCACTTTTGATCCAAGGATTCTTCGAAGTAGTAGTCTTATGCTTGCTTGTGAGACCTTCAGCTGGTGCGCATGCCTCTCCGTTAGCTGCTGTCTTCAGCCGGATTGAGCTCATCATAGCACTGAAACAGCTCTGCTGAAAGTCACCTATGGATACTTTTTAATTGCCTCAGATAATGGACTTGTGTCTGTACTTGTCCTCATTAGATCTCAGTGCTGCAAAAAAAAAACAAAAAAGAAAAAAATTTGATACAGTTGATCATAATATTCTCTTAGAAAGTGGAATATGCTGTGTAGGGATCAGGGGAACACCGCTAGGCTGGTTTAAATCTTATTTGCCTGACAGATTTCCAGTTTGTTCATGTAAATGATAAATCATCTTTAAACTCCAGGGTTAATTGTGTGGAGTACCTACAGGGTTCAGTACTTGGGCCAATTCTCTTTACTATATATATGCTTTCCAATAGGTAAAACTTATCAGGCAGCATAAAAGAATTTTCACTGTTACGCTGATGACACTCAGCTTTACTTATCTATAAATCCTGATGAGCCCCAACCAGTTAGGATAGAGCTACAAGCATGTCTTGAAGATATAAAACTTGGATGACTTTAAATTTTCTGCTTCTAAATTCAGACAAGACAGAAGAGTGTCATCTTTGACCGGAGTCATTATTAAAAAAGAAAACTACTAAGTCAATCACTTTAACCTGGATGGCATTAAATTGACCTCCGATAATAAAGTAAAAACCTTGGTGTTATTTTTGACCAGGACATGTCATTTTAAATCCCATATTAACAGGTTTTCCCCAGATTTCCTTTCTTTTCATCTCCCGAATATTGCCAAAATTAGAAATATCCTGTCCAGGGAGTGATGCTGAAAACAACTAGTCCATGCATTTGTTAATTCAAGCTTGACTATTGTAATTCTTACTATCAGGATGTCCCACAAATGCAGTTAAGCCTTCAGCTGATTCCAAAATGCTGCAGCAAGAGTTCTGATGGAAAATTAAAAAAGAGAGATCATATTTTTCCCCCTACTTTAGCTTCCCTTCACTGGCTCCCTGTTAAATCCAGAATAGAATTTAAAATTCTCCTCCTCACATATAAAGCCCTTAATTATTTAGCTCCATCACCCCCTACATCAGAGATCTGATTGTTCCATACGTTCCTAACAGAGCACTTCGTTCTCAGACTGCAGGTTTACTGTGTGGCTCCTAGAGTCTCTAGAAGTAGAAATGGGAGGCAGATCCTTTAGTTATCAGGCTCCTCTCCTGTGGAACCAGTTCCCAGTTTTAGTCCATGAGGCAGACACCCTGTCTACTTTAAGGCTAGGCTTAAAACTTTCCTTTTTGATAAAGCTTATAGTTAGAGCGAGCTATCTTCCTTATTTTAACCTCCGTCTTCTTCCCCCCCTTGTTGGATGGAGTAAGGGGGGAGTCTTTTTAGCCTAACCGGGCTCAGTTATGTTTGGGGTGCAAACCCCTCCATTTCTGCTACCTGTATGACCCCTCTCTTTCCAATGGTTAGGGTAAACTGACAGAGAGAGGTATCCCAATCGTTGTGGTTTTTTAGTATAACAGGGCCATCAGTGGGCTCTAGATGGACAAACTGTCTACTTTTAAGGCTAGGTTTAAAAACTTTCCTTTTTGATAAACTTAAATTTTTAGAGGGCTTAGTTATCCTGAACTATCTCGATTTGCTGCTATAGCTTAGGCTGCTGGGGACATAATGACCACTTTCACCCTCTTCGCTACATTCCAAAATTTTCTTCAATTTTGTATTATTTGCTGTTTTTCACTTTTAACTTTGTTCCTCTCTTTTCTCTTCCTAGAAGCTACCCGGCCTGACTCTGTGTCTACCTGTGACACCTTTCTGGAGAGGGGAATCCTCCAAGCTTCTGCGGCAACAACTTAATGCTGACCCTCCCGATGATCCACATGGCCCTGTCTTTCAGTGTTTAACCCTTTCTCTCCCTAGACATGGCTACTGACTGAGTTTTTACAATGACTAACTCTATGCCCCTTTCTTTCAGACTCTAACCTTGAAAACTGGCTCAAGTTTATCTGTTTTTTTCTTCTAGTAAAATGACTAGGAGCTACATCCATTAACTTTACTTTTCTTCCCTAAAAAGTACTCCCGGATCAGTCCTTTTTTGTTCCTTTTGTCTCTGCTCTGTTCTCCCAAACCCCCAGTCGGTCGGGCAGATGCCGCTCACCCTTAGCCTGGTTTTTCTGCTGGAGGTTTCTTCCTGTTAAAAGGATTTTTCCTCTCCCTGTCGCTAAATTCATGCTCTATGAGGGATTGCTGCAAAGTCAACGCCCTGACTGTCCACTGTCTCTACATGCTCATCCGGGAGGAGTGAATTTTCTGCAAGTCACTGACTGGATGCAATCTGCTGGGGTTTTCCTAGATAAAAAACTTTTTTATCCAATTTGAATAAATAACAGAATCTGAGTGCACTGTTCATTGATTAAGATTAATTGTAATGTATGTACCTGACTTTTGTGAACTGCCTTGAGACGACATGTGTTGTGAATTGGCACTATATAAATAAACTAAATTGAATTGAATTGAATTGAAATGAATTGAATTGAATTAGTGCGTAAAAATCCCAGTAGATCAGCAGTTTCTGAAATACTAAGACCAGCCTGTCTGGCACCAACAACGATGCCACGTTCAAAGTCACTTAAATCACCTTTCTTCCCCATTCTGATGCTCGGTTTGAACTTCAGCACATTGTCTTGACCATGTCTACGTGCCTAAATGCATTGAGTTGCTGCCATGTGATTGGCTGATTAGAATTTTGCGTTAACGAGCAGTTGGACAGGTGTACCTAATAAAGTGGCCGGTGGGTGTAAGTCCAAGTTTGAAAAAAAAAAAAGACTATTTCAGAGATGTTTTTCTGTGGGTATGTTCTTTCTTTTTCCAGAGTGGCCATTTGGAGTCTAAAAATGGCCACTTCAAAAAACACCTCTGTAAATTGACTTAGAAAGGCTGTAATTCCTGAATAATTCAACATACAGTCATACATCAAACTAAGTCCAAAAACTGGTAAAACAAGGTCTTGTAATATTTTAGACAGGTAAGCAAAGTCCCTCACCATCCCCCATGTTCACCCACACAAACAGATAAACACAAAACCTCTTCACAAGACATATTTATTTGCTTATTTCAAAAGCAGTATATCTCGGTCGGTCGGGTGGGTGGGGTGGTGGAGCATGTCTTGTGCCTGCACTGGGGCGGCTGGCGGGTTGTGCTTGGCCTGAAGCGGTTGGCCTGCCCGGCCCGATTACACAGTGCATGTTTCTCTCTCATGAACTGATGGGCTGGGGCTGCTGGCCGGATGGTTGGGCGGGCTTGACGGTGTGCTGCTCTGCTGCCTGTCATGTCTGGGGGGGATCGGGGAGGTGGGTTAGAGGGTGGCGTGGAGGGGCTGCAGCGTGTGGGCTGGGTTGGTTGTGTCCTCTTCTTGGATGTTGGGTCACCGGCATTTGGATCGGCTGAGCGGCGATGGTAGAGCTGAGCTGGATAATGTTTCTCCCTGGGCTATTGTTGCAGTGGTGTTGATGTGGTGTGTTTGTGTGGTTGTGGGGGACGTGATGGGGGACGCTGGCCCCGGGTGCTTGCCGCTGGCCGGGGAGCTCTTGCTGGGTGAGTTTGTCCTGTCTTGGTGTGGGGTCAAGGGTTCCGTTGTGGGCGCAGTGCTCCGTGGTGTCTGCCCTGTTGCGTCTGTGGGCGGAGACTGCTGTGGAGTTGCGCGGGGCCCTTGCTTTGCCATCGCAGCTTGCTGTGTGGTGGGGGGCAGGATGCGGTGGGGGTGCTTGGAGCGGGGCTGTGTGTGGAGCATGTGGCTTTGTCGGATTTTTGAGGATGGAGCTCACCTGTGGGGGTGTGCTCGTGTGGGGAGGGGATTCATGGCGTTTGGGTTCAGGGTAGTGTATTTGATATCTGTGTCCTGGTTGGGGGTGGCCCTGTGGGGAAATTCTTGTTGGGGTTCATGGGGAGTGGGGGGCTCATGGGGTTGAGATCGGAATTCATTGGGGGGTTGGGACTGTTTCATCCTGTGGCGGCTCTGGTTGGCAAGCTCGTTTGGACCGGGTGGACCCCTCTTTTGTACATGGCCCCCTCTTCAGATGAGAATGGGGGTTGTTGGGGACTGGGGTCCTGGGTCTGGGCTGGGGGACGGTTGCCCCTATAGGGTATCGGCACCAGGACTGGGGAGTATAGAGTATGTATGGCGAGTGTGAGTGAGTGTATGACGTCCATTGCTGTTTTTCTTTACGCTGGGTGCGTGGGTGTGAGTGTTTTCATGTATACGCATGAGGGTGGTAATGTGTGATCGTAACTGTGTGTGCCTGTTTTTTGTGTCAGGTTGGGTCTTAGACTGCTCCCTCTCCTGGATCAGTTTAGGCCCCCCATCAAATGTGGGGCCTATTTCCTCCCCGCCACAATACCTGCCGGTGGTTGGTGTCTCTGGCCGCTGGTGTACTTGTGGTTCTCGGTGTCCGGGGCTGAGTGCTTTGGTGTGTGCCGGCTCACTCCCGGTGGCTGCTTGCCGAGGCCTGGACCCCTGGGCTCTGTAGGACCTCTGCTTGGTCCCGGGGTCTTGGGTCTCTGGGTCCATGGCTGGATCTGCTCCGGCGTAGATGGCTGCTTGTGGGGCTTGTGGGTTTGTCCCTGCAGCCCCTTGGGGCTTCTGCACTGTGGCTACTGGGTGGTTCCCCTGGGACTCTCCCCTGCTCTTCTCTTTGGGGGTTGCGGTAGTCCCGGCGATGGTTCTCCTGGGGTTCCTGTGCTCTGGGAGTCCTTTAGATGTCTATGGCTCCTTATCTGTCCCAGGTTCAGGGGGGCAGTTCCTTGCTCCTCACACTCGCTATTGCATATTTGTATGGAGAAACCTTGTATACACAAGCGTGCTCACACTCAGACCCACAGGTGTTTGGATTCAGGTTTTAACAGATACACAAATGTTCTATGTACTGAGCCGTATTTACCACTAATAACATCTTGCTTTCATCAGTACCGTGCACTTTTCGGTAATAAAGATGTTATTATGTATGTTTCTGTAGGTGTAGAAGCAAGCAGGGTGTCATCTTGTAATATCTTCATCCTTCTTTCTCTCCTCCATTCTTTTCTCCTTCTCTCCATTTTTCCATTTTGCCCCACCTTTCTCTCTTTCGTGTTTCTTATTTTTTCTTTTTCGTTTCTGATGTCCGTAACAATTGAAATAATCCCAAAGTAGTTTCTAATAAAGTCAGTCAGTCAGTCATTTTCTATACCGCTTCTTCCATAGTGGGTCGTGGGGAAGCTGGTGCTTATCTCCAGGAGTCTATGGGCGGCAGGTGGGGTACACCCTGGATAGGTCGCCAGTCCATCACAGGGCAACACGCAAACAACCATGCACACACTGATTCACACACCTAAGGGCTATTTAGAGAGACCAACCTAACAGGCATGTCTTTGGACTGTGGGAGGAAGGCGAGGTACCCGGTGAACCCACGCATGCACGGGGAGAACATGCAAACTCCATGCAGAAAGACCCCCGGCCGGGAGTCGAGCCGGGAGTTTCTTTTATAAATATCAAGCTAACGCTTTAATGCTCTCCTTGGTGAAAAGTAAATCTGTTGGGCTTCTTCTTGGCACTCAGAAAACAATACTCTGCCGGACAGGACGCGGTCAAATAAAAATAATTATTTCTCAGCTAAACAACATATAAACAAGCCCTGTCTGAATTGGCACTATGTAAAAAACTGAATTCAGTTTCAATTCAATTCAGTTTATTTATATAGCGCGTATTCACAACACATGTTGTCTCAAGGCACTTCACAAAAGTCAGGTACATATATTCCAATTAATCCTAATTATTGAACAGTGCAGTCAGATTCAGTTATTTATTCAAATTGGATAAAACGTTTTTCTATCTAAGGAAACCCAGCAGATTGCATCTAGTCAGTGACTTGCAGCATTCCCTCCTTCCGGATGAGCATGTAGAGACAGTGGACAGTCACTGGCGTTGACGTTGCAGCAATCCCTCATACTGAGCATGCATGTAGCGACAGTGGAGAGGTTTGAGAGAACAGAGCAGAGACACAAAGAGAACAAAGAACCACTGATCCAGGAGTCCTTTCTATGGGAAGGAAAGGTAAATGTTAAAGTCATTTCACCTAGAAAGAAAGAACAGATAAACTCTGAGCCAGTTTTCAAGGTTAGAGTCTGAAAGAGAGCACATAGAGTTAGTCATTGTAAAAGCTCAGTCAATTGCCATGTCTTGGAGAGAGAAAGGGTTAAACACTGAAAGACAGGGCCATGTGGATCATCGGTAGAGGGTGAGCATTAAGTTGTTGCCAGCAGAAGCTTGGACAATGCCCCTCTCCAGAAAGGTGTCACAGGTAGGAATCAAATACATAGAAGTTTCCACTTTTCGGGCCAAGGATAAAATCTAATTTAACCTTTAAATCTCCTAAGTCTGAAGAAGGAGAGGGCTTCTTCACATTTAGATGGCCTCTAAAAACTTGCTCTCCTTTCTCTACCTGCCTCATTAAGGTACTCTTTAGGTTCATTTGTTATGAGACACAATTTTTTTGTCTCATAACAAAAGAATCTCTAGACGATATTGTATACAGACAAGGTGGACTTTATTGGAATATGCCTCATTAAGTGTTTAGCTACTCTTAACAAATTGTTTTCCAATGATTTGTTTGGTAAAACACACTGAAATCATCCAGTTATCACTCAACACGGGCGCAGAAAAAAACACAGTTTACGCTTGTGTTTTTCAAAACAGGTTTAGTTCCCTTTCCAGTATATATACGAATTTCATTGGCTACACGCCTGTAGCATCAGAATCAGCATCAGAGCTGATATGCCAGAGCTGTATGCGTGAGAGCAAGTGCGACTCGTATCACATTTGATGACACACGGTGGATATGATTGGATCTGGAGCTTGATGATTGATGTAATTGGTCAAAATAGGTGTCAATCAAAAGAAGAGAAACGATTTTGGCTCAATGGTGATGTTTTGAAAGCAAACTCACGTGTTTTTGAACCCTGTGTCGGCTGCTGACCTTAATAAAGTTTTTAGAGAAAAATAACAAAATCCATTTCCACTGTAAAAAATTACTACATAAACCTCTGCAATGACATGCGGGATCAGTGTCTGCTTAGTGATCAGGTGTCACATTCAGATCTACAATAATCTCTTTAAGTTGAAGATTAATGTAGATTCAGACTAATGTAGTTCAGACTGTTATTTGCTGCATGAGCTTAAATGTCACAATGTATACAGGACCATTTAATTTTGTAGTTTATTCAGTAGGGACAGTAGGAACACATGTGACATGTTTTTCATCAGAAATCAGGTCAATCTGTGACATAGCAGGGTTATCCTGAAACTTAAATTGTTTTTACTGTAATGCCTCCCTGTGGATATCTTGAGTTATTATAAAAGTGTGATGCAAATGACACATTTACAGTGTAAAGAACTCACAGCAAGATATTTTAAGAACTTCCACAACAAAAAAGAACATATAAACAGATATATTGGCAATCACAACAGAATCATAATGCTAATGATACTACGTTCTAAGAACTCACGTTTTGAAATCATTTGTTTTATTTGTCGTGTTTAATGTTAACTAAATGGAAGCAGTTTTTGAATGCTAGACGGTGATTAATTTTACTGTCTCTGACAGGACCTGGATGGTGTTGACATCATGCTGGGAGTGTGCTCCAGTGGCCTGATGGTGTACAAAGATAAATTGAGAATTAACCGTTTCCCGTGGCCCAAAGTCCTTAAGGTGTCCTATAAGCACAGCAGCTTCTTTATTAAAATACGACCATCTGAGGTATATAACCTTTGTTCTTCATGACCATACTTATCCCAACCTATACTGAAATCAGGGGTGATTTTATCATTTAATTTTTTAAATTCTGATTTACCTCTAACAGACAGAACAATATGAGAGTGCAATTGGTTTCAAACTTCCTAATTACAAGGCCGCCAAGAAGCTGTGGAAAGTATGTGTTGAACATCACACCTTCTTTAGGTAGAGTATGGTATTCTTTTCATTGCTTGAACAGTTTTCTGTATTCAAAATTTGACACTTGAGGCTATTAACCAATATCTTTTCTTTGTGCACAGGTTAAGTTCCACTGAGATGGCCACCACCCCGAGAAAGTTCCTGGCACTGGGCTCAAAATTTCGTTACAGTGGACGAACTCAGGCCCAGACCAGACAGGCTAGCTCTCTGATTGACAGGCCAGCTCCTATGTTCCAGCGCTCTTCCAGCAAGAGGAATTCACGCAGTCTGGATGGAGGTACAGTATGAGTATTGTACTCATATAAACACTGGTAATCTAGTTAGTGTGTTACCCAGGGTTCTTTAATGAGTTCACATGGTATTACATGCCTTGATATGATAGTGATATTTATTGTTCAGCCACTCCAAGGACAACGCAGCACTTTTTGGCCCATTGTACAAACCCTGCACATAAGGTTTAATTGCCTTACCTGCCCTTTCCTTTAAACTTAGGCTGGTAGGAGTACACTACTTCTCAGATTCAAAAATTTACTACATCTTTAGGCAACATCTTCAATATGCTAAATAATGGCAAAAGACCATAAAGCTTGTGGAAAAGTGTGCATTTCTACTATTTTCAGAAGTTCAGAATTTAGGCTAATGCTTGTATCTCCGTGATTCCGTGTGCAAATTGTACTATACATATACAGTAAAGATATAGATGTTGTGTGCTAAGATTACCCTCTGACCTAAGCCATTTATGTTTTTTGTTTTCAAAAAAAGTTCTTGGGTCTATTCAGCCATTAATTGCTTTCCACTTTTCTAAGATTGGGTCATGGGGGTAACAGGTCCAGTTGAAAAACCCAACTGTGTTTTTCCTTTCCTCAAAAATTACTTCTGCTTACTTTCCACCCAAGTCCTGGTCACAGCAGAGCTTGGGTGTTTCTGTTGCATTTTATTTATTATAATAATAATACAACAGGCTTTTTGTTGCATTATATATATATATATATATATATATATATATATATAGATATATAGCAAATTGGACTGTATTTTATTGGATTTAAATCTGAACTGGATTGGATCAGAATTTGATCTGAAGGCTATATGATTGCATTGTATCAGAATAAATTGGATTCTCTATGACTGGATATGAATTGTTTGCCTGGAGGTGATAATTTTTTAATTTGGAATATGGCTATATAAATAATAATAAATAATATGGCTATATAAATATATGGCTATATAAATAAAACTATATTGAATTGAACAACATTTTTGTTGTTCAATTCAATATACATGTAGTTTTGACATACTACACTATGTGATGTTACATAGTGTAGTATGTCAGATTTGATTTCATTGGAAATTTAAAATGAGCTCACCTTGTCTCCTTTTCGACCAACCCAGCAATGGCTACTACTCCTGACAACAAATCCAATCGTCCAGTCAGTGCCCCTGTTATGTCACCAGCCTCTCCAGGTGAAGCAAGGCCATCACCATTGCTACCCACACTGCCTTACCCTAACCATCTTGATGGCTCCACACCCAAATGCCAACGGCATACAGATTGGAAGAGGGAGCTAAAGACAGAATGTAGGCCAGAGCACACCAAGAGCCACAGCTCAAAACCACAGTCTACTTCGGAGATGAAGGTAAGGCGTCGAAGATCTTGTGTGTTTCAGTACAATGCCATTAACTTTAGGACTGGTCAGTCTTACTGTGAAAAATATTACCAAAGACCATAATGAAAGGTAATGAGTAATTTTTGCACAATCTACCAATGTATTAAGAAATGTAATGTTATAAATTGTTTATGCCTTGTACAGTATATTAAAGTGTTACGATACTCAGAAAGTGTGCTCTATAACCTTAGGTCCCAATTTTGAAGGTATGAATATAAAGAATGAAATAAAAATGTGCTCTGTAAATACCGAAATGTGTAGAAAGTTCCTAAGACCCAAAACTTCTATAAATGCCACAAGAAGAAAATCATGGCTGGTATACCTATGTAAAGATTGTACCCTGAGCGTTCCTTGGAACTGACTATAATATTATGAGTTTTGTATATGCTACTAGACTGTTGCCAGGAGAGAGTGGAGGCACTCCCAATCCGTGACCAATAGGGAGAAAAAGTGCGAGGTGTGTTTGCCTGATTCATGATCTCTCAGCATGAAAATAATAATAATAATTACTTAATTTGCTGAAAGCTTTTAAATGGCTTTAGACAAAGCAAGAATTAAAGTAAAAATTTACTGTTCTATTGTGGTGAAATAAATAGAGAACCAATAGAGATATATTTGGTTTTCAAAATTGAAATTCAGTATACAAGAAAAACAATATGTATTGAGAAAAATGTTTCAATAACAGTGCCTTGACATTTATAAATTATGAAAGACCTTTTCATAACAAAAAAGTAAATAAGGTATACATTTTTTTAATGTGTTCACGTCTTTAAAAAGTCTATTGTCTTTTTATGGCCAGCCTAATTGGCCTTGCCTTATTTTCTATTAGGAACTTACACTATATTGCCAAAAGTATTTGTCTACTTTTATATGTACACGAACTTTGCTGACATCCTATTCTTATTCTACAAGGTTCAATTTCAAATAATCTTTATTATCAAACCCATTTTCTTTTTTTTAGCCCCAGTAGCTTTTATTGTACAGTATCATTCAGGAAAGCGGGTGAAGAGTAAATTGGAAGGCATGCAGCTATGGCATGGGACTAGGAATCGAAACCCAGGACAACCATGTTGAGAACTATAGCCTTTGTACATGGTTTGCGCGCTCTACCAACTGAGGTACCAGCGCCCATCAAAACCATTTTCCAATGACTACACACTCTACACCCCTTTACACATTTTTTTACCTACAAGGTGTTGGGGCCCACTGGATCTGGTGTGGAAATTGTCAGTCCTGTGTCCCCTTCTAGTCTGGGACTGCTGTTAATGTGTTTGTGTATGTGTGTGTGTTTATGTGTTTGTGCCCGCATGTATGAATGCAAGCGTTAGGTTTTTGTTAATGCCACTGCCATTTCTGTGCAAGGTTCCAAAATTTGTTCAAATTACACCAACACCAACTGCTCTCCCAGTCCTGCACATTTTACGATTTGTCTTGTGGGAAAGATTCCTTGTTTTTTTATTTTCTACCCCAGCCACAGATAGGTTGTGGACCACACTAAACAGAGCTTTGCCAGTCTGGGTTCCTATTACAACCGATCTAATGTCCAAAAGAGAGAGAAAGCTGATTTTGCAAGAGACAAAAGCTTTTGATGATGCAGAAGAAATTTATGAATGAAAATATATAGTCTGACAGTGATTTTTTTTTCATAAAAATATTTTTAATAGTTTACATGCACACATGGTTGTAAAGAATAATAACAGCAAGTAACTTGCTAGAAAAAGATAACAAATGTATGAAGATTTATCCAAATTAAACATGGAACTGGTCAGTCTTACAGCCATTAAAATGAACAAGGTGCTCAGAAGTCCCTACAAATACAATGACTTGGTGTGCAGAACCGCTTCCAAACCCTTTCCCTGACCAAAAAAAAAAAAAAAACACGTTAAATATAAATAAAACATTACATACAAACAACTTTTGGCAGCCAGTTCAATTTAATTGGAATATAGGACCTGTACATGAGTAGATTTCATGCAAAGCCCTACATGATGGAGTCTGGATTTGGGGTTTACAAAATGCTGTATGAAAGGTCCCCACACCTTGTGAAACTGTGAATCACAAGAATTCATCACTGAGTAGCGGATCTTTTCAAGACTTAAGAAGGAAATTAAATCCTTTAACTATTGATTATGGGTAGGGGTAGTTGTGTCTCTTCATTTTAACAGAATTCTGGATCTATCCAGAAGAGAGGCAAAAGATTACAAGTTGTGTTCAGAGGAAGAGAGGTCAGCATCAATCTCTTTGGTGCTGAAAAGTGCCACTAGTAAGTTGGGTTCTATGTGGTGCCAAAAGATGAGAAACAGGGTTTGAAAGATGTCTTTTCAGTATTTTTAAAGATATAGACATGTCCAAAAAATATGAATAAGGGAGGCCTCTCCACCACCACACTTGTTGCACCCAGGGCTTATATCTGGATTAATGCGAAACAGCCTCGCGTTAGACATATGAAATCTATGCATAACTTTAAACTGGAACAAACAGTATTGGGCACAGAATGATGATGACTTAACCGATTTAAAATAAGATCCCAATTTTTCTCTGATAATGACAAACCATACTGATACTAGTCCTCTGTCAGGGTTCAAAAAGAAAGAGTTGAATTGAAATGCCAATTTCTTTGGAAGTGGGGAGCTCCAGCAAAATTGACTGAAAGCAGAACTGGAGCAGAGTCAGTAAGTGTGGTGGACCTAGGAGAAAAAAAGAGTAGTGATTGCCGGCAGGACGGAGATGGCACCAGATGTCAGAGACACCATAGTGAGACAAAAAGGAATTTATAAAAGAAGATGATTTGCTAGTTGTGTAAGGATTGGAAGAAGGTTGATCCAGTAATGGATCCAACCAGCAGTTAAGGTCCCCACCGATTATAAGAGAGTAGGAGCTAAGATCAGGGAGGGAAGAAATGGCCCTCTGAAAAAATATTCTACTTCATCAGTGTTGAGTTGTATAATTTCCTTTAGACAAACACATGTCTGCCGTTTTTGTCAGAAACTATACTGCGTTTGTCATATTTGGTTGTAACTTCTTGACCCGCATGCAGAACCAAACAAGCAGGAGACAAATAAATGTTTAAAAAGGTTTGTTTTGGCACCATGGGGTAAAAAGGTGCTTAAAACAGGAAACTGGGACTTGGGCTTCTGTAAGGATAAGGAACAGTTAGCTGGAAGTTTCCAGGGGAGGCTGATCAGAAGTTGCATAAATAAGGAGAGGCAGCTTACTGTTCTGGTTGTGAGGGAAATGCTCTGAGGTGGGTTTGCAATTCTGGTGGTCAGCCTGGCAGTGGGTTTATCAGTTGGGATCCGAGTTGATGAAACTGCTTGAGTTTTTGAAGAGCGGGCAGGAAGAGGCTAGAGCGACAAGGTATTGCAGAGGACAGCTTGTAGGAAGGCTTTCCGGTAACAAACTGATCATCTGTGAGGTTGTAGGTGAAAGCCGGGAACAAAGTGGTTCCTTGAACCTGGAGGGGAAAACAGAAATGGAAGACTTAGGCAGGTTGAGTTCAAAGACAGTCTAAAAACTACTAAGAGGTTCGAAAACAAGAACTTGAGACTTGATTTTACCAACAGATGTGGACCATCAGGCGAAGAATGGTCATCCAGCAACTCCTTATAAACGCTGCTATCAGCTGTGCACCACGTCCACCAGCAGAGCTCCTTTAGGACAGAGAAAACTCACACCCACACAGGTTCACACACACACATTGTTCATCATTGGGAATATTTTGGTGAAAAGAATTGAGACACTTCTGGCCTTACCTTGAAAAGTGGAGTGGAAATGCTGCTCTGTTCATCTTTGCAGCAGACGGGAGTTATCTGATCCTCAGAAATGCGTTTCTTGCAAGAAAATGACTACGGCTTTATATTTGATGTGGGGAAAGACTATGGTTCTTTTAACTGGGTTGTTTAAATCGTTTACATTCCAACTAAGAAATGTTAAATGACTCTGCATCATCTTTGCCTAAATTTGAAAGCTGCTATAGACGTGAAGGAAGCTAGAATTTCAGTTAAAGGTCCTGAAATAAGGCTGTATGACAGGAAATATAATGGTCCTTACTCAGTTTGGGCATTTAAAGGCATAAAAGATGCAGAAAATAAGAACTAAAAAAAAACAACCACCCCTAACCCACCCAAAAAATATTATTCAATCAAACAAAAAATAATTTCAATCAAAAAACAAACTTTTTTTTCAAATTTTATACACATTTAATACAGATCTCAAACGTTTGGTTTTGAAGCTCCCGTTTTTTTTGGTTGAAGCCTCCTATTTTATGGTTTAAGCTCCTGTTTTTTTGGTTGAAGCTCCCTTTTCTTTGTTGAACTCAGTGAATTTTGAGTAACTGAGAACATGAACATCTGGGACGGGGCCTCTGGATGAACGATATAAGATGTCTTCCTATTGGTTGGTGCTGACCGAAGTGACTGCCTCTGATCGCTGACTTCAGTGAGTAGACATACCAGGAGATAGCAGACTACAAAGACAGTGAGTGGTAAGTTATCTTCACAAAATCACAACCTTCAACAACTAAGGTGTGTGTGTCATTTTTTAAACAAGAATATCCTTACACAACTCATAAGGACAGAGTCTTTATTGGCTTCTCTGAAGCTGGTGATATATGTTGTATGCCGGTTGTAGTCCTGCCGGTTAGCATAGCATGCTGACTAAAGTTAGCATCAGGTTAACTACAGAAACTAGACTTGTGTAATGTTAATTTGTGTGATGTTCGTTTGCTAATTAAATTAGATTATATTTAATCTATTAATTAGCCCACTATAATGGAGCTGCATTGACCATGACAGAATGCCAAATTTAGCTGGAGGCAATATGTAATAAGTGTGTTCTGTGATGCATCCATGTCTGGTAACTAACTAGCAGCAATGCTACAGCTATCTATTTTCTTCCCAATGCAGAATGGAAAATCAAAATGGCAGGTCATGGGCTGAGGTAGGATTTTTACACAAATGGCTGTGTCCTACCTGTTAGCATAGCACGCTGACTAAAGTTAGCATCGGGTAAAGTACAGAAACAAGACTTGTGTAATGTTCATTTTAATGTTTGTCTGCTAATTAATAGATTATATTTAATTTATTAATTAGCGCTCTTTAATCAAGCCTATTGAGCGTGACAGAATGCTGAATTTAGCTGAAGGCAATATGTAATAATTGTGTTCTGTGATTCATCCATATCTGCTAACTAAGTAACAGCAATGCTAAAGCTATCCCTTCTTCCTAATGCAGAATGGAAAACCAAAGTGGCAGATTACGGGCTGAGATACCATTTTCCTAATTTTTATCAGTGTACATGTCTTGTATTTAGTTTTGTCATTTGAATGCCTTTTGATGTGTCATATAACAATGGTGCATAACTAAACATACAGTGAACTAATCATTGTATTGAATGAAAAAAAAGGGACTCACAAAGTATGCTTAGAAGTATGTTTTTTAAACTGCTATAATTTGACCTATTTTTATGTCAGCACATTTTTTCTTTTATTGCAGAAATCCATGGTGCCATGGGACAACAGTCTTAAGGCCCTTGTTGGCCCTTTTGACTGTTCTTGCAGGGTATGAAGAGAGGCCTTCTGCAGGTCCTGGTATCTGGCATGATTGCTGGCTGCTTATTAAAAACTGCAACACATGCTGCTGCAGCCCTGTCTCTCTCGCTCCTAAGATCTTCATTTGTTTGGTTTGTCTTATGTTTAGGTTGTGTTAGATTTGCCTTGTTTGGTTATTGATTAGAGTTTTGGGTTAACCTGTAATTTTTAACCTGGGTTTTCCTTTTCAGGTTAATTTTACTTTATTGAATTATTTTTTTGTTCAAGTAAAAATCTTTGTTTGGTCTCCTTTTATGTTAACCCGCCATACGAGCCTGATAGGCAAAACAGCTATTGCAGAGTCAGGAATAAACTTGTTTCTGTCATTAACACACAACTGATTGAATTTGAATACTCGAGTCCTCTTTGTATTGTTGTCAAGAGCTGCAGTCTCTTATAACTGGAGCAGCTAACACACGTAGACAAAATTGTTGGTACCCCTTGGTTAATGAAAGAAAAACCCACAATGGTAACAGAAATAACTTGAATCTGACAAAGGTAATTGTAGCTGTCGCAGAAAGAAATGGTGCTTTTTTGTTTATATGTGATTTAATTTCCTTTGTAAATACTAAGAAATCACTTTAACTTCTGTCGTATTACTGACATCTGTTGGTGAAATTGTGTATTGCACCAAGACATGATTAAGTGCTGAGCACGACCAGTAGAGAGATGCACGCTGCGGGTAGATACAGATGACACTCAGAAGACAAGTTACTTTGGTTTTTTTTTGTCTGAAAACAGAAGAAACGGACAATAACATCTCCTAAATATTTGGTCAGAAGGTGCACACGTTTTTCACGTTGTTTGCTGGCAAAAGAAGATTAAAGCTGGTTAAACGTCAGTTGGAGCGTGGCTTTATTCTGCACCAGACGAAAAACCCTTGGGAGCAGTTATAGTAATAATGATTAAAAATTCTATGAAAATGAACAAATGAAAGTTAGACATTGCTTTTTAAACATGCTTCAACAGAATTATTAAAACAATATAAACTCATGAAACAGGCCTGGACAAAAAAGATGGTACCCTTAACTTAATATTTTGTTGCACAACCTTTTGAGGCGATCACTGCAATCAAACCATTCCTATAACTGTCAATGAGACTTCTGCACCTCTCAGCAGGTATTTTGGCCCACTCCTCATGAGCAAACTGCTCCAGTTGTCTCAGGTTTGAAGGGTTCCTTTTTCAGACGGCATGTTTCAGCTCCTTCCAAAGATGCTCAATAGGATTTAGGTCAGGGCTCATAGAAGGCCACTTCAGAATAGTCCAATGTTTTCCTCTTAGCCATTCTTGGGTGTTTTTAGCTGTGTGTTTTGGGTCATTATCCTGTTGCAAGACCCATGACCTGTGACTGAGACCAAGCTTTCTGAGACTGGGCAGCACATTTCTCTCTAGAATCCATTGATAGTCTTAAGATTTCATTATAACCTGCACAGATTCAAGACACCCTGTGCCAGATGCAGCCAAGCAGCCCCAGAACATAACATAGCCTCCTCCATGTTTCACAATAGGGACAGTGTTCTTTTCTTCATGTGCTTCATTTTTCCATCTGCGAACATAGAGCTGATGTGCCTTGCCAAAAAGTTATTTTTGTCTCATCTGTCCATAGGACATTCTCCCTGAAGCTTTGTGGCTTGTCAACATGTAGTTTGGCAAATTCCAGTCTGGCTTTTTGTGATTTGTTTCCAACAATGGTGTTCTCCTTGGTCGTCTCCCATTAAGTCCACTTTGCCTCAAACAAACGTCGGATGGTGCGATCTGACACTGATGTTCCTTGAGCTTGAAGTTCACCTTTAATCTCTTTAGAAGTTTTTCTGGGGTCTTTTGTTACCGTTCGTATTATCCGTCTCTTTGTTTTGTCATCAATTTTCCTCCTGCGGCCACGTCCAGGGAGGTTGGCTACAGTCACATGGATCTTAAATTTCTGAATAATATGTGCAACTGTAGTCACAGCAACATGAAGCTGCTTGGAGATGGTCATATACCTTTACCTTTAACATGCTTGTCTATAATTTTCTTTCTAATCCCCTGAGACAACTCTTTCTTTTGCTTCCTCTGGTCCATGTTGAGTGTGGTAAACACCATGTCACCAAACAGCACAGTGACCATCTGTAGCCCTACATATAGGCCCACTAACTGATTGCAAGAATGTAGACACCTGTGATGCTAATTAATGGACACACCTTGATTTAACATGTCCCTTTGGTCACATTGTTTTCAGGGGGACCATCATTTTTGTCTAGGCCTGTTTCATGAGTTTATTTTTTTAAATAATTCTGTTGAAGCATGTTTTGAAAAGCAATGTTTGACTTTCATTTGTTCATTTTCATAGAATTTTTATTCATTATTACCTTTGTCAGATTCAAGTTATTTGTGTCCATTCTGGGTATTTCTTTCATTAACTGAGGGGTACCAACAATTTTGCCCACGTGGGGGCAGCAGCCTAAGCAGAGACCCAAACTTCCCTCTCCCCAGCCACTTGGGCCAGCTCGTCCGGTGGCATGCCAAAGCGTTCCCAGATAGGAAACATAGTCCCCCCAGCTTGTCCTAGGTCTTCCTCTGGGCCTTCTCCCGGTGGGATGTGCCCGGAACACCTCACCAGGGAGGCGTTCGGCTCCTCTTGATGTAGAGAAGCAGCGGCTCTACTCTGAGTCCCTCCAGGATGACCCAGCTTCTCACCCTATCTCTAAGGGAGAACCCAGACACCTTGTGGCGGAAACTAATTTCGGCCGCTTGTGTCCGTGATCACGTTCTTTCGGTCATGACCCAAAGCTCATGACCATAGATGAGGGTAGGAACGTATATCGACCGGTAAATTGAGAGCTTCGCTTTTTGACTCGGCTCTCTCTTCACCACGACAGACTGGTACAGCGCTCGCATCACTGCTGACGCAGCACCAATCCGTTTATCGGTCTCCCGCTACATTTTTCCCTCATTCGTGAACAAGACCCCAAGATACTTGAACTCCTCCACCTGAAGCAGGTGACCTCGGACTTGGAGGCACTGATTCTCATCCCGGCCGCTTCACACTCGGCTGCAAACTGTTCCAGTGAGGGCTGTAGATCACGAGCTGATGAAGCCAATAGGACCACATCATCCCGAAAAGCAGAGACGCAATCCTACGGCCACCAAAACGGATCCCCTCAACACCTTGGCTGCGCCTAGAAATTTTGTCCATAAAAGTTCTGAACAGAATCGGTGACTAAGGGCAACCTTGGTGGAGTCCAACCCTTACTGGAAACGAGTCCGACTTACTGCCAGCAATGTAGACCAAGCTCTGGCACCAGTCGTACAGGGACCTAACAGCCCGTATCAGAGGGCCTGGTACCCCATACTCCCGGAGTACCCCCCACAGGATTCCCCGAGGGACACAGTCGAACGCCTTCTCCAAGTCCACAAAGCACTTGTAGACTGGTTGGGCGAACTCCCATGCACCCTCCAGGACCCTGCTGAGAGTGTAGAGCTGGTCCAGTGTTCCACGGCCAGGATGAAAACCACTGCTTTTCCTGAATCCAAGGTTCGACTATCCGAAGGACCCTCCTCTCCAGAACCCCCGAATAGACCTTACGAGGGAGGCTTAAGAGTGTGACTCCCCTATATTTGGAACACACTCTACGGTCCCCCTTTCTGAACAGAGGGACCACCACCCCGGTCTGGCAATCCAGTGGAACTGCCCCTGATGTCCATGGAATGCTGCAGAGTCACATTAACCAACACAATCCTACAACATTCTGGAGCCTTAAAGAGCTCCTGGCGAATCTCATCCTCCCACGGGACACTTACCACCGATGAGCTTTTTAATCACCTCGGTGACCTCAGCACCAGAGATTGGAGAGCCCACCCCAAGGTCCCCAGGCTCTGCTTCTTCAGTGGAAGACGTGCTTGTGGGATTGAAGAGGTCTTCGAAGTACTCTGCCCACTGACCCACAACGTCCCGAGTCGAGGTCAGCAGCACACCCTCCCAACTGTAAACAGTGTTAGTGGTGTACCTCTTCCCCCCCCCGAGACGCCGGATGGTGGACCAGAATCGCCTCGAAGCCGTTCGGAAGTCGTTTTCCATGGCCTCTCCGAACTCCTCCCATGCCCGAGTTTTAGCCTCAGCAACCACCCAAGCCGCATGCTGCTTGAACTGCCGGTACCCATCAGATGCTTTCAGAGTCCCACAGGCCAAAAAGACCCGATAGGACTCCTTTTTCAGCCTGACAGCATCCCTCACCGCTGGTGTGCACCAGCGGGTTCTAGGATTGCTGCAGCGACAGGCACCAACAACCTTACTTATTGCTCTGCCAATTCTCAAAAACTAGAAAAGCCTTTCAGTCAAACATTAGACCGTTTCATGAAAAATAATTTAGTGTAGTCCTGGATGCAGATGTCCTGGGTTCCGTTCCTGAGTCATGTACAGCATGTCTTCCTCTCCTCTTTTTGCCTTCCTGATCAGCTAGCAAAAATAAAGGCCACTAGTGCCACAAAAAAAAAAAAAAAGAAAAGAAAGAAAGCTGTATTTTAGAAGATCTGCAGCTCCTGTCTGTCATGATTCTAGAAACGGATCTGACCCACATGCAGAATTTCATTCAGGAGAAGTTTACAGATTTTAAAAGATTTAGTTTTACAGAAATGAGTAGTGGCGAGAGAACCAGGACTGGTAGATCACCAACTGCACAGAGAAGGGGAGAACAGGTAAGTACTGAGTGAAGGGTTGATTATTATAGTAAGAGTAATATCAAAAACGCTTACTGGAGGAGATTATTGAACCGCCAGGGGGAAAGAGAGATGTGGAGTCTGGGAGCACGAGACCAGAGGATACTGAAGAGGGTAATATCCAAGGTAGGTTAGTCTATGGATGCTTGGAGGAGGTTTCCGGGATGTCCAGTTGAGCTTAGTCCATGGTGTGAAGAAGGTGGCGTGGTGCGCTGGGTGGTGGAGCTTGCACGGGAGCTCGTTGGAGGGCGAACCAGGTTCGCGTATGATTGTGGCCGGCTGATCACAGAGCCAGGAAGCAGCCAGCTTGGAGTTTGTCAAGAGAAGGTAACTGGAGGCTTGAATCCAGAAGTCAGGAAACGAACTGCAAACTGAGCCAGGGGTTGAAAGCAACCCGAGAAGGAGGACACACGAAGGTTAGTCGAAGCTCTAACATGAAAGCTTAAGCACAAAGCTAGATTCTGGCGAGAGTCTTTTACCACTGTTCGCTAACACTCAGGCATCGAAGTGCTGGCAGCCTCCTGCTTAAATGATCCCAGCAGCAATCATCAGGATGAGCCACACCTGTCACCTGTGCACTCATGAGCTCCCACGCCACCTATGGACTAAGCAGAGTAAATAGCAGGCAAGAACAGAAAACAGACACTCCCAGACCTCGACAGTCAGCTGGTAGCTCACGGTAGGAGTAGGTGAGGGAAAGCAGGGTCTGAAATTATGAAACATGTTAGTAAAAAGTACATGAACATGTTTTCAATAACTTAATACAATGCGGAGTAAATATCTGCAATTGCAGTATCTGCAATATGTTTATCAACATTTAATTTGTGATGTTATTCAGGAATCGAAAACTGCTTTGGAAAAGATCGTAACCCTAACAACGGCTGAATCAGTTAAACAGATTGAGAGTAGCCAGATGGAGGAAAGATAAGAACATAGGAGCGTCATAATCATGAAAAGAAAGGAAAAAAAGAATATCTGAATAATTCATTGATGAATGCCTTTTTTTTGCAGTGACAGGGAAGCTTCTAATGCAACTGAGAGCAGAAACTGAGAGATTAGAGCATGTCAAAATCTGTTTAACAAAGTACCACCCTATTAATAAAAAGGTTTACAAGTTTAAAGCTGTACATTTTTTACTTAAACTAGGGCCTATTTTACTGTAGAGAAACCTAACCTACACACAAACAACCACATGTTTTAGGCTCTTTTTGAGTTTTCTTTAAATTCTGATCTGTGTGTGCTATTAGTTTAGAACAATCTTGTTCAGGTTTGGAGAGATTCACAATTGTAGTTTTTGAGCTAGACCACTTCTAATGTGGTCCAAAAGCAAAGAAAGCACCCTTTATTGAACTTGCACAAATCAAATAAAGGTTTTAAAAATCACCCACAGGGTTTAAAAGATTCTATTAGTGTAAACTAGTCAAAAGTCAAGGTATTGTAATTTTTAAACTAGGGAAAATTAAAGATGTTTAAGGTAGAAAAAACTCCCAAATTGCCTATTTGATAGCCTATTTAATTCATGCATGCATAAACAAATTTGACACAGACATTTGTGTCAAAATCCTACCTCAGCCCATGATCTGCCACTTTGATTTTCCATTCTGCATTGGGAAGAAAATAGATAGCTGTAGCATTGCTGCTAGTTAGTTACCAGACATGGATGCATCACAGAACACACTTATTACATATTGCCTTCTGCTAAATTTGGCATTCTGTCATGGTCAATGCAGCTCCATTATAGTGGGCTAATTAATAGATTAAATATAATCTAATTTAATTAGCAAACAAACATCACACAAATTAACATTACGCAAGTCTAGTTTCTGTAGGTAACCTGATGCTAACTTTAGTCAGCATGCTATGCTAACCGGCAGGACCGTAGCATACAACATATATCACCAGGTTCAGAGAAGCCAATAAAGACTCTGTCCTTATGAGTTGTATAAGGATATTCTTGTTTAAAAAATGACACACACTTTAGTTGTTGAAGGTTGGGATTTTGTGAAGATAACTTACCACTCACTGTCTTTGTAGTCTGCTATCTCCTGGTATGTCTACTCACTGAAGTCTGCGATCAGAGGCAGTCACTTCAGTCAGCACCAACCAATAGGAAGACGTCCTATATCGTTCATCCTTAGGCCCCTCCCCAGATGTTCATGTTCTCAGTTACTCAAATTCGTTGAGTTCAACCAAGAAAAGGGAGCTTTAACCAAAAAAGCAGGAGCTTAATCCAAAAAAATGGGGCTTCAACAAAAAAAAACGGGAGCGTTGTATATAAAGTTTGATAACAAATATAATTTTTTTATTGAAATATTTTTTTGGTTGTAGTTACTTTTTGTTTCATTTACTTTTTGTTTGATTGAATAGCATTTGTTTTGGTTGAAATAACTGTTTTGTTTGATTAGATAATAAAAAGACAAATTTCTTTCCATACTTTTGGAACTTTGGAAGCCAAACTCAACAAAGTTAGGTCAACAGTGGATGATCATGGCCAGAGACTCGGATATCTTGAGGTCGTCACTGATTATTAAATCCAACTTGTTCGGGAGCTAGAGGACAGTTGCTCCAACATTAGCAAGAGCAATTCTAAACTTACAGCTAAAGTCACGGATCTGGCTGATCTGGAGAGTCGAAGCAGACTTTCCAGATCAGAACCTGTGCATTTTGGGATTACCTAAATCTACCGAGGGTGGACGCCGAGCTAGCTTCTTTGGTGTCTTCTGTGTGAAGTCTTGGGAAAAGAGATGCTCCTGTCACCCCCAGAGACCAGCTCACTGAGAGCCAAACCAGGTCCAGTGCACCCATGAGCCTAAAATATCCACCTCCATCGATATCAGGTTAAGAAGCTTCTTGTCTGGGAGGCCAGACAAAGGGGGAAGCTGGAATACCATGGTCGACAGATCCAAATTGTTGAGGATTATTGCCCCGTAGTTCTGACTCAGCGGCACCGATAAAGAGGTGATGGCGAAGCTATACGTGCTTGGTCTTAAACACTCCTTGCTTTATCCACATCGCTTTCGGTAACGGGGATAAGAAGTGGCTTGGTTCAGTGGATGAGGCTTAGAAATACATGGACCATCTGCCTGCAACTTCCAAGTCACACTGAACGCTCATTTTCTTGTAATTTGCAGTTGTTGAAGTTTGTCCGGCTGTGTTTTAGAAAACCCACCTTTCTCAGTACGAACAAGTTGTCGAGTTCAACCAAAACAAGGGAGCTTCAACAAAAAAAGAAAGCTTCAAAACCAAATGTTTGTTTGAATAATATTTTTTTTGGTTGAAATTACTTTTTGTTTGATTTAATAATATTTATTTAGTTGAAATTACTTTTTGTTTGATTAAATAATATTTTTTTGGTTGAAATTGCTTTTAGTTTGATTGAATAACATTTTTTTTTTGGTTGAAAGTCCGCTGCAATTGCCTGTCGGTGTTGTTCCAGAAGAGCAGAAATGGCTGCCATTGTTAGCCCAGGTGGAGATTCTTCTTTGTCGCCCTCCTTTAACATGGTTAGAAGTCATCTCAAATCCAACTGCGACCAAAAAGAAATTACAGGATTGAAACTGTTTAGGAAAGTAGTACTGGAATTCTAAAGCAGTGGTGAGAGAGTGCGAAAATCTATGGGTGGGAGCTCCTTTTGCTAGCTTCTACTGCATCTCTTACCGACCGGTAGTCTTTTCAGTAAATTTTAAGAATAGGATGGGAATGAGGATCAACTAGTGCCAAAATGACCACTATGTCTGAATGTGTAATACATTACTTCAACAAACATATTATTACACACAAAAAAACAAACAAAATAAATATATCTATTACAAAGCCTGCTGGGGATGCTAACTTCCATGAACTATTCCGCTGATTCACAATCCACTATTGCTATAAAAAAAATTAACCTTTGGAGTCAATGGAGATGACACCACTCGCATAGTAGAGGTACACTAATCTTGCTAATGAAATAAGCCACCCACCTGGCTGGCTGTGTAATAGTAATGCATTCAGTGTCATCATGGATGGCAGTTTTTCATATGCAAGACACCAAGTGTTTTTTAGCTTTTCATCCTAGATTCCATCTAGTGAATTATTTAGAATTCTACTAATTTAGAAGGAGGGCAGGGTTTTAGAGAGAAGTGGAAGGAGATAAACCAAAGCCATCTTCCATCTATCCTTGTAGCTGGTTTATACTGTATTCTAATGTATTCTTACTAGAGTTTCAATGCATCAAGTGCTAGAAGGGCTGTACATATGCAATCCAGTAATCAGAATCAGAATCAGCTTTATTGCCAAGTTTGTACATACAAACAAGGAATTTGACTCCGGTACACTTTGCTCTTTGGTTTTTGTTTTTGCACTACAGAATATACATATCTACAATGTACAATATACACATATATAAATAAAAAAAAGGGTGCTTTTGAAAACTCTGTATGCTTTTTTTTTTTGTACTCTTTTAATGTTCAACAGAGAAAATCCGGGGGGGAAAAAACCTGTCTCTGTGGGGCTGGTTTTAGTGAACAGCACTCTGTAGCGTCGGCCTGAAGGCAAAATCAAAACAGTTTATGTGCAGGGTGTGGGGGGTCTGCAGAGATTTTAGCACTTTTTTCCTGACCCTTGACCTGTATAAGTCCCTTGATGGAGGGAAGGTTTTACCCCGATGATTCTCTCTGCCGGTCCTGATTATTCGTTGCAGTCTGGACCTGTTCCTGTTTTTGTGGATGAACCAAACCACACTGAGATGGA
Source organism: Crenichthys baileyi (assembly GCA_036173005.1). Lineage (NCBI taxonomy): Eukaryota > Metazoa > Chordata > Actinopteri > Cyprinodontiformes > Goodeidae > Crenichthys > Crenichthys baileyi. The sequence continues at coordinate 62,699 of JAHHUM010000657.1, forward strand.
TGAAAACAGGACAAGACTGAATGATGGCAGTGTAGAAGATGACCAGGAGCTCCTTTAAGGTTGTACTTCTTGAGTTGCCCTCAGGAAAATACAGGTCTCTGCTTTGGGGCCCTTTTTTCAAAAAGTGCGATGTGGGTCATCCAGTTAAAAATTTTGGCCCCTCATGTGCTGTATAGGCTGGTAATAACAGATAAAAATTTTTGTTTTATTGGGGGGAGGGCTGTTTTTGTTGTCTAGAATGATGTGGTTACTGTATGTGTTCATTGTGGGCTGTACAAACTGACCCCAGTGGGTCACATTTCTAATAAAGTTAAAATAAATATAAGTCAAAACTTACAAAACCATTTCCTAATTTATAAATTCCTTTTTTACTTGTGTCTTTGTTTTAATAGATTTTTATTTAATTTATTTTTTAACAAGCTGAATTTTAAATAATGAAAAGGATCTAAAAAGCATAGCTTCAATATTGAAGACATATATTACTTACATAGCTTGTAACTGGGATGTGTTGTTTTCCGATGAGCTTAACCTCTCCCTCCCACGCCGTAGTTTTGAGAGGATTGCTCAAACCAGCTCTCCATCCAGCGGGTCCAGGTCTCCCTAAGCTGACACTCTGATTACCCTGAACCGGAATAATGAAAAATCAGTTTAAGCTGGTATCAGGCAGGACACACCCAATTTTAATCAATGAATTAGCCACACTGAGTAGTCCCGCAGTCAACTAGATCATAAGGGTCACATCTGTTAACAGCTGCACACTTCCCTAAATTTACAACTTGCCTTTGGTATCTGGACTAGATGAGTTTTAGTGACACATCCCCAGGGTTTTGTTTAGACTTAAGGCAACCTTTAAAACCTCCCATAATTACTTTCAAACCATGCACTAAGACATTTTTATAACCACTGAACAACTGAATAATAAGGGAAAACAAATAATTGCCTATCCACAATTCCTCTAAAATTATATATGCTTCTTTAATTAGTAATGCTTTAGCAGGGGTCAGTAACAGTATTAAATTCAGCAACACAGAATAATCAAATTAACCTAATCTAACTTTCCCTAATGCTTATACTGGAGAGTTTGAAGAAGAGGCTTTGAGGGATCAGGGAGAGTCTTTCAGGAGGCAACAAGTTGATTTCTCGGGCATAAGGTAAACTGAAATTTCCATTTGCTTCCTCTGAGTAGACGAGCCCCATGTCTTGGTGATCTGAAGCTTACAAAATCCAAAAAGTTAAGAGAAACCCTTAAGGTGAAAAAGGGTTTCTGGATGCCTTCAGGATGTCTGGATGCCTGAAACTCGAAGAAACTGCTGATATTAGATACCCAATAAAAAGCCTGTCTGCCTTTAAGGCTCATGGGTTGAAGCTCCTTTCATTGCAGATTCCTCAGCTACTCTGTGCCTACAGATCCTCCAAACCATCTGCAGTATTCTTTCTCCATCTTAATCTTGCTTGTAGAATTCTGTAAGGAACAACTACCAGATCATTTTATACTGCCCCTTAAATAAAGCAGATTGTGGCCTTATTCCCCGGTTCTTGTTTCCATGTTTGCCTTATTTGTCACTTGTCACATTTGCTAATCCCTTTTCTTTGAATTTCCCTAACATGCCGTCTTAGTCTGAACTTCAAGATGCTTTCCTCAGTCTCGAGCCACCTGCTGACCTCTTCTCTCTTTACTTTTGGACTCTCTTTAAGTCTGTGCCCCCACTTCTCCGCATCTGCTCTATTCTTAGCTTTCTCAAGATTTCATTTCCTCTTAAAATGCACAACTGTATTTACTTTAGTTACAGAATTCTTCAGTTTACTAAGCAGAACCATCACTTTTTACCTTTTATATTTTTTTATTCATACATTTGAATTGATTACCTTCATCTTTTTTCCATATGAAGTTGATTTACAAACTTTAGTAAAACTTGGCATTATGAGTATTAAATCTCATTGCTTTTCTATCAATCAATCATCACTATAAGATCACAATTTAATTACACAATGATTGATATATGTTCAAATTGATAATCATTCATTATTTGATTACAATAGTTCCATATTTAATCATATGTAATTTCTTCCATCACAATTATGGTTACTTCAAAAGAAAAGATGATTAACCCTTGACTCCAGAATGGGCCTGCATAGTCTTTAGAGCTTCAGAATGTGAATATTTACACATTTTTATGTTCTTTTAATTGATCAGAATTTAATAATTTCTGCATCAATACATGGTAGGATTTCACCACATTTTGACAGATAAACATCTGTCTAGCATTTTAACATAAAATAGTTTGATTGCATTAAATTAAAAACCCCAAATGTCATGGATCTGGCTGGATAAAAATATCAACACCATACAAGGGTTAAGAAACTATTTTTAATACATTATTTAGTCATGAGGTCTTAAATACCTGTTGTACTGAGTGCCTTATTCTTTCTATTGATAATTCCAGCTGGATTCTATTGCCTAATTTTAAAAGTTAAATTTTGGTAGTTTTGTAGGAACCCTGCATTTAACCTAAAATCACTTGAGAGGGAATCATTAAGTATAGTTTAGAATTGAGTAAGCTATTTAAATCAGCAATATTAGAGAATTTTTCTCCTAAAATGTGTGTCCTTTTTTGTTGCGTGGATGAATTTCTATTATTGAGTTAAAAAGAAGTTCCTAATTTTTTTCCTTCCAATGGGGAAACAGTTCTCTGCTCAGGATAAAAAGATGGAATTGGTTCGAGTAAGGAAGGTTAGTATTCTTAGTTTATTGCTATCTTGCATCATCATCAGCAACTTAAGGACACTTAATTATGTTTCTTTTCCATTGCAGAGTGACAAGATGCTTTATTTTCTGACTGTAGTGATTTGTGAATGCCTATTTTGTGAAAGCATGTGCATTTCATCAAGAAGGCATCAATGCATTTTTCAGGTCAAAATATGGTCACTTTCATCAAAAATACAACAACGTGATACAACTACCATGATAATAATTATAATAGAATTTGCTGTCACATTGCATCAGTACAGCATAATATTGTAATAAAATATGTACGAGTGCAGCCTGCTATGTTAATGTATGCACAAGGCAGTGGTGTAAAAAATGGTTTAAAAATGTTTCCAGGAGTCTGGGTCAAACAAAATTCTTTATTATCGAAACAAAATCTTAACATTTTGTCTGTTTCTAATTTAAATCCATTTCCAACACCATAGAAAGAAACAGTAATTCATTTTGTGCACTCCTGTGAATGAGGTACTTAAATTCAGTAATGATGAAATTTTCGAAAAAAGATTTTACCTATAATTTAGCATTTTCTTATCATCCCAAAACAAACAGATTTGTAAGTTCAAAACCTGACACAGTTTAACATGATGATCTTGTTGAAATTGCAAAACTGCAAAAATGCAAATTCAGTGCAAAGACTTAGATGCTCTTCTTGCACAAAACCCTATGCAGTAGCATCTTATGCATGCACAGCACGTGACTTAAAATCCTTGGATTTTTATCTATCTGCTTGACTGTTATACATTTTCTTTATGAGTCTCTCATCTTGTCTTTCCTGGGCTGGGTAAACTGTGAGCTGCAAACTGCATCTATGTTCATGCACAGCAACGTTTTAGCTCACTTTAATAGCCATTGTAGTTACATGGACATTGGAAGATACTGTAGAAGTCATCCTGTCTTGCTTACAACCAGATTTTATTCCTTTTCCTTATTTTTCACAGAAGAGACCCAAGAGACTTCAGGGTGAAACTATTTATATCAGACATAGCAATTTAATGTTGGAGGTTTGTATTTTTAGTGTTACCAGTTCTGAGTTTTTCTAACTGTTCTGAGTGCATGAGTGTTGGTTTCCATTTACTTTATTTGTTTGTTTCTTTCTCTTTTTGTAGCTCAACCCAAAAGGGTTTGCATGCACCATTGTCCTCTCTGATTGCCATGCAAGTAGCTTCACATCACTTACTTTTGTTTGTCATTTAAGTATATATAACTCTGAAATATATGACTGGGAAACATTTTCTTTTAATTAAAAAGGGCTCTGCTGCCCAGTTTGTCCTTAATGCTGAAACAAACCTATACAAAGAAATCTAACAAATGGAAAACCTGTAGCATCATTAATAGCAGTAGATCATACATAGATGACTTGAAGATCTCTGGTTCTATCCTCTATGGTCCACCTAAAAAGCTTCCTTAAAGAGGAACTAAACCCCAAATAAATTTTTTTTGCAAATAAACTGTGTAAACTGGGCCTTAAGGGTCCTATCTTTATGTTACTGTGCTATTTTGCCGGCTTCGGACATTGCTGAGTCAGCGTCTTTAGCCAGTGGGTCAAACCTATTAGGCTCAGGCCCACTGGGCTCCATAAAGCCTCTCTTAACCTCTGATGATGAGGGGGGTGCTGCCACTTTCCCCTTGTCCACTTGACCACACCTCTGTTCAACCCCACACTTGGCACTGCCCACTTTCGTGGCATTTTAAAAAAAAATTCTGGGGGCAGAGTTATTCTTTTACATGGGGCTTTGTTCCACTTTAAGACTGACCCAGAATGTTATAGCTTTATGACAGATTATAAAAACGTTGATTTTTGATGCAGAATTGGAAGACAACTGTTAAATCTTCAAGCCATCATAAGGCAATTCATAAGAAACCACCATGCCTTTTAACCAGTAAAGCCGCACAGTTTGGGCGCAGTCTCTTTTTAGAGTGTAACCTGAAATTATCACACGGTCTTGTTGTACCTATTAAAGATTAATCTGTTTTATCCAAAAGGGTTTGTATATGATTGACCTTTTTTAGGAAACCTGTCAAAAACTGATTTCTAATGTGCTATGACAGCATGTCTGACAAAGTGGTCATACTAAGCCATAACTCTACTCATAAAAAGAAAGATCTAATAAATTTATATTAATATATAATATCAAAAGACTTGATGAGAAAATAAATGATTTTTCAGCCAAAATCTCAAAAAGTTGCTTGCAAAATTGTCTTTGAATGAAAGAACTTCATATAAAAATGTAAAGTTCAGTGCCATCCCACTATTCTGACATGATGTAATAAGCCCTTTCCTGCCAAACATTTCAACTGAAGCTATGCAGTAAACGCACAAGCATACCATTGTGATATGCAATGTTTCTGTTCAGGCTGGTGTAGTAATGTCCGCTAGGCAATGCGTTCTCACAATCTTGAAGTCACAATCCTGGGGCTTGTTGATGTTGGTCGATAGCCAGAGAATGATCAAGATTTCTTTTTATTTATTTATTTATTTTTCAAGATTTTATTTAATATTATGTATTTTTGTGGTGCAAGCAGTCTTTATTTGATTTTGACATTTATACATTTATTTCATAGACAACAGGGAATGGGTGGAGAGTAAAAGGGAAATGTGGTTTAATAATATCAGTGGCCCAGACTACAAGCTGAACTTTAGACTGCTGTAGTAAGGACTGACTGTATCAGACTAGAAGCACCATTATTATTGAATCTACTGTTTTTAGAACTTAAAATGTGTGGCACTACCCTACTGTACTCTGCATTTTTGACTCTTTCCTAGTCATGTATGTATCATCAGTTTCACCCTTTCTGTACTTTTCTGTTTCACCCTTTCACCCTTTTCTGTTTTTTTTCCCCCACTTGTTTCAAACAGCTTTCCTTCTCTTTCATCTCATCTGTAACTAACCAAGCTGAATGTCTTTGTGCCACTTATGCTGTCCTGGGAAACATTTTTACTGTTGTTAAACAATTTCACAACATTAGAATGAAAATAATGACATTTACTTTACATAGATTTAACTTGCCCCCACAGAAAGATCAGCAAATTCAGTAGCTCCGTAAAAACGTGATTTCAGCTTATGATTTCAGGTTTATGCTAGACCCTGGGTATCCTGTTGTTCATATATATTTTTTTGTCATTGACACATGAGCAAACAGACACGCAAATAGTTTAAAATGAGCCTATTGAACTGTAGAATACAGCGATTTAAAGTGAATAGACAAACAAGGGAAAGTGGAGTATTCAAATAGTATGATGTAAGAATACAGCGATTTTAGTAAATCCAATCCATAAAATTAGAATCATGAGTCATCTTTCTAATTTTCTGGAGTAATTGTAATGTGCTCGTTTTTTAGGGGTCATAGTTTTTAGAGCCAATGAGTTTCATTTGCAAGTGAATGTCACAGTGTGCCATGTCTGGTGTTTATTTTTGTTCATTGCTCCTGGTCTGGTCCTTAGTTTACCCTTAGTTCTGTGTCTTGACTTGTTAATTGTTTTTTCTCCCTCTGTCTCCCAATAGCCTGACCTACATCTGTTCCTTGTTCCCCATGATTATTATATCCGGTCTGAATCCTTTCAGTACGAGCCATTAAAAGCAACTTATCTGTAATCATCGGCCTCCTGGTGACTCTTCCCTTGCACTTTGGTCCGATTTAAACCCGCATAATGACAGTGAACACCCAGATTTCATCTTAAGCTATGCATGTGCATTGCACTAGAAAGATGTATGGGTTTCCTTGAGAAATAAACAGGACCACTTTATAGACATACCTTAGAAAAAGCACAAAGCCATTTAGCTTGTTAAACATTTTTTTTGTCCTTATATTGATAAGAGTGGTGTCGACATTGTTCTTGCACCCATCTTTACAATTAGAGAAAAGTCATTACACACATCCATTTTACCCTTCCTTTCACTCATGTAATGTCCGATGTAAGTACACTGTGCTCCTCACGTTTCAGTAGGTTTTTCTCACTGGTTTTGGTCAACATTTAACTTATTCTGTTATTGTGTGTGATAATTTTTTTTGACATGTTGCTCTATCATGAACTAAATGTAACTTTTTCATTCCTGAAGGACCTAGATAAGACCCAAACTGAGATAATGCGTCACCATACTAGTATCAGTGAGCTCAAGCGAAGTTTTATGGAGTCAGTACCTGAACCTCGCCCCAGTGAGTGGGACAAACGTCTTTCTACCAACTCGCCGCTCCGCACAGTATGCCTCAACGGCCAGCTGCAACCAGCGGTGAGTCTTTTTATTATGGAAGAAATTATCTGCATGTTCGAAACTCCTGGTTCCAAGCCCTACCAAAATGTAAAACCACCATTCTCAGTGGGTGTTTATTCTGCTGTTTTATTTAGTAAAAAGCTAACAAAAATAGTTCTGACATATAATTCAGTGAAAAAGTATTTGCTAACTAAAGTTTTATTTAGTTTTTTCTTTATTGTCACACTTAAATGTTTAACTTGGGTTTTAAAAAACCGGATTTAAAGGTTTTTTGGATTTTTTTTATTAAGGGGAAAAAAAAAAAAAGTGGCAAAAACCCAAAATTCCCAAAACCTTACTCTTTTCCTTTAAAGGAAATTTTCCCCTTTTTTTTTGGTTTCCTTCCCCCTTAACAACCTTCGGGCCTTAAAGCCTTTTGGCATTCTCTGTTTTCTCCCTTATGTTATCCCTTCTTTCCCCCCCAAATAATTTTTTGTGGGAACATTTCCAAATGGGTCTTTCCTTTTCCTTTGTCATTGCAGTTTTTTTCCCAAAATTTCTTTTTTTTTGTCCTTCTTTCTTTCCTTTCTTGAGGTCTTCCTTTTTTCTTTTGTCCTTCCTTTCTTGTATACTGCCCTCTGTCCTTGCTTCTCCGTGCCTTTACCTAATTCCTATCTCATATACTTCATTCTGTCCTTCCTCCCTCCCCCTCTCCCTTATGTTGATCTTTCATGCTCTAATTTTTCTCATTGTGGCCTCCCTTCTTTCCTTCTCTTTCTTTATTGCACCACAACATTCCTCTTTGTGTCCTCTCTCCTTTTTGTCCCTCCTTCTTCCAACTTTTGGTCTTCCCTTCGTTTCTTCCTCATGTAATCCCTTCCCTTCTTGTGTACTTCTTTGATTGTGCCCTTAATGTTTTTCATTCCAGTTACTTGTTTTCGCAAATGTCCGAAATGTCAGCCATAAATTTAAAGTGGAATTTATTATTTTATTGTTTAAAATAAAGTAAAGACTGAAAAATCTGTAAAGCAGACTCTGAAAAATCAGGAACTTTTACATGAAAAATGTTTACGAACCCTTAAATATAACTGCCTTAAATTGTGAGTTAACTTTGATTCACCCCATTATTTACTTTCAGTCACCACATTCAGGCCTGATTAATGTGAGACAAGTAGAATCAAGAAATTCCTTTATACCTGTCTGCACAAACTTGACTAATAAAGCTGATTCTCATTATGACATGCATCCATAAACCAAGACCATTAATAACTTCTACAAAAATAAAAGTGCAACAACATATCAGTGAAAAAATGGATGCTTTGTCTGTGTTCAAAAAAAAAGTGGAACATTTAATACTATTGCCCCAAAGCCGTCCAGCCTGGCTGGAATAAAACAATTCTGCAAAGACGTGTGTACCAAAATTCCTCCACAGCAACATAAAAGACTCATTGCCAGTTATCACAAATGCTTAATGGCAGTTGTTGTCACCAAGGGGGGCACAACGAATTTCTAGGCTTTCAGGGCAATTACTTTTCCATTGTTTGGTATCTCTCTTTCCTTAATACTGTAAATGAAATCATTATTTTCAATATACTTTTTACTCGGTTTATCTTTGTCTGATATTAAAATTTGTTTGATAACCTGAAACATTTATTTGTGACAAAAAACAGAAGACAATTGTTGTTTTTCACAGCACTCTATGACACTCTTAGACTCACTGACATTTCCGGCTGGTCAGCCTTAGTCAAGTAGAGAAAAAATATTTAATATGTAAATCATGGTAAGGTAAAGAGTTTATATCAGTCAGTATCTCACCACAGTTTTAAAGAATCTCTGTTTAGTGTAAAATAATTCAGTCCAAGTTTGACCAGGTTAAGTGTTTTAGATTCTGAACTAGAGCTGAATAAAGAAAACCCTAATTAGAAAACAACTTTTTTGCATCATATTTCTTACCTGTTTAATACTGCAATAACATATTAGCAGGCATAACTGAAAAGTCAATAGGCCTTGATAGAATAACATTAATTAAACCAAATGGTAAAACTCACTGATGGTGACTGATGAACATTAAAGATAAACCTATGTTATTTTTAATAATACCAATATTTAGTTGGACTGATGACAGCAGCTCCAAAACGCAGTGCCCAGCGACCCTCTCAGCTCTGTTCTTTCCTTCATCGTACCGTCATTTGTATAGGGCAGATTCAAAACAAATGTTTTAATAGACTTCATAAAACAAACAAAATCAACTTATGTCCAAAACTATATGGTCAATTATGTCCAACCATATAGACAGGTTGTAACCTGTCTATATGTTTGGATTTAATTTCAGTTACAAATGTTCCACTTCCATCATAGCTATACAAGCACTCAAATTCAGTTTATTGTGCCAATAGGTAAGCGTAGTTTGCTCTCCAATGAAAACCTGGCAATTATATTGTGTCACTAACTTTGCAGTAATCCCTCATACAAATGGTAAATGGCCTGTACTTGTACAGCGCTTTATCAAGTCCCCAGAGACCCCAAAGCGCTCCACACTACATTCAGTCATCCACCCATTCACACACTGAGCTACATTGTAGCCACAGCTGCCCTTGAGCACACTGACAGAAGTGAGGTTGCCATACACAGGCGCCACCGAGCCTGCTGACCACCATCAGTAGACAAGGCGGGTGAAGTGTCTTGCTAAAGGACACAACCACTGAGACAGACATAGCAGGGTCCCGAACTGGCAACCCACCAGTTACAAGACAAACCCCTGCCACCATCGCCACGGTCGCCCCAAAGGAACAAACATGTGGTGACAGTAGAGAAGAATGATACCCTTTAAATTGTAAGGAACCTTCTGGAGAACCTGACTCTGTGTGAGTGGCCATCTGCTATGACCAGGTTTGAAAAGAAGGAGAAGACACAAAAAATGAAGCACTAGTCCAGGAGTACTTTCTATTTTAAAGTAAATTGAAATGACTTTGGATTACAGAGAAAACAAAATAAACCTAATTGGGCTACATGGTGGCGCAGTTACCTTGCAGCACGAAGGACCTGGGTTTGAATCCCGGCCTTGGGTCTTTCTGCATGGAGTTTGCATGTTCTTCCCGTGCACGCCTGGATTCTCTTCGGGTGCTCATTCAAATATTTGTTATTTATACCTTAAATCTAAACATATTTACTATTTATAATTAGGAACAAAGGTTTAAAATGTTGATTTAGAAAGATGGTTCCCCAATATTATCAAAAGTAATCCAGATCAGGGTAAGGAGAAGAAAATGGTAAATTATATATGGACTGAACTTATGCACTTAGCACCTTTCCAGAAAACCCTCCAAACTGTGTTTATTGCAATAACTAATTAAGATATTGTCATTAATTCTCTCTCTATCATAGTTCTTCCTTTTATAGCCTTTCCTATGGTTACTGCTTCCAGATGTGTATTTTCATACTAAAGCATTGAACCAATCTCATTTTAGCAAACAGCTGTTGCCAGAATCACCAAAATCGGCCTGCAGGACTTCAGAATCAGTTCCGTGGGCCCTGCAGCATAAAAAGTGCAGATAAAACTGTTGCTTCAACCAATCAGATTTTGAGACTGCGACACCAAGGCCCTCTAACAGGCATACGGTAATGTTAGGGTATTCACACCCTTTAATTGGATAGTCAGTGAGTGTACCAGCCAGAGCTCGCAAACCTTTAGACACTTACAAGCAACGGTACTTTCCAAAATCTTTGGGGAAACTAGAGTTGATCTATAGCTGAATAAGCAAGTGCAAAGGGAAACAGAGCTCCACAACGAAATGGTGAAGAAAAGTAGAGAAATCTTAAAAAGACTGATAGACTGTCATTTTTTGGCAAGCAAGAATTTTTGGAGACACGATGAAATCTCTTGATCCAAAAGAAGAGGAAAGTGTTTAGTGGGATATCAGGCAAAATACAAAACGGCCTGATCGCTGCTATTGCGGAAGTGATGTGCGAAGAGATTAGAAGGCAGCTCGTACTGGTCCTGCGTTACATAAGTGGCACAGGTGTCAAGGAGCACTTATCAGGTTTGAAGATGTTACCAGTGGAAAACAAGCTGATAACATTGCATATCCGGTTTTTAGAGAAAAATGAATGTCTGGATAAAATTGTGGCACAGTGTTTAGCACCGCAGCGGGCATGTCTTCTCAAAGCCTGAACAATGCAAAATCTTTTTCGCCCCTCTCAATGGCCTTGCATTTGGTGCACGCATTTAATGGACAAAATCTACCACCGACATTTCACTCGTGCACCACCAACATGATGACAATACAGAGTGGTCAATACAGTTTTTGAGAACAGGTATGCTCCAAAAGGAGCATCATGACGAATACAATGAGGACCTTGTGCGCTGGGCTGATGAATTTAAAGCACACCTGGATGATTTTGAGTTTTGTTTTTTGCTTCACACATTTAATGGCATTTTTTAGAATTCAGACGTTCTCTTTTCAATACCACAGAACAAAAAATTTGATTGTTTTGTCTGGCAAGAGTAAATGAGTTTTGTGACACCGTTGAGTGAGGAAGGAGCTGGTACAAGGAAATCTACGAGGTCACTAAATACACCGCAAGCTCCATAACAGAATTCTAGACGATATTATTTGCCAGACACAGACCAGGTTTCAAGACCACAAGAAACTGATGTTTATCACCCTCCTCGATCCTGAGAAGTTTCGGGAATACCAGAAAAATTTCATGCATACAGCCTTAACACAGAGCCACCGAACACTTTCCAATCTCTCTCAGCTAAGAAAAAACTTGACGGTAATGTATGCCATTGATGATTTTGCAGGAAAGTTTTCCACTTCTTTACATCCTTCAGCAGAAAGAGTGAGAGCATGGGGCAGCTGTACACATTTTTGTGTTTGGTGGTAACCATCACTATGTTCTATGCTTCTGTCAAGCAGACATTTTTAGCCCTAAAATGAATTAAAACTTATGCCAGAAATACGACAGAGCAGGCTGGACTTTCAGCATTATTCTTGATGGAGATAGAATAGGACTTACTGATAAAACTGAAACACACAAATAATCTGTACAACAAATTAATTGAGCTACTCTTCCTGAGGAAAAAAAGTATTACAATTTTATGAGGTCATTATTGATGCTTTTGTGTGTCAGAGCTGTAGCTGCTGTAAAAGGAGACTTGTGCTCCCAGGGTTTGTTCCTCCGGTAAAGGCATTTATTATGGCTACACAAGTTATCTATCTGCTAAGCAACGGCTCTTTGTAAAGCATTTATGCGTTATAAGATGTTTTTATTGCCATAAAATAGTTATTGAAGGGTGAATTGAGTCCTGATGGCCTAGGTGTGAAATTCATGGCCACCACTGTTAAAAGATTGAAAAATAAATATAAAATGTTCATGGGATAATTTTGGCCTAAGGACAAACAGTACATGTTTGGATTCCTAATTTCAAGTCTCCTAACTGGCTAGAGACTTGGGACTTCACTCTGAATTGGGGGAAAATAATTGAGTTGGACGGTATGTGTATTTTTACTTATTGCAAAATTAGCTCTGCTCATAACAGGAAAAATGTTGGAAGCTCAACATGTTTAGTACAGCTCAATTTACTTTTTAGGGTTTTCCATTAGCAACGGTTACCAGGAAACGTTACTAATTTCAGTACCTGCTTGCTTGCTTGCCGTGCTGAAAACTCGATGTCAGAAGGCTGTTGGTAACTGATTGGGTTGGGGGCGGCGTCACTAGTCACAGGAAATTTTAATAACTAATATCTTCAACCAATAAATCATTGAATGCTGGACTTTTTGGGTATATGACCAGAATAGCAAGTTATCATTAGGTGCCATTACCTTACTCTCACAGGTCTTCTAGCTTGTACCCTTCAGTTTGGGGCATAATATCCAGTCCGATCCGATGGTTTCACTCTGGTTGTTCCTATCCTTTTTGTCCTTGAAGAGTTTAGCTCACAAGCTCTGTTTGTTTATAGAGTCCACCAGAGTTGTCTTCCAATGGAATGTAACCCAAAGTTAAGCTCTTTATCAAAGAACAAAGACAGATGGCTGCACCTTTGGAGGAAAACCTTGGTTAGTGGGAGGTTTTTAGGCAACTGTAGATTTGGAAGGCAGAAATTGTGCTGACACATGAGGCAACTGAAATCAGGCCTTCAATTCAAGCAAAAAAAATGGTGAAAGTGTTTGTCAGGTAACCCCCGACCCCAATCTCATGTGTTTGTATGTTAGATATTTTAGCACTATTTAAACCCTGCAGTGAGTTTTCTGGTGTTTATCTCATCCCTGCAGTCTCCAGTGCTAAGGGGCCAGACAGTCACCATCTCAGACATCACCAGCTCTCTAAGGGGAACTGTGACTTACAAGGAGATTCCGTTAGTTCACACTGAAACTAAGACCATCACATATGAGTCAGCACAGGTAAGAGGAATTAAGGAAACTAAACAGGCTCAGCAAACATTTTAGAAAGTATTTGTTGGCTTGAATTAATTACTTCTTATATGTCATTTAATGTAGATGGACTGTCCATGTTTGCAATGCAAAGTTATTTCTAAAAGCTATACCAGAACACTTAAACTGAAAACCATTGGACTAAAATGTTGGTCTAGACAAAAAAAACTCTAGGCCAACATTATAAATAAATAGAATCTGTCAGGACTCTGCACCCACTTTTTAAAGGTGACTGTGAACATTAAGATACAGGCTTTAGCTAGGCAAGGTCATCAGTACAAACACATGCAAAAAAAGCACGCAGGCTAGGAGCCATGGCCAAATTAGGGTTCAGGGTCAATTTGTCTTTTTGCCAGTTTGTACCCCATTTCATATCTGCACAATGCCATTAAATCTCTTCCTTTGTCATTTTATTACCTGTAAAAACAAAAACACATTTCACACCATACAGTCATATTCAATAAATTAGAGTATTATTGAAAAGTTCATTTATATCTGTAACTCAATTCACTATGTGAAACAAACGAAAGCCCTGAAAGGCAAGTGAAAAAAAAAATTGTAGATTAAAGTATTTCTACCTTTTTTTGTTGTTGGAGGGGGGGATCTGCCCCCCCCAAGGAGTTGACAAGATAGCGCCAGCAGTGTGCATGTCGACACGTCAGCCTTCTTTCCCTCTGTCACCCTGGCTAATGTTAGTTATTTTTTTAAAATATAAATGTTCAAAACGTTGTGGGGTTCCGTGTAAATGATCACCAGTTGTTAAACCTACAACAGGACTAAGTTGTGAACCCCCTCCTCCACCTATTAGGCTGACTTTATCGTCCTTTTTGTGCCGCATCCCTTATGCCACACCCTGGAAGAAGCACTCTTTTGGATTTGGTGGACTTGTGGGATACACCTGAAGATGGATTAAGCCTGTTCCTACATTCTTGGATCAACCACTCAAGGCATTGTTTATTCCCAAACGACATTGGACCTGTGGAAGTGGCGTCAGTTACAGCAATCTCTGCACTTTTTCCCATCCTTGTGCCCCAAATGTCAAGACCTCCACCCTTCAAATAGTCTTAGGAAATACCAGATTGCTGTCAAATGAGACATTTGTTTTAAATGATTTCTTCAAATTGCATCAGCTGTATGTTATGTTTCTGACTGTAACCTGGCTTTGATGTGGTAAGTCTTTTGCTTTTTCTGAACTCCTTCCCCCGGATTGTTCTTTCTTCAGCCTCCCTCGCTCTTCTGGTAGGGGTGGAGGTCTAGCAACTATGTTTAACACCTATTTTAGCTGCCACCAAGTTTTGCAGCCAAATTCATTCTCCAGCTTTGAACTTCCGCTTACTGAGTTGCACCTAACCTGTCCTGTACTGCGTGCACATATTTATCATTCTCTGAAGTTCAATAAGGATTTTAGCCAGGAATTTTCGGATTTAATGGCTGCACTCTAGAACGAAAAAGATGAGCACTTAATGCCTCTTTACCCGTTCAATTTTCTGCTTTATTCCTTGATTCTGGGATTAATAGTGCAACCAATGAAAGCGAGGAGGACCTATCTGTTTTGCTTAACACCAGCTGCACCGATATTTTAGATACTATAGCACCAGTAAAAGCTGAGCGTGCCAAGCGTATGTTTGTGCCTTGGTTGAATGAACATACACGCACCATCAAAGGCGAATCCAGACGCGCTGAGAAGAGATGGAAAAAGTCTAGATTGTATGTTTCCCTACCATAACTAAGACTCAGTTCATTTCAAATCGTGTGTCCTCAAACAGCAACAAGCCACAGGTTCTGTTTAATGTTTTTAATCATATTGTTAATTCGTGTAAAACGTTGGTCTCATGCCAACAGAAAAGATATGTAATGACTTTCTGGGACTTTTTATCAACAAACTTTTAGCCATCAGGTCTGGTATCTTGGCATCTTCTGCCTTTGACCCTAGTTTTTCTCCTCTGTGCTCAGCTGTCCTGGAGCAGTTTGACCCAGTTTCTTTGAGTGAATTATCAAAGGCCATGGCTTCTATAAGATCGTCTCACTGCCCATCAGATTTCCTTCCCCCATTTTTGTTTAAAAATGCTTTTGACACTGTTGGGCCTTTTATCCAGAAATTACCATTTCTTTTGCTACAGGCTCTAGTTCAGCATCTCTTAAAAAAACAACCTGGACCCAACTGTCCTGGCTCATTATAGGCCTATCCCTAAGCTTCCTTTTCTTTCAAAGGTCGTAGAGAAAGTGGTTTTCATACAGTTACAGGCCCACCTTGATTTAAATATTTCAGTCTGGTTTTAAATAATTTCACAGCACTGAGACTGCACTCTTAAGAATGTTTAACAATATTCTTTTAACTTTGGATCCTGGCTGCCCTGTTGCTCTTTTATTGTTGGATCTGTAAGTAGCTTTTGACAAAGTGGATCATGATATCCTTCTCGCAAGGCTAGAGTCATGTGTTGGGATCAAAGGTTCTGCTCTTCGGTGGTTTCAGTCATATCTCTCTCTTTTTATGTGAACCCCTTCAGATTTGAAATAGCCCCTCTCAGTTATGGTGTACCCCAGGGCTTAATGTTTGGTCCAGTATTTGTACAGTGTACAGTGTTTGCACTGTACACGTTAACCCTAACCCTTTGCGAAGTGCCTTGAGACAACATGTGTTGTGAATTGGCGCTATATAAATAAAACTGAATTCAATTCAATTCAATGTTGCCTTTGGGATCTATATTTTCAAGGTAAAACCTTTCATTTCATTGCTTTGCTGATGACTTTCAGATTTCTCTGCCCTTAAAAGCAGGGAAAGACTCATTTCAGCTTTTATTGTGCTGCCTTGAAGACGTTAAACAGTGGTTGTCCCTAAACTTAAAGCTAAATGAAAAAAAAAACAGAGATTGTCTTTTTGGGAACTCTGTATCAGATAGTTCTCTGGGCCCTTTATCCTCCCATTGTAAGGATTATGTCAAAAACCTTGGTGTTTTTCTTGATGGTTCCCTTAAACTGCTCAGGCAGATAAGTGTAGTGGTCCAGTGTAGCTTTTTTCATCTCAGACAACTCGCTAAGGTAATGCCATACATTCCAGCTGATGTGTTTGAGCATGTCATTCACTTGTTTGTTAGCTGCAGATTGGACTACTGCAACTCCCTATACTTTGGCTTGGAACAGTCCTCTATTCACCGCCTTCAGTTAGTACAAAACACTGTAGGTCGTTTACTGATTGGTACGAAAAGAAATGAGCACATTACCCCAGTGCTGGCTTCCCTTCACTGGCTTCCTGTCTCTTATAGGATTTAAACTTTTACTCTTTGTTTTAAAATCTTGGTCTACATGGTCTTTCCAACTCACACTTATCTGAGCTGCTCTCTATTCATGCTCCAAAAAGAACTATGAGGTCTACGACTCAATTAATATTCTCTGGAATAGCCTGCCTCTCAATATTAAAACTGCACAAACTCTGGAGCATTTTAAATCACTTTTGAAGACTCATTTTTATGAATTGGCCTTTGGTACACGATGACCTAAATGTTTAGTTTTATGTTTGTAATTTTAAAATAGTTTTCTTTTATCTTATTATTCATTATGTCTTCTATGTCTACCTCTGGCTGTTTTATTAATTTTAGCAGCAGTTTTTTGAGTCATTTAGCTTTTTCTTTTTATCTGTTTGATTTTTCTTGTTCTATTTTTATTTGTGATATTTTTCTTTTAATACTTAGCTATTTTGCTTGTAAAGCACTTTGTTCAGCTAGAGCTGTTGGATATGTGCCATATACATAAATTTGACCTTTGACCTTGACCTTGCCCTGAAAGGCAAGTGGAAAAAAAATCGAGATTAAAATATTTTTAACTCTTTTTTTGGTCTGACATGAAAGGCAAGTGAGGAAAAATATTTTTGAGAGGCTTATTTTTCCAAGTGTTTGTCCTTGTAGTACTTTTCTTTGCCACTAGAGGCACTGGAAAAAAAAAAAAACACCAGCCTTCACTAACAGCCCTATTTTTCAAATGGATGGTTTCCAAAAGCCAGTGTCCCATTTTCTAAATGAGATTGTTGTAAATTAAAATAAAATACAGTAAAAACACACAAATAGTGTATTTGTTGGCCATGCTATGTAGTTATCACACCAAGCTTGTATATTCATGTGCGATATAGAATTAACTAAAGTACTGAGCAAGGATATATATAGGACCGGTGAGAATTGCCCACCATGACTGATCTTTCTTGGGACCAAGACTGTATCTTGCAAATGGCCTTAAAGCTCCCTGTGAGAACATGATAAATCACTGTCCTGCATAAAACAATAAGGAAGGGATTTTATTGTACACTGCTGTGGCTTAGGTTTATATGAACAATCTGAATTCGGGGGAATGAGCGGATGGATGCCCGTTTTTCGCTGGCTGTAAAAGTCGGTCAAACACCGCCAGATTTTGTTTTATCCCTCGCAAGAGGAGGCTTTAATGTCAACAAAGCAATTCGCTAAATTAGTTTTTCACAAATACTTTTGTTTGATGATGATGATGCTTAGGGGTCCTTCCGGCATATGTGAGTCTACACGTAAATGCTACAGGAAAAACATATGCTTTTTCCACACCCTGTCTTTTTTGGTATCAATGGAAACTAGAGAATCCCACCTTTGCGGGGACGTTCGCATGTGTTCGGATGACTTTTTCCAGACAGATAATTCCCGTGCGTAACTGAGCTTATAAAAGTGGTAGTAGCTTTCGCTTTACGCACAGCTTGTTTTACACACAGCTACGCACATAGCTTGCTTGTTGTTTTGTGTTTTTTCCATGATTTTCAAACATTATAATGTCACAGAAGTGTAAAACGAACACCCTGGAAGCCTGGAAACAATTTTGCACGGCAGTGACCTCGCAGTAGAACATTCTTTCAACAGCAGTGTGGATTTTGAAGTGGATGAAGATGAGGATCTTTTCTTCAGGACCCGGTTCAATGGTAAGTTGTAGTTTTTCGTTTTATTTCCAGCATCTTTAGATTACATCTCAGCAATTTCAACAATGCTTTACCGTTTTTTTATGTTTTAATTACAGTTGTGTGGAGTGTCCATATTTTTATTTGTGATTGATTCAACCAGTCATGTAAGCCCCCCCACCACCCCTTTAGAACAAAAGAACTGTAAGGCTTGTTTGTGGAGCTGGTTGAAGGCCTGTTATATAGCTGTTATATCATTGACATTTTACCAACACCACCTTACTGTTATGATGATGTGTCATTACAGTGTTACCATTGTGTTCCTAAGCTTATTATAAGTTAGTGTCAAATGCAACTTAATTTTTAGCATGTCATTTAGATGAATTTAGTCTTCAGCATATATCTTTCTGTTTCTGCAGTGAATGTTTGGTGTAGAAGACAAAGAAGATAAGGAGTATAGGCCGCCTACCCGTCAGCTACATAGTTTCTCAAGGCCCATGAAATGCAAGGTAGCGCCTGTCCCAAGAAAATGGAGCAGCTCATCCAAGCCAACAAAGAGAGGTAAACAACTCTCGAGGCAGGCGAGTCAGGCTATCTCTACACCCCCCTAGGGAATCTGGGACGTTCGCCCTATGCTCCATTGCCATGCTAGGGAACTCAAAGTCCCGACTTTCCATTTTTTTCCCCGCTCCCCGCGGGGACCTGGGGCACCTGCAACCCCCGCGCTCCGTGCAGCCCGCCGGGATCTTTGCCCGACCCTGGGCGCAGCTCTCCCAGACCCTCGGGCTCTGCGTGGCAAAATTCCAAGGTGTGCGAGGTGTGTTCCCAAATGTCCCAGTACCGAAAACCGCCACCAGGTGGAGCAAGGAGCTTATCCCAAATGGCCCGAATGTTCCCGAACGGCCGGCCAGCCCTTTGGGAACACTCGTCAGGCAAACGGCTCGCCGGCCCTTTGGCACACCCTTGCATTGCGAAGTGCCAGATTGTTCCCGAAGGGAGGGCCCGTGTAACCCAAACGGCCGGCCGTTTCTCAGATGCCGCCGTCTGCCGAACGGCCCGGGACAAGGTTAGGGAGCTCCCGGGGACTTTTGCCTTACATTTAAAGGAGGTCGAATGTATGAGGAATGGCCCAAAACCGCATGGCTACGGGGACTTTTGCCTTACGTTTCAGTGAGGTCGAATGTATGAAGAATGGCCTAAAAGGGCAGGGCTCTGGGGACTTTTGCCTTACGTTTAAAGGAGGTCGAATGTATGAGGAATGGCCAAAACCGCAGGGCTCTGGGGACTTTTGCCCTACGTTGAAAGGAAGTCAAATGTATGAGGAATGGCCCAAAACAGCAGGGCTCTGGGGACGTTTGCCTTACGTTTAAAGGAGGTTGAATGTATGAGGAATGGCCCAAAACGACAGGGCCCTGGGGACGTTTGCCTTACGTTTAAAGGAGGTCAAATGTATGAGAAATGGTGCAAAAGCACAGGGTTTCGGGTGTTTTTGGACCTTTGGATTACTTTATCATTGGGCAAAATGTCAGGCAAAAGTCAATGGGCCATTTGGCCCAATGAGACCTTTGCCTGACACTTTTCCTAATGTTAATGTATGCCGAGTGTCCCGAAAGTAGGGTGTTTTGGGACATTTGGCATACATTTTAATTAGGGAAAGTGTCAGGCAAAAGTCCCATTGGGCCAGTTGTTGGCAAGTGTCCCATTGACTTTTGCCTGACACTTTCCTTAATGTTAATGTATGCCAAATGTCCCACAATTAGGGTGTTTTGGGACACTTGGCATACATTATCATTATGGAAAGTGTTAGGCAAATGGCCCGAGTTTACCCAGGGGCAGGTGCCTGAAACCTGGGTACACTTGCCTGGACAGCTCCTTGGGCAGGTCATCCTAATGCCTATCCTATCTGCATGACTTTTGGGAAATTTGGCATACATTAACATTAGGGAAGGTGTCAGGCAAAAGTCAATGGAACATGGTCAACAAGTGTTCAAAGTGCCCCATTGACTTTTGCCTTACACCACCCTCTATGATAATGTGTGCCAAATGTTCCAAAAGTAGGGTGCATCACATGTAGTGACATCAACCAAATCTCAACCAACTCTGCATCGCATGTGGTGAACTTAACCAAATCCCAACCAACTCTGCATCGCATGTGGTGATATGAACCAAATCTCAACTTGTGTTTTGGGACACTTGGCATGCATTATCATTATGGAAAGTGTTGGGCAAATGGCCCGAGTTTACCCAGGGGCAGGTGCCTGAAACCTGGGTACACTTGCCTGGACAGCCCCTTGGGCAGGTCATCCTAATGCCTATCCTATCTGCATGACTTTTGGGACATTTGGCATACATTAACATTAGGGAAGGTGTCAGGCAAAAGTCAATGGGACATGGTCAACAAGTGTTCAAAGTGCCCCATTGATTTTTGCCTTACACCACCCTCTATCATAATGTGTGCCAAATGTCCCAACAGTAGAGTGCATCACATGTAGTGACATCAACCAAATCTCAACCAACTCTGCGTCGCATGTGGTGAAATTATCCAAATCCCAACCAACTCTGCATCACATGTGGCGCCTAAGAGGAATTTGGATTGGAAGAGGTGTTGAAAGCCGTGCTTAAAACCAGTGAGAAAGTGGAAGTTTTCATCAACATTTATCCACTTTTCGTGACAGTGGAACTCACGGTTATGAAAATAGAACATGCTGAAGTCGGGCCATTTGGGTATCAGTTCCCATTCGTTTTCGGGAACACAATTTCCCATTCAAATGTAGGCCAACCGTACGGTCTGCCGCTCGCTTTCCGTACGTGCTACGAAGCCGGGACCAAGTCAGAACAGGCTTCCTGCTTCCCAGATCGACATATTAAGAAACCAGACCTCCAGCCCCAGCGGAAAAAAATCAGTTTTCTTGGGGTCAAATTTCGCTCAGAAGACTCTTGGATGCCTCGTTCCTAAAACAATAGTGGCTGGCAAATCTGAGAGATCCAATTTTTCCCCACAAAGCAGATAGGGGTGATTTGACACTGGAATTTCATAGTAGAGACCCACACGGGAATGCACTGCGAAAACGGTGTCCGCATGATCTTCCCATGACAGATGATGGCCCAAAAGAGTTTTGATTTTTTAGGCCAAAAGCTAGGGACTTTCCAGAACAATTAAGGATTTTAAACCACCTAAACATGCATCAACCTCAACCAAAATCATACAGTAGACTCATCGGGGACCCAATAATCAGTGGGAGTTGTCTTATTTGTCAAAACCGATGAAAAAGATAGAAAAGGGGGTAAAAGATAAGGTTGTGTTCCCAAATGGCTAGCGGGACATTTGCCTTACATGCTGACCTTTCAGGTCATGAGGTCATGGTTCGACCCCTTAGCAAACTCCCATCTGTCTCCACTCGATGTATTTTATCGGTGTGATTGCAAGTAGTCGGTCAGTGAAAACGGCATCTTTCTACCTGCAATGCAGCCCGAGATACGCTCCAGACAGGGTCGGCCTGGCACCTAAACATGCATCAACCTGAACCAAAATCACACATTAGACTCATCGGGGACCCAATATACAGCGGTTGCTGTCTTATTTGTGAAAACCGATGAAAAGTATGAAAAAGGGTCCAAAAGATAAGGTAATGTTCGCAAATGGCCAGCTGGACATTTGCCCTACATGTTGATCTTTCAACCAAGAGGTCAAAGTTAGAACCCTTAACGGACTCCTATCCTTGTCCACTCAACGTATTTTATCCTTGTGACCACAAGAAGTTGGTCAGTGAAAACGGCATCCTTCTACACGGAGCAGAAGCCGAGATACACACTTAACGAGGTTGAACTTTTGACGTGGCCACAAGTTACAGTGGGGGATGGGCTGCATTTTTCAATGTTCCAGCCTGCTGGGGACACTAGGGAACATTTTGGGCCATTTGGGAAACATAATGGAATGTAGGCCAAGTGACCGAAATGTTCCCAAAAGTCTCTATTGACTTTTGACTGACACTTTCCACCATGATAATGTATGCCAAGTGTCCCAAAACACCCTGCGTTCGGGACACTTGTCATACATTAACACTAGAGAAAGTGTCAGGCCAAAGTCCCATTTCCCAAATGGCCCATTGACTTTTGTCTGACACTTTCCCCAATAATAACGTATGCCAAGTGTCCCAAAACAACCTACGTTTGGGACACTTGTCATACATTAACATTAGGGAAATTGTCAGGCAAAAGTCCCACTGGGCCAATGGGCCATTTTTTGTAAAAATGTCCCATTGACTTTTGCCTGACACTTTGCCCAATGTTAATGTGTGCCAAGTCTCCCAAAACACCCTTCTTTCAGGACACTCGGCATACATTAACACTGGGGAAAGTGTCAGGCAAAAGTCCCATTGTCCCAAATGGCCCGTTCTTCCCAAAACACCCTACTTTTGAGACACTTGTCATACATTATCATTGGTAAACTGTAAGGCAAAAGTCAATAGAGACTTTTGGGAATATTTTGGTCACTTGGCCTACGTTCCATTATGTTTCCCAAATGGCCCAAAATGTTCCCTAGTGTGGGAACATTGAAAAATGCAGCCCATCCCCCACTGTAACTTGTGGCCACGTCAAAAGTTCAACCTCGTTAAGTGTGTATCTCGGCTTCTGCTCTGTGTAGAAGGATGCCGTTTTCACTGACCGACTTCTTGTGGTCACAACGATAAATACATCAAGTGGACACAGATGGGAGTCCGTTAAGGGTTCTAACTTTGACCTCTTGGTTGAAAGGTCAACATGTAGGGCAAATGTCCCGCTGGCACCTTTTGGCCCCTTTTTTGTAATTTTCCTCAGTTTTCGCAAAAAACACTATTCCCACTGGTTATTGAGCTCTATGTCAATCTATTGAGTAGTCCTGTGTGAATTTGGTTAGGGTGGATGCATGTTTTGGCACATAACTTGGGATGGGAGGGTCATGCATACACCGTTTCCGAACTCTATAAGAGGTTGGTACCCTGATATTCCGGTGTCCGATCACCCGTATCTGCGTTGTGGAAAAAAAATCCTCTTTTCTCAAATCTGTTCAAACTATGGTGTGCGAACAGATGTGCCCAATAGCCTTTTGAGCAACATTTGATCCGTCTACAACTTTTTTCTTGTGTTGGTGCTGGAGCTCTGATCCTTTCATATGTCATTAGAGGGAGCGGGAAGCCTTGTTCTGACTTGATCCCAGCTTAATAGGCCCGAATCGCAGCAAGGGCCAGCCCCGAATTGCCAGAATCGCCCCTCCCTGAATGCCCCGAATTGTCCCTAGCGGCCCAAGCCACCCCCGCGGACCCCCCCGGAAGAGCCCTTACGTCCCCCATTATCGCGTCTGACAAGTGGCTGGAACGTTCCTAAAGCACCCCAAGGCCGCCACCCTCAGCATCGGCCGCGTCAGCGCGCCGTGTTCCCGAACGGGCCGAACTGTACCAAAGGGACAAATGGGATGTAAGGCAAACGGCCCCCACGCGGCCACCGTGTACAATTCCGGCCTGTCCCCCTCAAGTGGCACTCTCCAGGTGAGCCTGAGGCACAAGCTTCTACATTTATCCAACATCCTCCAGGACCTAGACTTAATACCACAAAATCATGGTCACCCTGTTTAAGCTGTTTTTTAGTGCAAGCACCATTTAGACCATAATCAATAATACCAATTCGAAAGCCAAAGGACAATTTCAAGTCATCAAGTTTATTTACATAGTTTTTAATTGATAATTGTTCTTGCACATTTATTTATATCGTTTTTATTAATGGTTGTTTTTTGCACATTGGTTTACATTGTATTTCACTGCTAATTCTTTTTTTCAATAAAATTCCTTCAGCTGGAGATAAAAGGATACAATTTAGTTTGATTTATTTCCATTATACTGATTTTATGCTGTGTACAACTGGACATTTTGATGATATACAGGGTAAATGTCTTGACTAAAGACTATGTCATTTGCAGGAGTCCTACAATGGAAATCTGCACTTTTATTTGACCACATTCCCTATTATGAGAGGAAAAACACATTCGGCACAGTTTTGGCACATTTGGCTAAATTGTGCGGAAATCCTAGCTCCGCCTGGCACATTGCCCACTTAAACCTTTGAGGAACAAATATGCTTCAACTGATTTAGTATAAATTTGCTGCAGTTATAGTCAGGAAGTTGATTAATACAACTTGGAGCTTCTACTAGGATTTCCAAAGGATTTCATAGTGTTTCGCAATGTTCATTTAGAAAAAACTTTTGGCGAGCCTAAAAAAAAATTCGATTTTTTCTTTGTTTAATCAGAAATCAATAAGACATAGTAACAATTACAATAGTGGTTCCACTTGAAAGATTCTTTTATGTCTTACCTTAACCAAACGTTTGCATGTACACCTTATTACTGTAGCGCAACAGTGACTTTTAAAAGTATTCATACCCCTTGAACTTTTCCACATATTGTCACATTAAAACAAACATAAACATATTTTATTGGAATTTTATGTGAAAGACCACCACAAAGTGATATACAATTGTAAAGTGGAACGAAAATTATACCTGATTTCTTTTTTTTTTCAATTCAATTCATTTCAGTTTTCTGATTCGCCAGTTCACAACTCATGTTGTCTCAAGGCACTTTGCAAAGTCAATCCAGTGGGATCATACAGATTTCAAGTCGTGTACATACATTCCAGTTAATCCTAACTATCAAACAGTGCAGTCGGATTCATTTTATTATTCAAATCTCCTCCTGGATGAGCATGTAGAGACAGTGGACGGTCACTTGCACAAGTGTTCTTTACTTTGCAGCAATCCCTCTTACCGAGCATGCATGTAGTGACAGTGGAGAGGAAAAACTCCCTTTTTAACAAGAAGAAACCTCCAGCAGAATCAGGCTCAGTGTGAACGGCCATCTGCCACAATCGACTGGGGGTTTGAGAAAACAGAGCAGAGACAAAGAAAAGAACAAAGAAGCACTGATCCAGTTGTGCATTCTATAGGAAAGAAAAGTCAAACATTAATGGTTATAGCTCCTTAAGTGGCTTCATCTAGGAGAGAAAGACAGCTAAGCAGATGAACTCTGAGCCACTTTTTAAGTGTAGAGAATGAAAGACAGCAAATAGTTAGTAACAGTATATGCTCAACCAGTAGCTAACCAGTAGCTCAAGGAAGGTGTCACAGATAGATGCAGAGTCAGGCCAGGTGTAGCCACTAGGAAGAGAAAAGAGAGAGAACATAAAGTCAAAGCTGAAATAACAGCAAATAATGCAAAATTGGACAGTAGTATGAGAATGTAGCAGAGAGAGTGAAAGTGGTCATTATGTCCTCCGGCAGCCTAAGCCTATAGCAGCATAACTATAGCGATAGCTCAGGATAACCTAACCAATCTAACTATGAGCTTTATCAAAAAGGAAAGTTTTAAGCCTAGCCTTAAAAGTAGACAGGGTGTCAGCCTCACGGACTAAAACTGGGAGCTGGTTTCACAGGAGAGCAGTCTGATAACTTAAGGATCTGCCTCTCATTCCACTTCTGGAGACTCTAGGAACCACCAGTAAACCTGTAGTCTGTTATAGTTCGTTAACTTTTGTTGTGCTACTCATAGCAGGTTTGTCATCCGCTCTTGCTCGACGTCACTCGCAACAAATTGGCCAATCAATCTTAACAATATAAAAGACAAATATGTTAATTAATTTGTCCCTTGATCTCCCTTCTTTTAATTATTTTCGGAGACTCACCGGGTCCTGTTGTTTTTTTGAGAGTAAATGTTTAAAGAGTTCGGAGTTTATCATAATCAGCCACAATATTTAAGCCTTAATGTTATATTAGCAACATAAAAATAGATTGTTGTTGGAGTTGGCACACTGTATGATACAGCTTTGCTAATTTTAAAACATAGCGTCACATAACTGTCCTGCCAAAAAGTTAAATCAAACGTTTAGGTACGTAAAAATAAATTATTTTTTTTCAGTGAGTCAACTAAATTCGTTTTGTTTGTTTTGCCAATATTTTAACGACATACAACGTGTTTGATTGTTTAAATTTTTTTTTGGTGACACAAAATAATTTCTTATTGCATAAACAAAGCACTCCTCTGGCATATGTCCACATTTAAACAACATAATCAAACTGAGCCAGCTCCAATTGCCTTGCAGTGACATAACTTTATTGTCAATAATGCTTGTTTAGTGACAAGGTTAAAGCATACAGTCTTTGTTACCACATGGAAAAGCTGCCTTAAAATGGTGATTTTTTTACCTGCTAAGATGTGACTTTAGTGTCCAGTTTGCAAGTGAAGGATTTAATCCGGTTTATAACGTCTTTAGTTCTGTTGTAAAATGGGAGTTTTTACTCTCTTTCCTCCCTGTGCACCACCGGGTCTGTTTCTCTCCAGTTCAGAGACCCAACCAGTAAAACCAGCAAAGTATTTACCTTGTGAAATAATGACAAATGGGTAAGTCTAAAATCAAGATTTAATGCCAAAATGATCAGTGTACAGAGTATACAATTGAACGATACAGAGTGACATTAACCTTCGGTACTGGGCTCCCCTCAGTTCATCTTAGGGATGAACTGAGAGGAGCAAAGAATAGAGCGTGAGTCCTGCTTTTATCTATGCCTGTTCTTAACCCTCCTAAAGGGTGTCATCCTCTTGTATCAGTTTATCTTTGACTATGTGTTGCGTCTTATGTGATATCAACAGTTATGTTGTGTAAGTTATAGCAGTGAGCGGTGCGTCGGATAGGCAACGAGGGCAGATATATTTAATTAGGGCAGCAAAGAGATGATTAGAAAAGGTCACAGAATCATACAAAAATTACAGTTCTTTCCTATTAATTATATTAACAACATCAAAGCACAGTGGGTCTTTTGCATGATGTGCGATTACAGGCTGTGCGCGCTTGATCAGTTATGTGCGCATTTTGCCTTGATTAGGTTTGTGCGCGTCAGTGATGTTACGCTGGAATGATGTTGAGCCTGGTTCTGCTGGAGGTTTCTTCCTGTTGAAAGGGGGTTTTTCCTCTCCACTGTCGCTATATAATAGAATTTTTCTTA
This sequence comes from Crenichthys baileyi, assembly GCA_036173005.1. Taxonomy (NCBI): domain Eukaryota; kingdom Metazoa; phylum Chordata; class Actinopteri; order Cyprinodontiformes; family Goodeidae; genus Crenichthys; species Crenichthys baileyi. The sequence goes on from JAHHUM010000657.1 coordinate 90,023, forward strand.
TCAAAGTGGGAGAGAAATTAACTCACAATAAGAGAAAATCCGGATTTTGTCTTTATAAGTTTTATTCAAAGGCATTTCTGCGTTTGAAGACCCTGTCACTGACGAGTCAGTGAAACAGAGGCCCAGAACACAGTTTACAGACAGTACTTAAACAGTATGTGGGTGTTACCTCAGCTTCAAAGAGTTTAACTTTATGGCCCCTAAACCCTCCCAGGACAGAGATAAGACAATCATGAATGGAGACCTCATCTGAATCCCTCTTCGAATCAGCTGATGAGTATTATTAGCATAATTACTCAGATTAGTCACACATTGTCTTAGCTGTACCTTTTCCCAAATAAACACAGGAGTAATAAAAACTTGCAATACCAATCATCAGCATCAGAACAGATCATCTTCCATATAGCTGCATCGTGACCTTGAAGTGTAATGTCCTTTCTTCTGGTACTGAAAACAAACAGTTTTTTTGACCAAAGAAAACAAATCATAAACAAAATTTAAAATCCTGCTGCCTCTTCCAAGAGTGGCATCTGCGCTTCAAGCTGCCCTGTTACCAAGATAGTACAGGTGGGCGGTCGTAGGAAACTCCTCTAGGTAGGAGGTTCAGAACCTGGATGACGCTCAGGTGGTGTTCGCATGAACACCTTCCAGTGTAGCATAGACCCAGGTGTCACGTTCTGCTACCTTGACAACGGTGTAGGATCTGATATGGGCCATCCCAGCATCTGGACTTCAACTGAGTTCTCCTGGAATCAAGGAGTGGAGTTTGGAAGTGGCTGTTTTCAGCAATGCAGCTTTCGCAATCTGTGAAACTTGAAAAAGCACAGTGGACAGGTTTTGACAGTAAAACAACATCCTCTCTTCACACAAAGATGTGGAAGGTAGAAATCTTAGCAATATCCCCATGCCCAAATTAGGAAACCTGTCAAACAGCACTTCAAAGTCTCGATCATAAATGAAAACAAAAAGCAGAACTTTCACAACCCTTGGCTAATTTTTTAATTTCAAGTCCCATTCTCAATCCTTGGGGCTTAAAATTACATGAACTTCATCAAAACATCCAGCAAAATCAAAAAGAAAATTTAACTTCTCACTCCACCTAGTATACTAGCAGTGACCATCAGCTAATATTTCTGAATATTAAAAAATTACATATGATGTTTGAGGAAGGCCTGATTACAGGTCATTATTTCCATAGTTTCAGAATACCCCAAAGAAAATTTTAAAAATGGTCTTAATCTGTGGAGATGTAAAAATTTCACAAAAGAATCAACACCATACTTTCAGACAGGTTTTCAGAATGTGATCTTAGGGGGGCATGCACCATTTATATAAACAAAGTACAACGTCTCTTTCGCATTGTCACTAAGTCCTCACTGGGGGGTATGAGCTACCCTTTTTCCCATGAGTGCTAAAACTTTTTTAAATTATTCTGATATTCCTCCTTTCTGGCGCAGGGCCAAACCCTGCGACAATCCAGCAAAAAAAATAAAAAAACTTCTAGTCACCAGGATCACATTTAAAAAAACCACAGAAATGAATTCTGACAAAAGGTGACACTATGAAATTACCAAACGCAACATAAAAAAAATAATCCAGATGTTTCTAACCGTAAATTCAGTTCCATTAAAACAAAACAAAACTTCAGTTTTTTGCAGTTCATCAATGTCTCACTTAGAATTAAGTCACATATCATCCTGATTTGTCCTGTAGAAAATGAGTATTAGATTAAAGGACATCCAATGTAATTTCGATGCATAAACTCTACAAATTTATCTAATAAAAAATTTTCACCAAATATGAAGTCATGACTCAGATTCTTTTATAAAAATATTCCTTACTTTTAGCATATCATAAATGTCAGCTAGCTTAATGGCACCAGGGAAAACCTTTAACCTAATAAATCACCAATGATCCTTCATGCAAAACTAATTCTTCAAATTAGTTTGAAACTATTTCATTAACCTTTTAATAGTAAAACGCATAAATCGAAATGTCATGCTACATCCTTAATTATTGTACAAAAAACATGTTAAGGCAACAATCACTACAAGCCTTTTGATTCTATTGTCTCTTAAACAGTGTTAAAACTCAGGAAGGGAGGTGCTGAGTGTCACCATGAAACAAAGGCGTGAACAAAGCTGATAGAGGCAGAGTCAGGCAGAACTAACCTCTTCTGGGCAGCCTATAGGCGGGACCCACAGTTTCTTCATTTCAGCCCATCTTAATGTACCTTGAACTGCAAAACTGTTAACACACCTACCTCAAAAACGAGCTGCTTCTCAATTCTCCTGAAAACTCAAGGTTTTAATCAATCTGGGATTTAGAAACATTTTTCTAAACATGCATTATTATGTCATGCAACACATAAACAAACATTCAGTCCAACAAAACAAAGACAAAACATCAAAGACAGACAAATGGCCAAATTTGAAGCTTCAAGAATTCAAAGAAATTTTTAACAATCTCTTTTCAAAATATGTTTTCTCAGCCATATCTCTTAATGCTGTAATTGATCAATTTTATTATGACAATCTTCAGGATCCTTTTTAAAATGAGTGCACATAGTCCAAAGAGATCTCAAACTATTTAGAAGCACAGCAACAGTTTTCTCTAACATGAATCCAAATTTACTGATGCTGAAACCCTTTGCCAATTCTTTATACTGTAACCCTGTAATAATAATAACTACAATCCTGAGAGTTATTGTTATAGTTCTCTTTTGTTTTGCTCAATTTGATCCCAGCTGTATTCAAGAATTTCTCTGCTCAGGTTAAATGCAAAGAAGTATTTTAAGTCGGCGTTGACATCTTTATGGCATACCCAAACAAAACAAAACTGCAGTGTTAAACTTCACCAGAAATTAAGATAAGAAGCTTGACTCCAAACTGGACTTTGTTCCCACATAACGTTTCGAAAGGAGAACCAACATCATTTTCTTTAATTTGAGCTATTTAAATTTTTAGAGTTGGGGAGAAAATTATTGCTAGAACCCCTCTTTAATTTATCTAAATGCTAATAAACGTGCCAATATTTTATTCCTTAGTAATCTGAAATTACCTTTAAAACCCCTAAGAAATCAAACAAGGAGACTGTAGTTTGAGCCGACAATCCTCTAAAGTGTTGTAAGAGCCTTTATTTCTTTTCTTTTCCTAAAATAAAGGATTTTACTTCTCTTTATTCCATTACAAAGAATCCTAGCCTTGGCTCCAAAACAAAATTCTTCAGCCCCAATCTGTGTTCCCCAGAGTAGAAATTTTTTGTATTATTGCATTTTCAAACCACCAAAAATGACTGGAACTCATCATTGGCTTAGATCTGTTTTAATAGGAATCGGTCTACCTTTAATTAAGTATTATAATGTTATGGACCCAAAATCTATGGCTCACGGGCTTCAAGAGTCCAGGAACCACAGGTTGAGTACTGCTGCATTGAACAACAATGCTAGCTTTCTGCAGAGATTGAAGGATTGGCTTAATATCCCCAGACCTGTTAGTGTATTATTTCTACTTGGACAATAATCAGATAAAAAAAAAGTTACTAGTTCACAGCTCCTAATTTACCTCAGATCATATTTACTCCTAACCCAGTTCATAAGAAGCTTCAGATAAACATTATGCAAAAAAAGCCCAAGCCTAAAAATAAAACAAAACACAGCTCTGTCTTAAAATAAGGAAAAGCATGCTTAAAATTTTGGTACCGTGGTGGGAAATAATTCCACAGTCCTGAAGGCCTTTTCTATGCAGAGTCTTTTAGGGAACATCAGATTAGTTTAATTTTTGTGTGGTACCACTGTCCAATCAGATTCTTTTACCTAAAAAAAAAATACCCATTCTTTCCATTCTCATTTTAAAAAGGTTTGTTTTGCCAAGGACAAATGTTGTTTAAAACTAAACCAATTACTTTTAAAATTTTTAGCTGGTTATATCTTAGAAAACAAGTGTTTTTTGAATGTTTCTATGCAACACAGAACTGATTTGATTTCCTTTCCCTTCCCCAGAAGGAAAAAAATAAACTGCAGAAACCAAGCCTTTCATAGTTTTTTGTCAGGATCTGATATATGTACAGTTTAAATCAACACGCTGCATGAATCAGAAGAGGGAAGAAAACAAACTAATATAACCTCTCCCAGCAGCGGCTGTAAAAAACAATGAATTTGTACTTCCATAAGTGTAAGTTAGCACTTGCGGACAAACTGCAACCCCACAGTAAGTACTGTGTCAGAGACTGTATAAGGAACATCTGCAGTAGAACTAAGCCTGTTTTAATGAGGTCTCTACCCATTAGATTTTATGGGTACAAACTCTGACAACAGAAAAACAATATGAAGAAGAAGCCCCATCAGGTGTTACGCATGATGAGTGTGTTTTAAAAATGCTCCTTCATGAGATCTGTCCTGAAAATACATAGAAACATATGATTACTGCTGAGTGTTTGAAAATGTAACTCTTTCCTCTGCTTTTTAAAATAACTTTTAATAACTAGAATAATTCCGCCTGAATATTCCACGATGAAAAATAACTTGCTTTCTCTAAAAAAAATTTTTATTTTTTTATTTTTAACTGGAAAATATCAAATGAGCTAAGTTATCACCCTTTTGAAGATACTTTTCTAACCCTAAAATAATATTTTAACCTGCTATATCTGTCAACGTCAAGCAAGCGTCACATGAGCAGCAGTTAATAAGCGTTCTTCGTTGCAGAAAATAGGAAAAATGTATGCAAATGTGTGTGTTTGTACATTACCCCCATCAGTTTCTTAATCGCTCTGTCGATCGCTCGACTGTCTTGGCACACAGTCATCTATCAGTCCAAAAAAAACCCAGCCCTTTCCAGGTGTGTTGGCAGGACATTTACTCCTTCCTTGTCCACTTTAACTTCTCCAGAGAAAGAACTTTGCTCCGGCCTGTTTCTCTTCTTCTGCCCGCATAAGATGTGCTTTCAATATAAATAAAGTGTATCGCTCTTCTGGCTCTGGCAAACAGCGTGAATCGTTGTCCATCTCAGTGGGTTTGGGGCCAGACTTCTTCTGAGTTTCATTCTGGTGGAAACTCACACTGTCATTTGCAGCAAGCAGGCAGGCAGACAGGCAGGCAGACCCTCTCTCTTTCAGGGCATGCTGAAGAAGCATCTCTGGTAGAGTAGCCATGGGAAGGGCAGGTTTCTAAAGTCCAGACTCAAAAACGCAGATGTTGCACTCAAATCCCATATGTGTGTATATGTGTGTGTGAGAGACAGAAGAAAAAGTTTAGTATAGGTTCAGATTTTGCACACAGAAATATTATCAGTCAGTCAGTCAGTTGTCACTTCCTTCCAGAACATGCACTATACTCCATTCTAAAACAACTTTCTTTTCCCATCTCTAATGTCCCTTTTTCACTTTTACCTTCTTTTCCAATTAATCGCAGCATTTAAGACAAACGAAACTTCCTGCAGTAAAGTTTTAACTCTTTAATCCCTTATTTGATGCACTGCTTTTTAATCTTTTTCTTATGTTTTTTTTTTTTTCCTCATCTCGTCCATCAACCTTTTTCAATTAAACTATTTAAACTATTTTTTATTTACTTTTTAAACCTATTAACACACTCAAACTTCACCCTGTGGAAAACCAACTTATCTTCCGAAATTGAACACATTCACACAATCATCCCAACTTTTTCTTTTCATTATTTTATAAATCGCAGAGTTGATGATGCCTTTGGTTCCGGAACCCATTTAAAAGCTATAGCCTTTTTACCTGTTTTCAGTGGCACGTCTTGCTGCCCCCTTAGCTTTTCTCCTTTTAGGTGTAGAAAATTTGCTAAAAAACCACCCGCAAAACCCGTTGTTTTGCTTGTCTTATTGTTACCAATAAAACCCTCCATGTATACCTTTTACAGGGTAATCAGCCGATGTCCTCCTTCTCCCAACTCCGGAACCTAATCAATTAATTAGGAGATGATGGTTAATGTGCAATAAAAATTATATCATACAGAGCAACTTCTCACCCAGATACATTTGAAAACAAATAGTTCGAATCCGATCAGCCAGAAGCCGCAGGCAGGCACCTGGACCCCCTCCGTGAAATGGAGGGACTGAAGACAACGTCTCCAGGCTGGCCAGACGTCCTTGCCCCCTTTCTTCAGCAAATGGCTAGAGAGGCCATCTACTCTAAATACCAAAACACTAATAAAAACACTGAGGTCAGAGAAGAGAGGTTAATGAAAGTTCACAGCACTTTCGAATACTTTGTAGCACTAAATAGAATAATTTCCATAACAGCTACATGCATCCTCAGTATGAGGGATCATATCAGACCTTAGATAATCATACATAGTATCCTCTGTTCTCATCTATTTTTAATATTTTTATTTTTGACAACCCAAATCTGTTGGCACATGAACAGAATCCCTGTCATCTGTCATTCTATCTATGCCTTCTTCTGGCCAAAGTGACAGCGAACATTTTTGCGTCCCAGTTAGCACCTGCATTTCAAACGTGCTAAATCCACATGCAAAAATTGCGCCTGCAAACCGTTTCAGGCTTTGAAAATCGCATTGCTGGTGGTAAGGGAAGAGATTTGCATATCCTCCTCCCACAAATTTGCACATTTGGGTCATTATCATATGTTATGCATATCAATGAAGGCAGACACGCTAAAATGTTTGCGCCTGCAGTTCCGCTGACTTTGCACATGCAATCCGATTACCACCTCGTTTGTAGATCAGCTTTGCTGACACAAAGAGGTTTGCGTGTGGTTTTGTACACGCAAACCTTTTGAAGATCAGGCCCTTACTGTTCAACATGGGATGGACAGGAATACATTTTTAGCATATCAACAAATTAAATCTATAATAACCTTTAAATTGACTAGTAACCCCAGTTTACAATTAATACAATATAAAATTGTTAGGTATTAATTAGTCAACTCAGAGGAACGACACAGAGTCTCTTTTTCTTGCACAAGAGGTAGCTCACACTGCAGTGCAAATCTACAAAGTGTTGGCATCCTCTCTCTTTATTTATATATGTGGTTCACACACACAGTTCAACAGACAGTTCAGGCATTTATGGGGTGTATGTGTGTCTGTGTGTGTCTGTGTGTGTGTGTGGGGTCAGAAGGGTTAGGGTGCATGTGTTTTGCTTTTAAACAGAGAGGGAGTGGGGACTGGTACAAGCAGCCCCCAGATGTTACTGATAGTAGTATAACTCACTCCTCTCCCCCATCCTCCTTTCTGTGGCATGTGGGAAGGAAGAGCACTTTGTACAGACATGAGTGATAAACAATACAAAAGTTTTCAAACCCTAAAAAAACTCCTTTATAGAGGATACTATACAGGTCAACAGATGTTCAGAATGGGTTTTTGCACCATCTATTACTTGCTTACACTGCACAGGCAATATACCTGACATTACATCCACACACTGTGGTTATGTACACTTGTTCAGAGGTTCTGGTGCCTGATATGTAAAGACTTATCAAAGGGTCTGAGATGTAATATTTTACATTCTCTCTCAGTTTGCTTGTTGGGTAACTTAGATGATGATGTCAACATAGAGACAAATTCAGTTCTCATGGTTTTCACTGCCTTATGTATCGCTTAGAAAACTATCCTCATGAATTTGAAAAATAAAAACCTTCTTAATATTAACCAGTATAGAAACCTTTAGTTGGATTGTATAAGTCTTGAGACAGCCTCTGTCTCTTTGCTGTGTGTACTGTGGCACCCTTCGGCTTGCTGGGCCGGCGTTATTCCCTTGAGCACGGTGGTGGGCGGGGTAGTGCGTCAAGGGGTCTGCTTGACTCCAGGGCTGGCACTGGTGGTATGGTTCATTGCATCTACCTATGCTGGCTTGGAGCTTGCATTTGGGGTTGCATGGCAGACCCTCTTCCCTCTTACATGCACACTACAACAGCATGCATCAACACCACTTTTATGTGGGCGGAGGTAGGCTTGGGGTCTTTTCACACCCCTGTTCGCCGTTTGCCGCCTGGGGTTGAAGGCTGGGAGAGGGAGCGGGCCTTCTGGTCAGGGTCTGGGCTGGAGTTGGGGTTCGGGTCTTGGGGGTTGATTGGTGCAGGGACTGGCGTTTCGGCTCTCTTGGGATCGCTTGGTTTTCTTTGGATCTCGGTCCCTGGCTTCGGTGCCCGGTCCATCAGCTGGGGTTCTTGACCAGGCAGTGTGCGGCGTTGATTGGTATGTGGCTTAGCTTTAGTAGAGGGGCTGGCCGGCCAGCCTGCTTGTTGCGGCTGGGTGTGCTGTGCAGGAATGTGGGTTGCGGGCATGCTGGGGCACCTCCAGGGGTTTGGGTGTGGGGTTGGCGGGATGCCCGGTCTTTGGCGTGCTCTGGAGGTCTTCCTCCGATGCCTCCTTCTGTGGCTCTAGCCCCTGGCCGGGCGCTGGGCTGTGGTGGCAGTTAGGTGCGTAGGGCGGTGGAGCATGCCTTGTGCCACTGGGGTGGCTGGCGGGTTGTGCTTGGCCTGGAGCAATTGGCCTACTTGGCCCGGTTACCCAGCTGGCACATTTTTCTCTCTCACGGACTCGCAGGCTGGGGCTGCTGGCGTTGGCCTGATGGTTGGGTGGGATCGGGGCGGTGGGCTGGAGGGTGGCGTGGAGGGGCTGCAGCGTGTGGGGTGGGGGGGGTTGTGTCTTCTTTTTGGATGTGGGGTCACCGGCATTTGAATCGGCTGAGCGGCGATGGTGGTGCTGAGCTGGTTAATGTTTCTCCCTGGGCTATGGTTGCAGTGGCAGTGCTGTGGTGTATTTGTGTAGTTGCGGGGGACGCACAGGTGCTTGCCACTGTCCGGGGTGAGTTTATTTCATCTAGGTGTGAGGTCGAGGTTCTGTTGTGGGCATTGTGCTCGGTGGTGTCTGCCCTGTTGCGTCTCTGGGCGGAGACTGGGGTAGCGTTGTGCAGGGCCCTTGCCTTGCCGTTGCGGCGTGCTTGGAGTGGGGTTAAGTGTGCAGCTTGCGCTGTGTGGCTTTGTTTTCGTTGGCTTTTCTGGGATGGGGCTCACCTGTGGGGGTGTGTTCAATATCTGTGTCCTGGTTGGGGGTGGCCCGGTGGGAAAATTAATGTTGGGGTTCATTGTTGTGTGAGTGTATGACGTCCATTGTTGTTTGTCTTTAAGTTGGGTGCGTGGGTGTGAGTGTTTTTATGTGTACGCATGAGGGTGGAAATGTGTGATTGTGACTGTGTGTGCTGCTCCCTCTCCTGGATCAGTTTAGGCCCCTCATCAAATTAGGGGCCTATTTCCTCCCCGCCACACTCCCTCCCGGTGGCTGGTGTCTCTGTCCCTGTCCCTGGTGTGGTTGTGGTTCTTGGTGTCCAAGGCTTTGGTGTGTTCCGGCTCACTCCCGGTGGCTGCTTGCTGGGGACTGGGCCCCTGGGCTTTGTCAGGCCTCTGCTTGGGGAGTGCTGTGTCCCGGAGTCTCAGGGTCCATGGTTGGATCTGCTCCAGCATAGACGGCTGCCGGTGGGGCCTGTGGTTTCGTCACTGCAGCTCCCAGGATCTTCTGCACTCTGGCTGATGGGAGGTACCCCTGGGACTCTCCCCTGCTCTTCTCTGAGGGAGGTTGCGGTAGTCCAGGCGGTGGTTCTCCTGGATGCCTTTGGATCTCTACGGAGGCCTTTGAATTGTCTATGGAGGCCTTTGGCTCGGATATCTTCCATCTCTGTCCCAGGTCCAGGGGGGCAGGTCTGTGGCTCCTCACACTCTCTATTGCATATTTGTATGGAGAAACGTTGTATACACAAGCACACTCATAGACCCACAGGTGCTTAGATTCAGGTGTTAACAAATACACAAATGTTTTATGTTAAGCCGTATTTATCACTAATTACATCTTGCATTCATAAGTAACGTGCACTTTTTGGTAAAAAAGCTGTTATTATGTATGTTTCTGCAGGCGTAGAAGCAAGCAGGGTGTTATCTTGTAATCTCTTCATTCTTCTTTCTCTCCTCCATTTTTTTCTCCTCTCCCTTTTTCCTTTTTGCCCCAGCTCTCTCTTCTAATTTTTTCCTTTTCGTTTTGTCTCCGTGTCCATAACAATTGAAATAATAATAATTGGCATGGGACAAAATGGAAATGCAGTGGGTGTCATCGATTATACTAGTGGCAAGGAAGGTGATACTTCTCCTTTGGAAGTCTGACAAAACCCCTGTTTTTGAAATGCGGCTCAATTTGGAGAAAATAAGTTTCACTTTGACTAACTGCAAAAGTGTGTTCTATAAAATTTGGAGACCAGTTCTGATCTTAATGGATACACTTAAGTAATATGCACTTCGCTCATTTGTACTAGTAAGTATGCTGTAAAACCACCAGCTATGTTGTGTCCACCCTCTATTGTGTTTTTTTCTTTGTATTTTTTGTTGGGTTATTTGTATAAAAGATGGCTGTTTGTGTATGTATGCATTGTGTATGTATTGTTTTGTTTACCTATAAAAATTTATAAAATATATATATAAATTTGATAAACTTGGCTGACATAATTCCATTCCGAACTGCTGGCATGGCTCGGATTACAGTCAACTAGCACTGAACTGATCAGTCTTACATTGCTATAACAGTCTCTCACAGGTTGAATGCAGAGAAATGTAGGCACAACTCAGTTTAAAACTTCAGTTTAGGCAAACATTTCATGAATAAGTTGTTTTCAAAGAGGTAGGAGCAAAATATGATTCTAATCGCTGTTTTTTTTCTGCATGGAGTAACTAAGATTTGTCTTGATATTGCAACTAGCAATTGCATTAGTTGTGTTTCACAAGATGTTTCTTGAACATTTAGCAATGGATTTTGTTTACTTTGGCACTTGTTTTCAAAGTTTTGTTAATGAACCTATTTAGCAACAGTTAGGGTTTGAAAAGGTTTTTAGTAAATCTAAAGAAAATCTACTGAAACTAAAGGTTAAACTAGCATAGGGGAGGATATTTACATTGTTTGAGAGTTTTGATTAAAATCTTAGCTAATATATAACATTGGATTTTCTGGATGAATGCAATGATACCTTTAAATCAAACTAACTTTCCTAAACAATACAAGAGTTAAAGAGTTTTAATGAAAAATTATAGACAAAAATGAGATCAGTATATTGGTCCTGAGAAGTTAATAATTTTATGCATTTCTTCAACAGCCTGTGGAAAACCTAGCAGAGAAGGATTCAGGAGTGCTGCTGAGTGCCCAGACCATCACCTCTGAGACTATCAGCACCACCACCACAACCCAGATCACTAAGGTCTGTGCATATCATTAACAGCCCCACAGGCAATAACATCAACGGGTTTCACAGAGACATGCTCTGAGTGAAAAATGTTTTCCTGGTTTTGCCTAAACCTAGTCATACCCAAAGGTTCAGTTTAGTTCAAGTTATAAATAATAGGTTTCACAAAAAGCCTTGCTCAAACATATTTGAATAATTTATGCATCAAAAAATCAAAAGATTCTGACAATCCTCTTAGAGAGAACCTATCTTAGCCTAAAAATGCCTGCCTAGGAGTCTTAGCTTAAGAGTGATTCAGCTAGTTGCTGAAAGCAACTGACCGAGGAGACGACAAAAGTTCTTATGTTAGTGAAGAGGTGTGGTTGACCATGTTGCTAGGTGTGACGCTGTCTTCTAAGAGCTGTGATTGGGTGTTGCAAAAAAAAAAAGTGCTTCTTGTAATCAATAGAAAGTAACTGAACATAGAATTTAGATTGGATCAAGAAATGTTAGTCATGATTATGAAACTTAGCAAAATTAAATGTCACACAACATCAAAAATGTTTGGTAGGCTACAGTATTTACATGCTCATCATTATTTTGATTAGCTTATTATTACACTGCAGGAAATGATGGGCCAACTCATCTCTCATGTAACATATTTTATTTTCTCATGCACTGCAAAACAGAGACATGTATGTTATCAGGAGTGCACTTGGTGCATTATCTGTAGTCCGTCTCATGACGTACTGACTACACTTCTAACGATGAGAACACAATACAACACTATGAACACTGTAGTCATTCCTATTGTAACCAATTACATTACTTTAATACTCATACAGTTTTTTAGTGCTTTCAACCTTTTAATCACCAATTTAACCTCTGTTGAATTAACCTTAGGAACAGTATTTATTAAATCAAATATATTTTAAACCGACAGCTTTTACCACATTCCCATTGTAGTTCCTCTTATAAAAATTGGAAGAATTTTATCTTTCCTCTGATTAGCCAACACACATTTAATCCATCTTCAACCCAAAATATATGTGTGGACACTAAGAACTTTAAGTTCAAGATAGTTGAACTATGACAATGCAGCGCTGTGACGAACACGGACGCAGCCAATTGAAAGGGGGTCATCAGCAGGAAAGAGCAGAAAGCAAAATTGAGAAGTAGATATTGTGCGTTTCTGAATGCCCTGAACGTTTTGGCTACGTTCACACTGCAGGTCTTAATGCTCAAATCTGATTTTTTCAGAAATTAGATTTTTTTTGTGTGGTCATTCACATTACTTTGAAAATGCCGGAGCTCCAAACTGACCCGCATGTGCATAAGAACAATACGAGCGTCGACAAGCGCAGCATAACAGTAAACACGGAGAAAGAGTGTTATGGTTGAAGTACACAACAGAAGCCATTTATTGTCAGCGGGTTCTGTGTGGGAAACACGTGAATAAAAGGAGAGTGAAACTCTTTATTGATCAGTTTTAGGGAGATGTGACTGCCAATTCACCACAACAAACTGTTTGGATGCGGAGACACAGCCAGCAATGGTGGGGAGGGACAGATAATCACATTACAATACAAATTTTACAATACAAACTACGTCCCACATCCAGATGGTTCCTATGAGCCTTTCAATTAGGCTTGAATAAAGTTTTATCTCTGTTTATTAACAAGCTTTAATGTCTCGCTATCTCTCCATTGTGCAGTACTATTCCAGCATTTTACTGTGATCTGCTTCTTGTAAAAAGAGGTCTGATTTTGTTAAGGAACCAAAACAAAATGGAGAACAAAAGGTGGAGAAAACCAAAATGCACCAAGAAGGACGAACCACATCCAACAGGATTAACTGTGGACGCAAGAGGAAGCTGTCTGAAAGGGATGTTGGGTGGTAACCCGGATTGTATCCAAAAAACATAAAACCACGGCTGCCCAAATCACGGCAGAATTAAATGTGCACCTCAACTCTCCTGTTTTCACCAGAACTGTCCGTCGGGAGCTCCACAGGGTCAATATACACGGCCGGGCTGCTACAGCCAAACCTTTGGTCACTCATGCCAATGCCAAACGTCGGTTTCAATGGTGCAAGGAGCGCAAATCTTGGGCTGTGGACAATGTGAAACATCTATTGTTCTCTGATGAGTCCACCTTTACTGTTTTCCCCACATCCGGGAGAGTTACGGTGTGGAGAAGCCCCAAAGAAGCCTACCACCCAGACTGTTGCATGCCCAAAGTGAAGCATGGGGGTGGATCAGTAATGGTTTGGGCTGCCATATCATGGCATTCCCTTGGCCCAATACTTGTGCTAGATGGGCGCGTCACTGCCAAGGACTACCGAACCATTCTTGAGGACCATGTGCATCCAATGGTTCAAACATTGTATCCTGAAGGCGGTGCCGTGTAGCAGGATGACAGTGCACCAATACACAGAGCAAGACTGGTGAAGATTGGTTTGATGAACATGAAAGTGAAGTTGAACATCTCCCATGGCCTGCACAGTCACCAGATCTAAATATTATTAAGCCACTTTGGGGTGTTTTGGAGGACTGAGTCAGGTAACGTTTTCCTCCACCAGTATCACGTAGTGACCTGGCCACTATCCTGCAAGAAGAATGGCTTAAAATCCCTCTGACCACTGTGCAGGACTTGTATATGTCATTCCCAAGACGAATTGACGCTGTATTGGCCGCAAAAGGACGCCCTACACCATACTAATAAATTATTGTGGTCTAAAACCAGGTGTTTCAGTTTCATTGTCCAACCCCTGTATATGGTCAGTCTGTCCAACATCAACAGATAAAAATGTGGAAAAGCAGCTCATTCCAACAATTACATATGTTGGATGATCTGTGAGGATATGGGCCCATGGCTATTTCAGCCACCAGATCTAAATCATAAGTGAGGACCCAGGACTTTAAATTAACTACTGTGAGTAGAAATAAGCAGACAGGTCAAATATCCATTGCTCTGTATGCCTATTCTTGTGAAATGTTACTGAAGAATGGGTACTGTCCTAATGGTAAAAAGGGAGTTGTAAAATGTATTAACAGTAGCGGTGGAAAAATATCAACATTGAAGAAATATTGTGGCAATGGGTCCAGTAAACACATTTATTTATTTATGTAGTATTTATTTTGTTGTTTGCTACTTCTGTCCTTTCTGTTTACCAATGTTTTTGTCATTTGCCTTGTCTGTTTTTAATTTTCATGGCCTGCTCATACCAAATAAGGTTTATCATACCATTATTTCATATTTAATTCTGCATTGGTGGAACATTCTGTCTTCATTCCTTTTGCAGAGCAAATCTGCAACTGATATTGGAAGCCTACCAGACCTAAACTGCTACTAAGCTACAGGACACAAAAAATGTTTAATGCTGAAATATATTGCTGAAGTGATTAGAAAACTCATCAACTACACTGGTTCTTGCTGACATTTCATTGGTTGGGTGGTTGTATCTGTACTCTTCTTATAAAGGAATATATAGGTGCTTTAAACTTAGAGCATTAACACCTACAGGGGTTGGACAATGAAACTGAAACACCTGTCATTGTAGTGTGGGAGGTTTCATGGCTAAATTGGACCAGCCTGGTAGCCAGTCTTCATTGATTGCACATTGCACCAGTAAGAGCAGAGTGTGAAGGTTCAATTAGCAGGGTAAGAGCACAGTTTTGCTCAAAATATTGAAATGCACACAACATTATGGGTGACATACCAGAGTTCAAAAGAGGACAAATTGTTGGTGCACATCTTGCTGTCGCATCTGTGACCAAGACAGCAAGTCTTTGTGATGTATCAAGAGCCACAGTATCCAGGGTAATGTCAGCATACCACCAAGAAGGACGAACCACATCCAACAGGATTAACTGTGGACGCAAGAGGAAGCTGTCTGAAAGGGATGTTCGGGTGCTAACCCAGATTGTATCCACAAAACATAAAACCACGGCTGCCCAAATCACGGCTGAATTAAATGTGCACCTCAACTCTCCTGTTTCCACCAGAACTGTCCGTCGGGAGCTCCACAGGGTCAATGTACACGGCCGGGCTGCTATAGCCAAACCTTTGGTCACTCATGCCAATGCCAAACGTCGGTTTCAATGGTGCAAGGAGCACAAATCTTGGGCTGTGGACAGTGTGAAACATGTTTTGTTCTCTGATGAGTCCACCTTTACTGTTTTCCCCACATCCGGGAGAGTTACGGTGTGGAGAAGCCCCAAAGAAGCGTACCACCTAAACTGTTGCATGCCCAGAGTGAAGCATGGGGGTGGATCAGTGATGGTTTGGGCTGCCATATCATGGCATTCCCTTGGCCCAATACTTGGGCTAGATGGGCGCGTCACTGCCAAGGACTACCGAACCATTCTTGAGGACCATGTGCATCCAATTGTTCAAACATTGTATCCTGAAGGCGGTGCCGTGTATCAGGATGACAATGCACCAATACACACAGCAAGACTGGTGAAAGATTGGTTTGATGAACGTGAAAGTGAAGTTGAACATCTCCCATGGCCTGCACAGTCACCAGATCTAAATATTATTGAGCCATTTTGGGGTGTTTTGGAGGAGCGAGTCAGGAAACGTTTTCCTCCACCAGTATCACATAGTGACCTGGCCACTATTCTGCAAGAAGAATGGCTTAAAATCCCTCTGACCACTGTGCAGGACTTGTATATGTCATTCCCAAGACGAATTGACGCTGTATTGGCCGCAAAAGGAGGCCCTACACCATACTTATAAATTACTGTGGTCTAAAACCAGGTGTTTCAGTTTCATTGTCCAACCCCTGTATATGACCACTTTGTTTACATGCTATATTTGGGACTGCACAGTGTATGGGCAGAAACTTGTGCCATCGCAAACTGAATTTGAATTGCTCAGACTGAATCTGTATTTGTGTAATTTGTAATTAAATGCATTTGTTTGAAAATAAATTTTCAAAATCTGTATTAATTTGCTTTAAATATGTATTTTGTTGTTTTAAAATTTCTGTTTGACTATCTCACTCTCAGTTCTAAAATTTAATTTCAGTTCCAAATTTCAGTATTTTGGATCACACATCTGGGTCTTTGAGGAAAGTCACAGATCAATCAAACACTGATGCATCGATTTACATTTCACATTAGGTTAAACTTCCTTTATGGCATTTTGAGCTGGAGCAGTTTAGCGTACATGAGCTTGGCGAATGTCAATCACCAAGTCAAATGACCATCTACAATAGAAGTGTCATGTAAACAACTGATGGTCAAACAGTAACACTTATGCTACAGGTAGCTATTAGCTAAGCATTCCAGATTAGTGTCTCGCAAATGTTAGTTGGTCTGTGTTTTCTCTGCTCTTACCTCAGTGTAACTTTTTTTTTTCCTCAGTGTAACTTCTGTTGCCTTGCAACCATGATAGCTTGAAGCACAGAGCCGTGAAGCTGAACAAATGGAGATGCTGGTGGCTGTAGGCAGGAAGGATCTTCTGTAGCACTTCTGTAGCACTGTCTTACAGCAGATCTGAAAAGCCTCTGAATGAAGACACTGTTGTTCTTCGGTTTTCCATAATGTTCTTCATTTTATGAAGAATCCTTCTTTGCATAATGATCTCCACAGGTTCCAGAGGAGTCCCCAGAACAGACCCAGCCTTCTTTACTAGCTTGTTGAGTTTTTTCTGATACTGCTGCCACAGCAGATAAAGATAAGACATACAGTCTGCTCTGTCCCTTTTTGTAGAGGGATGCGGGCGTGAAGGGAAAGTATTTATACTCCCACCGAGAAGAGGTTGTCTTGTACTGGAAGTCTGAGGTGCGCAGAGGGAAAAGGAATTGTGGAGAGCACAGTCCCATGTGGCAGAATGACAGTTTCTATTTGGTTCTGTTCCCACCTCAAAGAGAATGTAGAACCAATTTCACACCAAGAAAATTCATAAGAAACTAAAACCCAGATAATTGTTTCAACCTGCAAGTATCCAAACACATACAGTGAACACCTACATTACAGAAAAAAACATGTGAAAAACAAAACTTGGTGCACTCCAAAACATTCATTAGTTGTACTGTGAATCAAAACCCAAAACAAATAATGAGCTCAAAGTAACCAAAACATACCATTCGATTCATGAACCTTTCACTCAGGTGGCCCACATCAATACATCATTCATACCGTGGGCCTTCATTCATTCCTGTCACACCCTGCTCAAACACAGTGTTTTCATCCTCAAACCCCAGTCTTCCCAGTCATACTATTTCTGAACCCCAGTGATCTTATTTCCTAACTAATAATGTGTCAGCCACCTTTTCAGGCCTTCTTTACCTAGGAGAAAATTACATGTTTAGGGTTATCACTCACATCAACAGGCAATATAGTGGGACAACTCTTCATTAAACTTTCCAGAAAAACCATTAACTCTTGAGGATTGTGACCTGCAAAGCCTGAAAACAAACAATTTGATCATGCAGTAATTTGATCATTACGACAATTTAACACAAACAAAACAATCACAAACTTGGGTAGTGAAATCAGCATTTTTTCTTTTTTTTCCCCTCTTCATTTCATAACACATAATCATAAATGTACATTGTTAATTCCGGCATTACCACATGCAAAGTAGACAAATATTAACAACATTCAATTAGAAGGGGAAATAAAGGGAATCATTGTCGTCATAAAATAAAAAAGGGTGTTCTGTCTAGCAGTGGCATGTCGTCACCCTTTGGTGCCATCAAGTAGTGAAAGTTGAGAAATGAATTCATATTAAAGCCTATTTATGCGTAAATAAGTCTGTGCAATTGTTTATCATGGCATCAATTAAATCAAATGTATCATTTAATGCACCTACCTGGATTTGGACAAAACTAAAGGCTAACTAAATGTTTTTCCCTTCAAGTTTGTAGAAGAGTTGTCACAGAACTGATGTTACAAGTTCTATAACACGCAGATGTTATTTTATGTCAACCCTAAACTTCATCCTCTCAATGCTGTATATAATAGTCTCTGTAAATTAATTTTTTGCGGTTTCTATTTAGGACTCATTACTGCCTTATGTACGATTCCTTTAAATGGTTAGCTCTCCATATCAGAATAAAACTGTATTGGTTGTTATTTACTTTTAAATGTATCAATTTTAATTTTTCTCCATTGAAGTTTGCTTCCTACAAGTATTTCTGTCTGGTCATGATAAAACTGTTCTCTGTTAATCATCTGGTTTCATAACAGTTCGAGTTGTTTCCATCTGGAAGATTATAATGACTCTGGATGTTTTTATTCAATGTTAGCCCTATTTAGTTGTATCTGCGTTTTGCTAAAGCAGTTAGTTCTTTTTTTTTAAGAGTGGGGTAGCTAGTTTTAAATAGTTGCTGTTATTTTATTGTCTTTTATATCTCGATTAGTCTCTTTTAAGTTGCAGGATTCAAAAAGGGTTAGAGTATTGTTTTCATTAAATTGTGGAAATGAGTATTAAATTTCAACCCTAGATACCATTTTCAAAATCTGGTTCTCCTTTCCACATCAGTTTATAAGGCTTAATAAAATTGATAAAAACTAAAATGAAGGGCATATATCTTATAACCTTAGTTTGTCTTCGTCAGTTTTATAAACACCATACAATTTTAACTATAATAAGCCAGTCCAGTAATTCTGTTAAAGCATGTGTTTCCTCTGTTTTGAATTTAAGGTCTAATCTGATCATTCTGAACCTGACTGGAAAAAGCCTAAACCTTTGTTAATCAAAATCCTGTTTTGAGGGGAAAAAGTGTCCCTGTCTGGACTTCCTTTTGTTTTACCATGAAGACCTGACCTAATGTTGTCATTATACTGTTGAGGATCAGACCTGTTTTTGTAGTCTCGAATTGTTATTGATCCTGTTAAAAATAAGTGTGCACAACTTTAAAGAGTGGAACCACTTTGTTTCTCTTAAGGATTAAAAATAGTTTCCTACCGTTTTCCGGTGACTCGTCGACTATTTTGGGACCCAAACACGCTCCATCAAACTGTTGTTTTAAATTGTTCAAGCATCTTAGTGGGGAATGCTCACAAAAATACTTTTCTTCCCTGTTTCCTGACCTAATGTTGTCATGATACTGTTGAGGATCAGACCTGTTTCTAATTGTTATTGTGACAACCCTGAGTTGGCAGAAAGACAAGTCCTCATTTAATAGTTAATGCTGGGCATTAGACAGTTTAAATGTTTTTACCCTTTAATCTGGCAGTCCATGGGCTGGCCAGGACCTTGTTTACCTCTTTGCAACTGCTGCCCAGACCTGAAGAACTCAAAATCCCAATTAGTTCCAGATCAGGAAACAATGTAAAATTAAATTCATCATGCCACATATACCCTAATTTTTCATTAGCATTGGCCACATAAAAGTTTGATTAAACTTTAAATACCAAATAAAAAAAAGTCTCTTCATCATTTATTGTATCAGCAATGCTGTATTCGACCTTATCTTGTTTTATCTTAGGATCCTGTTAAAAGTAAGTGTGTACAACTTTAGAGAGTGGAACCACTTTGTTTCTCTTAAGGATTAAAAATAGTTTCCTACCTTTTTCCGGTGACTCGTCGATTATTTTGGGACCCAAACACGTGTTGTGGATTTTCTTATCGAAGTGGGAGAGAAGACAACTCATTAACAAGAGAAAGACCGGACTTTGTCTTTATAAGTTTATTCAAAGGCATACAGCATTTGAAGACCCTGTCACTGAACTTAGTCAGAGAAGCAGAGCCCCGAACAAAATTTACTAACAGTATTTATACCAGTATGTGGGTGTTATCTCAACTTAAAAGAGTTTGGAAATATAGCCCCTATACTCCACCCCGGGTCCGAGGTAACAAAGTTATTTATGAAGGCACCCATCTACCATCCTTGAGATACAACACTTCAGGGAGTGTTAACCATAAACTCTCCTGATAATACATTTAGAACCCATCTCCTCTAAGTGACCAAACACAGAGGTCATAGGTGAGAGAGGTAAATGGAAGGTCAGAGCATTAAAAGAATTGTCCACAACACACGCTCCATCTAACTGTTGTTTTAAATTGTTCAAGCATCTTAGTGGGGAATGCTCACTAATATTCTTTTCTTCCCTGTTTCCCATGCTTGCTAAGTAGGGGACTCATTTACTCGTGATATCGAAGTCATTATTCCGTTTCTCACACAAACAATGTCATACTCTCTGTCCAACCAGACGGTGCAGCACCGTTTCCTGGTCCAAATGAGATCTTATTTCTTTAGACACTAAAGCTTATTCACAGTAGAGTATTCAGTGAGCCAGCGTCTGTTAGCTAAGCATCTAGCAGTCAAATCTAAAGTATTATGTGTCCCCCCAATGCTACTTCCGCTAGCTCACTGTTATCGACTCATACATTTACACTGTACAGTTGATGTAACACTTTTATATTTTTGACTTTTCTTGAGAAAAAATCAGGAGCGGAATCAAAACTCAAGAACCCCCCTCAGCAGTTCTTTTCGGACCTGTTATGGAGGCCCAGGACCTAATAACCTTAACAGAGTATGCACATCTATCTCTGCGTGTTTACTCAGAAGGAAGCAAGCAGTTTTTAGAACTTTTAAGAAGCCCAGGGAGCCATCGAAACCCATAATACTTCCCCTTGGCGGCACTTTCGAGCTCCTTAAAGGAACTCAGGGCTCATCAAAACTTTACCGGAGTATTCGTGCCTCTCTCCGGGAAGTAGCTTTTATATTGTGTGTGAGGGAAAACTATAAACTCCAAACCTGCTCCCATAGACTATAATATTCTCAGAAGGCCGTACCTCTCCTTCCCGCATTCACACCGCTATAGTCGGACAACTTTCCCACACATTTTATATTCTTCTCTCGTTTTCTCGAAATCTCACTAAAAACTATCTGAACCATTTGTCTGCCTCCAAGGGTACAAAAATCCAGCTCAGAACCAACAACACAGCCAAAGTGTTTTTAGGAAAAACACTGGAGATTTTTAAAAGGAATCTCCTCACCTTATAATGTGCGGCAGGCTGTGGTATCCAGTCCATTTGTGGCCCCTAGGCAGTGGATAAAGCGCTTCCGGGGCATGGGCGGACACATCAATTTGTCCGAGCTACCACACCCTGTTGACGGTCAGACGCCTCAGGTCTCCCCTGAATTCTTTTCCCCAGAAGCGTCATCTCTGCTTGCAGTCACTTTCTCTTAAAAGGAATGACTCTCAAACTGTTCTGTACTCTCAACACTTTTATTTTAAATAAGGCAGAGGAATGGTTATGGAGATCAGCGCTGAGGCTCCCTTGCTTAATCCTTAAAATTTATATCAAACTGTAGGTCACTGAGGATTATTATCCTATCCTAAGAAAAGTGAAAACATTAGCATTTATACTTTATCATTCTGGTCTGTGTGTGAAAGCTCATCTATAAGTAATAGTAAGCAAGGTTATTCCTAACACTCACAAACGGTGGTCTGTTTGTCAGGTAGTCTTTGATCCAGGAGATTGTTGAGGCCACCACCTGAGTCTTCTGGAGTTTCTGACAAAGCAAGTCAGGTTGGATTTTGTTAAATGCACTGGAGAAATCAAAGAACATGATCCTCACGGTGCTGCTGGCTTTGTCCAGATGACAGTGGATTAGTTGAAGCAGGTGTATGATGGCATCTTCAACTCCAATTCCACAGCGATAAGCAAACTGAAGAGGGTTCTGATACTTTATTGTTTGCTTACTCAGGTGGGCCAACAGGAGTCTCTCTAGGACCTTCATGATGTGGGTTGTCAGGGCAACAGGTTTATAGTCTTCTCTTTCTGCTCTCGGTGGGATCAGACGCTTTTCCACTCTCTCCTTGATCCTCCCCCATTTTTTGCCCTGCTTCAGCTTTTTGTCTATGTTTTTCTTAGAGCCTCTGTTCGCATATCCTCCTAATTTGTTCATTATGGATTTGGTCAGCTGGTCTCTCAACGCAATCGATCAAATTTTCTCGACAGGAAGACAGGGTGAAGGGGAACCCCTCTTGTTCAGACAGGACGTTCTTCTCCGGATACGCAATGGATTCCTGGCAGCAGTGGAAGATTGTGTGCCTGACAACAATGTCAGTCGAGGACGTGGAAGATTTGTACATAATTGGATTTCTGATAACAGGATTTCTGCTTTTTAAAGTTGGCGGTTAACTGGCTTATCGAAAGATTTGTAAAACATCGGCAGCTGTTCAAAGCACTCCAAAGCTGCCTGGGATGTTAGAAGGGATCTTTAGAGCTCTCAGCACTCAGACTGATATGTTAAGAGAGCAGAATCGCAAGCTGGACTCGATCCTTGAACAGAATCGCAGGCTGGCTGCGTTTCCCGGACTGAAAGGTGATATGATTTAATCTTGGAGAAAGTTGTTTGCTCAGGATCTACTGAAAGTACCAGAAATTTGGCTATTTGGATTTGAAATTGAGAATGCCAGTAAGACTTTGAAGGCAGGTGGAAAATCACAGCCGGCCTGAACCAAAACATTTATTTTTTGTCTAATTCAGATGCCCCGAGATGGCCTTCACAGGCTTCTTATCAAAACATTTCTCCTGGATGTTCTGTAAATACGACCCTCTGCCCCAGCAACCCCCCTCATCAGTGAACTGAACTGTATGGTCGTTTGATAAAACTTCCATCTCTTTTTCAAGGACAATGGCACCTTCGTCAGTGTTGACAGTCTAATTTTTTGCACACATGATCATACTTAAACATTGGCACCCTCACGAGTCCCCCATGCCCCTGCAAAATCTTTGCTTATGTGTTGCTTTCCCATGCTCCCTATTTTTTACCTAAATCTGGATTTCATTTCTTCATTTCTTC
Source organism: Crenichthys baileyi (assembly GCA_036173005.1). Classification (NCBI taxonomy): domain Eukaryota; kingdom Metazoa; phylum Chordata; class Actinopteri; order Cyprinodontiformes; family Goodeidae; genus Crenichthys; species Crenichthys baileyi. Next base: position 112,978 of record JAHHUM010000657.1, read on the forward strand.
AGGCGACTGTGGCTCAGTAGGAAGCGTAGTCGTCTTGCAATCGGAAGGTTGTGGGTCCAGCTTCCTCCTGCCATATGTTGATGTTCCCCTGGCCAAGGCACTTAACCTCAAGTTGCCTGCCGATCTGCGTATCGGTGTATGAATGTGTGAGCGTTAGTGAGTGCGATTGGGTGAATGTGGCTCTAGTGTAAAGCGCTTTGAGCGGTCTGTATAACTGGAAAAGCGCTATATAAGTTCAGTCCATTTACCATTTCATTTCTTCTCCTTTTCATAGATTTTTAGATATACCAGTGAAAGGAAAATAATACTAGTTTCTTAAAAATGTGAACAAAAGCTGTTTTTACACCAGTGACTCAGCTTCCTTAAATCAGAACTCAGCGATTGCTTAGTTAAATTTCAATGGATGCAAATTAATGTTATTATGGGACTACAACTGCATTATACCAGCGAACCCAAGGATCATTCTCTCTTAGCACAAAATGCTTTCCCCTACATAGCATAGGATTTGATGATATAATTACCTCTTTAGAAAGATTGGTTTAGAACCAGCTCTTACCAGTAAAACCCAAAGGGTTATTAATGTTATCTGTATCATTGTAATGTTGGCCAGAGATTTTTAGATTTCTCAGAAGGATTCATAGATTTTTAGATTTCTTAGAAGGATTGTAGTATCATTTGATTTGTTTTTCTGTGTTGGTATCTGTGTTTATTTTCTTTGTGATTGCATTGTAATTGTATGTACAGCTCTTTGAGTGTCTCATTACTGAAAAGCGCTATATAAATAAACATACCTTACCTTACCTTACCTTATAGTCATTGAGGACTGATGGGTGAGTTTTCTTTGGTATCGGTACCGGAACAAGACAGGAGGTCTTCCACAACACTGGAACCTTCTTCTGGGCCAGGCTAAGGTTGAAGAGGTGCTGCAGAATCCCACAGACCTGCTCTGCACAGGCCTTAAGGAGTCTTGGCTGACACAATCTGTTCCTGCAGCCTTGTTCCGGTTTAGTTTTTCCAGTTGCCTCTTTACCTGACTTTTCTTTTTCTGTCCTGTCCGGCAGAATAGCGCTCAGAACTGTTGTCTGAGTGCCAAGAAAAAGCCTAACAGATTTACTTTCACAAGTGGAGCATTACAGCTAACCCTTTAAAGCTCTGCTTGATATTTATAAAAAGAAACTTTATTAGAAACTGCTTTGGGATTATTTCAGTTGTTACGGACACAGAGACAGAAATGAATAGGCAAAAAAAAAAGAAGCACGAAAGAGAGAAAGGGTGGGCAAAAAGGAAAAGGAGAGAGAAGGACAAAAGGATGGAGAAAGAAAGAAGGATGAAGAGAATACAAGATAACACCCTGCTTGCTTCTACACCTGCAGAAAAGTTCATATTACCAGCTTTTTTACTGAAAGTGCACGGTACTTATCAATGCAAGATGTATTTAGTGGTAAATGCCGCTCAATACAGAACATTTGTGTATACAAGGTTTCGCCATAAAAATATGCATAGTGCCTGCCCCCGTCCGCTCAAATGTGGTATTGATGCGTGTTGTTGTAGTGTGCATTTAAAAAGAAAAACTGGTGGGGAAGAGGGGTCCCACCCCGCACCCAGAACCCTCAATCTCTACATGCAACTTAACCCTTAAAGGTGAGCACAGGCACCAGAGGTAATAAAATGCCCTCCCTCTTGATGCCATTGACCACGCTCACACCCAAAGCCCTACATGTGAATGCCACAAAAATGTTATAAATGAGTGTCTAAGCTGTACAATATAATTGGGGCACAGGCTGCCATGGACCGCAGAGATGGAAAACCCTTGCGGCACTCCAATCATGCACCTGCACCCCAAGGCCCTAGTGGTAGTGTGATGGAGTGGGCGGATGGAGGTGTTCAAGGATGGGGAGGGAAGGACTGGGGGGCAAATTGCTCTCCCAGGGAGCCAGTTCAATTCAATTCAATTCAGTTTATTTATATAGCGCCAATTCACAACACATGTTGTCTCAAGGCAAACTCAGGTACATACATTCTAATTAGTCCTAACCATTGAACAGTGCAGTCAGATTCAGTTATTTATTCAAATTGGATAAAAAGTTTTTCTATCTAAGGAAACCCAACAGATTGCATCGAGTCAGAGATTTGTAGCAGTCACTCCTCCCGGATGAGCATGTAGAGACAGTGGACAGTCACTGGCGTTGACTTTGCAGCAATCCCTCATACTGAGCATGCATGTAGCGACAGTGGAGAGGAAAAACTCCCTTTTAACAGGAAGAAACCTCCAGCAGAACCAGGCTCAGTGTGAGCGGCCTCTGCCACGACCGACTGGGGGTTAGAGAGAACAGAGCAGAGACACAAAGAGAACAAAGAAGCACTGATCCAGGATTCCTTTCTATGGGAAGGAAAAGTAAATGTTAATGGATGTAGCTCCTTTAGTTGTTTCACCTAGAAAGAGAGAACAGATAAACTCTGAGCCAGTTTTCAAGGTTAGCGCAACCAGAATACGCCACACAAAGGAGGGCACATGACCAACATGCCCAACCACTCCCGAACCTACGGGGCAGAGCCAACAGAGCACCCAGTGGGGAAGGACGCCCAGCAAGCAGAAGGGTGGCACAGAAAGGTGGCACAGCCTCCTGAAATGCAGAACCACCGACATCCATGCCAGCCAAGCAAAAATGGCAGAGCCAAGCCAAGCCGTGGTTCCCCCCGAGCCAATGCCACAGCAACGCCACACATCCTTCCATATGTCGGTAGGGGCATGGTGAAGACCACCAACCCCAAGCACACACCACCCACCAGGAACCACCCAGCAGACAAGCAAACCCCACCTCAGTATAAGGCTGAGAAGCCCGATGCAACCGACAAGCCCAGTGACGCCAGCCCAGCAGCACCCACAAATGGAGGCCAGAGCCACCATGCACAGAATCACAACCCAACACCACAGCACACCATACATCGGAGGACAGAACGCAGCATTGAGCACCCAAAGCAAAAGCCGTGCACAAAGCCCACACCATGTAAATGCGCCCCCACCATTCCTCCAAAAGCGAAAGTGCAACCCTGTGAGAAGAAGACCCACAGCATCCAGGTCCAAGAACATGCCCAACACCCATACCCCGACTGTGGCTTAGTAGGAAGAGTAGTCGTCTTGCAATCAGAAGGTTGTGGGTTCGATTCCAGCTTCCTCCTGCCATATGTCGATGTGCCCCTGGGCAAGGCACTTCACCGATCTGCGTATCGGTGTATAAATGTGTGAGCGTTAGTGAGTGCGAATGGGTGAATGTGGCTTCAGTGTAAAGCGCTTTGAGCGGTCTGTATGACTGGAAAAGCGCTATATAAGTTCAGTCCATTTACCATTTACCCCTGCCAGAAGTAGCCCCGCAAGAAAACCCAATCCAAGCTCACAAAAGGCAGAGAGCCCACAGAGCCAAAACCAAAACCCAACAAGAAGCTGAGACCAGTCCACCCCGAGATCAACCCTGGCCAGCACGCCTGACCAAACCATGCAGACCCGTCCGACCCCCCTCCCCCAGACAGAACCGGGACCAGCTGCAGGAACCGGAACCCAGACAAGGAACCAGAATTCGAACCGGAACCACCCAGGTCCAAACAATGCCCATCCCCACCCAAGGCAAACCACCCACCTCCACCCCAGAAGAAAACCTACACCCACCCCAACATTCAAACAACTCCCAGAACATATAAGACATTAGACACCCAGGTTGACTCCGCCCCACTCCCGCCCCGCCAGCAGAGTGCACTCCTTGAAGGAGAGAGGACCTGCAATGAGATGGTACCTACCCGCCAGTACCTACCCCTGGCGCCAGACCCCCCAGCGACCCCAGCCCAGGGACACCCCAAATGCCCCAGACCCAGACACCCCCGGTATCCGCCACAATGCCCCACAGGACGAAGCCAAAGGTGCCCCATCCCCACTAGGAGATGGAGCTGATGAAAGGAGCCCAGAGAGATTGATCTGATGTGGAGGCAGAGGCTGTCTCAAGACTGCAACAGAAGGTTTCTGTACTGGTCAATATTAAGATGGTTTTTATTTTTCCATTTCATGAGGATAGTTTTCTTAGCGATACATAAGGCAGTGAAAAACATGTGAACTGAATTTGTCTCTATGGTGACATCATCTAAGTTGCCCAACAAGCGAACTGAGGGGGAAGGTGAAATATTACATCTCAGACACTGATAAGTCTTCACATATCAGGCGCCAGAACCTCTAAACAGGTGTACATAACCATAGTGCATGGATGTAATTGTCAGGTATATTGCCTGTGCAGTGTAAGCAAGTATTAGACGGTGCAAAACCCATCCTGAAAATCTGTTGACCTGTATAGTATACTCTATGAAGGACTTTATATTGTATTAATTGTAAACTGGTGTCACTAGTCATTTTAAAAGTTCTGGAACATTTTGAGACCAAAATGTTTGGTCAAAGTTAACTGATAAGTCCACCTCCCATTTCATAATAGAAAGGGAAATTGGTTCATCTATATTAGACAGTGTCCTGTATATCTTAGACATTAATTTGGGGGGGGTTGAGCTTTAGGAACTCTAGTACACGTGATGGCATTTGTAACCCAACGTTTTTAAGCCTAAATTTATTTTTTATGATAGATTTAATTTGTTGATATTCTAAAAATGTATTTCCCGTCCATCCCATATTGTATATTTAATCTGTTAAATGGGATGAACTGAATTCCTTCAAATATATGTTCCAGGTATTCAATTCCTTTACTCCTCCAATCTGGAAAGTTTATCATATTATTTTTTTGTAGGATGTCAGGGTTGTTCCAGATGGGTGTGCGTCTGCATGGTATTAGTGAAGACCCTGTCATTTTTTAGGTATTCCCACCATGCTGTCAGAGAGGTGCTGATATTGAGAGGTAGATCTGAAATCTTAATATTATTGCATAATGTCTGTTCTATGTCTAGCCAGGGTTCATCTAGAGGACTGTGTTTAAACCATTCTGAAATGTATTGTAGCCTATTGGCTAAGAAGTAAGGATGAAAATTAGGCAGATCTAGTCCTCCTTTATCTTTGGTCTTTTGTAGCGTTCTTAAGCTAATATGCAGGGGTTTATTTTTCCAAAGAAATGTAGTGATGGAGGAGTCCAGAGATCTAAACCAGTCAGATAACGGTTTATTTGGGATCATTGAGAATAAGTAATACATTTTTGGCAAGACCATCATTTTATTGAAGCAACCCTGCCCATTAGTGATATGATTAGAGATATCCATCTAGCGAGATCATCTTCCACTTTTTTTAAAAGCGGGATGTGGTTTAGTTTTGTTAAGTCTGCCAATCTAGGAGAAACATTAATACCCAAGTATGTAACATTCCTTGCCTGTAGTTGTGTATTAAGGGAATTGTGGAAAGAACAATTAATTGGAAGAACTGTCGATTTCAACTAGTTTATTGAATAATCCGAAATTCTTGAGAAAGAATTTATCAATCCAGTTACCTGAGAGACAGAGGTTGGCGAATGCTGGAGAAAAAGTAATACATCGTCTGCATAAAGACTGATTTTATGTTCAATATTTATACATTTTATACCTTTAATATCTGGTGGTTCAATAAAAATTGCAAATAATGAGGGGGAAAGTGGGCATCCCTGCCTGGTGCTCCTCTGAAGATAGAAGCTGGAAGATGTTTGGTTATTGGTCGTGATACGTGCCATTGGGGAACTGTATAATATTTTTAACCAGTTTATGAAAGAGCTTCCAAAACCAAATTCGGGCAAGGTTGCAAACAAGAATTTCCAGTTAACTCTATCAAATGCTTTTTCTGCATCTAGAGATAATATATTGGTCTCAATATTTTTACTGTAGGAATAGTCTATTAAATTAAGTAATCTGCTTGAATTTGTGGATGAATGCCTCTCTTTTATAAAACCACTTCTTGAGACACAGGTGGAAGGGGGTTCAAAGGGAGCATCAGCATCTTCTGATTTGATTGAAGACAAACATGTAGAAGCAGAAGGGTCCATGGCTGAGGTGGAAGATAAAACATTTGAGGTGTGACAGGAAAGCTGTGGGTCAAAGGAGGACGGAATGTCTGATTGGCAGTGAGCAGGAGAGGAGGAAGCTTGTTTCTGAACTGAACCTATTGAAGAATGTGTTCAGTTCATTGGCTCTGTCCAGACATCTGTCCAATCGTCCTTCTGTTTCGAAGCCTGTGATCTTCATCCCTGACCACACATCTCTGATACTGTTTTGCTGGAGCTTGCTCTCCAGCTTCTTGTACACCTCCTCACTGTCTCTTATCTTGACTTTAAGTTGCTTCTGTATACTCCTCAATAATTCCCCGTCTCCCTCTCTGAAGGCTCTTTTTTGTAGTTAAGCAGGTCACTGGTGATCCAGGGTTTGTTACTGGGGAAGCATCTCACCGTTCTGGTGGGGATGGTGTTATCCACACAGAAGTTTATATGGATGCAGGGTTTGTTACTGGGGAAGCATCTCAGCGTTCTGGTGGTGGGGATGGTTTATCCACACAGAAGTTCATATAGTTGGTTACACACTCAGTCATGGCATTGATGTCCTCTCCATGTGGCTGGCACAGTATGTAACATTTAGTCCATCGTACACGTACTACTTTTCAGTGTTTATAAGATGAGATGTTTCAATGCTGTTTATATGCATGAAATACCGCGTAGAACAGTGTTATTGTCATTGGTATTGTTGGAAGACTGCTGTTACACTTGCTAGCAATACGAACGAAAACAAGCAGGAAACTAGAATGCTACCACGGAGATGACGTAAACTCAGACATCCCAGTGTAAATAACTACATGGTTTTTATTTATCCCATTACATATTCCGGATGGCTAGTTTAAAATGTTTAAAATAATTAATAATAAATTAAGTTTAACGATATAAAAAATCTAACACTGTAGATCAAATACATTGATGACAAATACCATTTGTTTAATTTATTTGGAAAACTTTTTACAACTTATCCACAAACATTAACGTTAGGAACAAAGTTTAAATCGTTTTATCGGTATAGGATAATAGTAGTAATTATAATAAATAAAACAAACATTAACAATAGATATCATCTGACTAAATTATATCTGTGTTTTTTCTTCCATATTGAGGCACTGTGGCTTGTGGAAGAGTAGTCGCGCAATCAGAAGGGTTTTGGGTTTTATTCCGTTCCCCCCGCCATATGTCGATGTGCCCTGGGCAAGGCACTTAACCTCAAGTTGCCTACCGATCTACGTATTGGTGTATGAATGTGTGAGCGTTAGTGAGTGCGATTGGGTGAATGTGGCTCTAGTGTAAAGCGCTTTGAGCGGTCTGTATGACTGGAAAAGCGCTATATAAGTTCAGTCCATTTACCATTGGGAAAACCCAGCGCGAATTTGAAAATAATATGCTGGGAGTCAGCTGACAGCTGGGGAGGCAAGCCGACTGTTAGGGAAGTGGTAGCGGACATCTCCGAACATGCTGGAGCACTTGTGCAATTAAGCAACATCTTGATAAACCGATCAGATATTTCAGGTTTACACAACTACATTCTGCCCTGAAAAGTTAATTTTGTTTCACAGAATGTGCAATATATACAATTTTATTCACAGCTTTCTCTGTCCTTTGCTACTTCCGTTTGAACAATCTACTTTGACCCTCAATGAATAATACACCGGACCCATCCTTCAAATCTGGGGAAAAAAACAACGCATTTGGCGGCCGCATTTGGAGGAGCCTTCGAAGTTGGATAGCCTTCATCGCCTCACCATGACGTAATCTGCCTACAAATGCCTACACCTCAAAGGAAGCAGCCCCTGAATTTCGACACAGCAAGAGTAAATTACATCTGTGAATCGGTGAAACTGTGTTTGATTAATCTGCGGCTTCAAGGACCCAGATGTGTGACACAAAAAAATGAATTTTGGAACTGAAACTGAATTGAAGTGAAACCAGTCCGACTACAGTTTCAATACAAGCAAACAATTTCCGTTTCAAACCATTAAATTCAGTATTAATTTTGTAAAATAAATTTTTAAACCAATGCATTTAATTACGCAAATACAGATTCAATCTAATCAATTTAAATTTAGTTTCTGATGGGACAAGTTTCTGCCCATTATAGTGGACTTAATATATTTACACAAGTGCATAAAGAATCAGGTGGAAAAAAACATACACTATATGAATAATTCTATTTCTGAACCCCATTTCAGTTCAAGTTTTTGTTCCTTTTATTTTTCTAACAAATTGACTCCAACCAGACATCTATGTTCAAGACTTTTTTTCTACCACAGAACGAGATACATATGAACATCAGAAAAAAATAAAATGAAATCACTATTTTCATTTCATTGTATACCTAATAATGTACAGTCGATAAGATAGCATTTCTGGAATCTTCAATAGATTAGAGTAAAAAACACAAAATAGACTAAATGTTATGCTCTTTATATATATCTACATCATGATCAAGAACTGTGCAGGGGAACAACTCATTGTTACGTCTTTCCTGTTTTCATCCAAAGGTTGCCTAGAGAAATAACGAAGATGAATTTCTCTAAGTTTATATGTGTTTCAGTCTGTGTACACTCTGTTGTAGACGGTGAAAGGAGGTATTTCTGAGACCCGAATAGAGAAGAGAATTGTCATCACTGGAGACACTGCAATTGATCATGACAAGGTGAAAATCATAAAGTACATTTTGTAATTTAAAATTATAGGATAGAGTTTACATGATATTTTCATAAAGTAAAGTATAAAGATTGTTTGTTAGCTTACAGATTGCAACGGATGCAACGGAAACCCTTATATACTCCCTAAGTTATACTGGATCACTCGCGCTTAAAGATGAATGGAATAAAAATGGGAAAAACAAGTGATTTCACACTGCTCCGTGAGTGGCAAAATCTGCCTTTTCTGACAGTAAAGCTCTTATTTTCAGGTTTTAAAGGCATGATGCTATCAAAACAATGGCCAAGACGTCATATCAGCAGACAATAAATTAAAATAAATTTCTAAAATAAGGTTTGCCGTAATGTTAGCGTTATTTGCAGCTTCCTGCTTTGCTGTGTCCGTTGTTTCCATAGACAGAAGGAACTGAACCCTTAATCAGATTAAGTCTTTCAGCAAATCCTTCTTGATACTGGTGTAGGTTGCTGAAGCACTCATCCTTGAGGTGAGGGAAATAGGAATTTCCTAAAAAAGTGCATTTTCTACAGCGCCCCCTAAAGTGAGATAGGCCGAACCGTAAGTAGTAGAGATCTGAAATTTGGTACATAGCTAGATCTCCCCAAATCATGAAAAAAAGTCTCTTGGGGGTATGCCCTAAAACACACAGGAAGTCGGCCATTTTGGGTCAAAGGCAAATTTTTGGCCGTTTTTCACTTTCACTCACCTCGAACTTTAACGAACTCCTCCTAGGGATTTTGAGCTATCGGCTTCATATTTGGTCAATATGCAGTTAAGGCATGGGGGATTAATATTAAACTGTAATTACTCATAAAATCAGTGCCTTTTTACAGACCTCTGACAAACTTTGCTTGGTATTATGACTACCCCACAGCAAAATAAAGACTTGATCATTAAACTGTGGCTGAATCTAAGTCACCTGTCTGTTTTGGTCTTTCATGAGAATGTCTCAAAGCCCGGTTTTAGTATATTCTGGTCATGCAGTAAAGCATTTTTTGACATCAGACAGGTTCCACAAAGATAAAATATTTATCAAGAAAGCCATTTAAGGTCGGCTGAGCTGAAAAGGTTTACATGGTACTGAACATGTCTAACAAGTGAGGGTTGAGGTCCTTTTCATATTCTATAGCACCACAGTGGCCTTTAATCATTAATTCAGTCAGTCAGTCATTTTCTACCGCTTATTCCATAGTGGGTCGCGGGGGAGCTGGTGCCTATCTCCAGCAGTCTATGGGCGAGAGGCGGGGTACACCCTGGACACAAAGTCAGGTACATACATTCCAATTAATCCTAACTATTGAAAAGTGCAGTCAGATTCAGTTAGTTATTCAAATTGGATAAAAGGTTTTTCTATCTAAGGAAACCCAGCAGATTGCATCGAGTCAGAGACTTGTAGCAGTCACTTCTCCTGGATGAGCATGTAGCGACAGGGGACGGTCACTGGCGTTGACTTTGAAGCAATCCCTCATACTGAGCATGCATGTAGCGACAGTGGACAGGAAAAACTCAGTTTTAACAGGAAGAAACCTCCAGCAGAACCAGGCTCAGTGTGAGCGGCTGTCTGCCATGACCGACTGGGGGTTTGAGAGAACAGAGCAGAGGCAAAAAAAGAACACAGAAGCACATTAGTAGCTAGACAGAATGTAGGGCAGAAAGGGAAGAGAAAGACATACAGTAAATGGCCTGGGTGCCAGGAAACACACCCTGGACAACATCATTAAGGACTATAGACTTAAGTATGTAGTGTGCCCGCTCCACAACTGAGTCACATGACGCCCGATAATGTTTCATTGTTTAACTTAGGCACCATTTATTTAGGCTTTTATTTTATGTCTTTTGTTTTATTAATCTAGCCTTTTCTGTCTCGTGGTGACTCTTTAGGCTTTGGCTCAGGCTATTAAAGAGGCAAAGGAGCAGCACCCAGATATGTCTGTTACCAAAGTGGTTGTACACCAGGAAACAGAGATAACTCCAGATTAATAAGGTAAGTAAAGTATAAATGCAAAGAAAATTATACATTATGTAATATATGATTTATAAAATGTAACTGTATAGTATTATTTATATATTTATCTATTTAGCATAGACAAATGATCTAGGTAAGGTTATAAGGTAAACAACCTCATTTAAATACACTCAGCTGCCACTTTGTTAGGTATGCCTCTTTAACTGCTTTTTAACACAAATACCCATAAGTCAAATGGCGGTAGCTTAATCCAGTTACAGACAACTAACTTGCGTTCAAAGCAAGCATCAGAGACATGCTGTTAAGAATATTTGAGAAACTGCTGATTAACTAGAATTTTCACACACAACCATTTCTGAGGTTTAATTCAATTCAATTCAGTTTATTTATATAGCGCCAATTCACAACACATGTCGTTTCAAGGCACTTCACAAAAGTCAGGTACATACATTCCAATGAATCCTAACCATTGAACAGTGCAGTCAGATTCAGTTATTTATTCAAATTGGATAAAAAGTTTTTCTATCTAAGGAAACCCAGCAGATTGCATTGAGTCAGAGACTTGTAGCAGTCACTTCTCCTGGACGAGCATGTAGAGACAGTGGACAGTCACTGGCGTTGACTTTGAAGCAATCCCTCATACTAAGCATGCGTGTAGCGACAGTGGAGAGGAAAAACTCCCTTTTAACAGGAAGAAACCTCCAGCAGAACCAGGCTCAGTGTGAGCGGCCATCTGCCACGAACGACTGGGGGTTTGAGAGAACAGAGCAGAGACACAAAAAGAACACAGAACCACTGATTCAGGAGTACCTTCTATGGGAAGGAAAAGTAAATGTTAATGGATTTAGCTCATTTAGTCGTTTCACCTAGAAAGAAAGAACATATAAACTCTGAGCCACTTTTCAAGGTTAGAGTCTGAAAGAGAGCAAATATAATTCGTTACAGTAAAAGCTCAGTCAATTGCTATGTCTAAGAGAGAGAAAGGGTTAAACGCTGAAAGACAGGGCAAAGTGGATCATCGGTAGAGGGTGAGCATTAAGTTGTTGCCAGCAGAAGCTTGGACAATGCCCCCCCTCCAGAGAGGTGTCACAGATAGACACAGTTTACAGAGAATATCTGAAAAAGAGAAAATATCCAGTGAGTAGGAAATGTATGGGATAAAATACCTTACTGATGTTGGAGGTCAGAGAAGAATGGGCAGATGGTACAAAGGCAGCATTAGTTAAAAAAAAACTCATTACATCCAAGGTATGCAGAATGCCATCTCTGAATGCACGACACATGGATCCTTGAAGACACATGGATCCTTGAAGCAGATGGGCTACAGCAACAGGAAACCACACTGGGTGACACTCCTGTCAGCTAAGAACAGGAAGCTCTGGCTAGAATTTACACAGACTGAACAAATTTAGACAATAGCAGATAGAAAAACCTTTGCCTTGTCCAAACGAGTCTTAAATGCATTATTCGGATGGAAGAGTTAGACTTTGGCATAAACAACATGAAAATATGGATCCACCCTGCCTTGTATCAGCGGGTCAGGCTAGTGCTGTTGGTGTAATGCTGTGGCACACTTTGAGCTCCTTAGGACCAACTGAGCATCATTCAAACACCAGAGGCTACCTGAGTATTGTTGCAGACCATCACTGCATTGTGCTTATCTACTGATGGCTGCTTCCAGCAGGATAACGCACAAACTCAAATTATCTTAAATTGATTTCTAAACATGGTAATGAACTTACAGTACTACATTGGCCTCCATAGACATCAGGGGCCCCATATACAAACACTTGCGCAGATTTCTTACTGAAATAAAGTGGCGTTGCAGTGGAGCATGCCACCCATGTGTGGAGGCCTATGTCCTTGACATAGCCCGGAAACCTCTGCTGTATGTGTTCCCCCCTCTCTTCACCCACTTCCAGTCTGTTTACTTTGAAAAAGAAATTAAAAAAATAAAGGCCACTAGTGCCACAAAATATTACAAAACTATGTGGTGCAAAGAAATCCAGATTTATGAAACTGTGCATACAAATGAATCCAATCACATTTCTTTTGTACATACCAAATAACATGGGATTGAGCGAATGCAAGGCTTCTCCCTTGATGCCAACCATTTCCATATGCAGACAGAGGCAAATAATCATTTTAGGGATAATGGGGGAAGAAGTGATGGTTGGAGATGCTACTAAATAGGGCATTTTATTTTATGTGCCAAATCATCCATTAATGGTTTGCACTACTACAAAATATTTTTTATCCCAATAGAAATGTAAATGCTGTTACAGCTCATATTATGCAATTGTTGTAGATGGGGAAACTTGATTGAATGCTCAGCCTTTAATGGTTAAACTATAAGCAAAATCCAGACCACTGACAACCAATAGTGCCGTGAAGACAAGATGGTACCTTCACAGGGTCCAACAGATGCACATCAGTTGCACCTGTAGGGGCACATTAGGTAGATGCACAATTGGTAGATAAATATTGGGACAGATTTTAATCTTGTAATGGACCTTTTACAGCAATATGTGTATTCCTCCAATCAAATAAGGAAAACCGCCTTTTGATGTAATTTGAGCTGTAATATTGGTCTATTTGAACGCATTGTGTGGAAATTCTGCATCTAGATGACATACATATTATTTTATCCCTCACAGCTGGCATGACTTAGCACAAAGTTGCCCTGATTAGTCTTCCTCCTCCCTCTGAATTACCTCTGATGCTAGGATCAGAGTGTGATCAGCAGTACTATAGAGTATGCATGCTGTTACATGCTCTAAAACTAGTTGTAGCTCCGTGAACAGTTCCAAAAGAATTGTCCTTGAAAAACTCAAGCAGCTGATAAGCAAGAAAGATTTCAGGCTATTGTGAAGGGTAGAGATGAGATGTTTCTTAAAATTTGGCACCCTTCCTAGATTGCATACCTATAGATCAAAAAAACTTGTTATTAATGGGTGGACATTTATCTGTATGGAATAAGACTTCTCCATTGCAACTTTCGAAATAAAGGTAATAGAATATCTGCTGATGACTGGTTACCCTTAGCACTTGATTATTTACGGCGGACTGGTAATATGAATATGTATTATGGGTATTCAGTTAGTCAGTCAGTCATTTTCTATACCGCTTCTTCCACAGTGGGTCGCGGGGAAGCTGGTGCCTATCTCCAGCAGTCTATGGGCGGGAGGCGGGGTACACCCTGGACAGGTCACCAGTCCATCGCAGGGCAACACACAAACAACTATGCACACACTCATTCACACACCTAAGGGCAATTTAGAGAGACCAATTAACATAACAGTCATGTTTTTGGACTGTGGGAGGAAGCCGGAGTACTCGGTGAGAACCCACGCATGCACGGGGTGAACATGCAAACTCCATGCAGAAAGACCCCCAGCCAGGAGTTGAACCCAGGACCTTCTTGCTGCAAGGCAACAGTGCTACCAACTGCACCACCGTGCAACCTATTATGGTTATTCATTTATTTAAGTATTATTATTCTGTTTTTATTTGCTTAAAAATTTTTTTTATTATACATTTTTTTTGTTACTATTTATTATATGTGCTGTCTGGCAGGGTGGGGTGGGTGCCTGCTTCTGTTTGTCTTCCACTGTTCCTGTGTTTAAAAATAATAAAATGTTCAATAAAAAAAAGAAATCAAAGGCCTAACAGGCGAAAATAAAAAAATAAAAATATAAACACCCTCTTTGCTTGTGCCATTTGCAAAATGCAATAACTATAATAATTATTAGAATTATAATTCTAATACAGATAAGGTAAGATATTTCCTCCACCACATTGCGCCTCTGTGATATTCACCCCTGTACCACATAGATTTAATAATGGTTCTTATTAGTACAAATACAGTTTTCACATCATTAAAACTGTGATAAACTGGCGACCTGTTCAGTGTTCCCCTCCTCTTGGCCACTTTTAGCCTCTCTACAATCCTTCACAGAGAAGCGGGTATAAATAATCAATGGAATTCAGTATTTTTAGAAATCGAGATGAACTGGATGGATTGACATTAGTAACAGTAACCAATATACTCTCTAGGGGTCACAAAAGGGTCCAGTAACTGTAGAAACGTGCATACGCCAGCCTTGGAGTTGCTGTGTGGCTGTACAGATGTTCTTATTGTTGACTATTTATAAACCTTTAATTAACCTTAATAAATAACAGATAACTGAAAACATCATGTCAATGTTTAGACAGCAGGTTATCATACTGTAATAAAATGAGTTTAGAGGTAAATATTTTGACTAAGGTAAGGGATGGTGGTTCCTTTATATATAGTCTTGGTAAAAATAAAGTCCTCTTCAGGCTTGTCCTCTTCAGGTTGGAGGGGAGTTCCTGCCTCAAGTGGAGAAGTTCAAGTATCTCGGGGTCTTGTTCATGAGTGAGGGAAGAATGGAGCGGGAGATTAACAGACGGATCGGTGCAGCTGCCGCAGTAATGGGGGCACTGTGCCGGTCCGTTGTGGTGAAGAGAAAGCTGAGCCGAAAGCGAAGCTCTCGGTTTACCGGTCGGTCTACGTTCCTACCCTCACCTATGGCCATGAACTTTGGGCCGAAAGAACGAGATCCCGGATACAGGCGGCTGAAATGAGCTTCCTCCGTAGGGTGGCCGGGTGCTCCCTTGGAGATAGAGTGAGGAGCTCGGCCATCCGGGAGGGGCTCGGAGTAGAGCCGCTGCTCCTCCACATCGAGAGGAGCCAGTTGAAGTGGCTCAGGCATCTATACCGGATGCATCCTGGATGCCTTGCTCGGGAGGTGTTCCAGGCACGTCCCACTGGGAGGAGGCCCAGGGGACAGTCCAGGGCACGCTGGAGGGACTGTGTCTCTCAGCTGGCCTGGGAACGCCTTGGGCTCCCCCCAGAGGAGCTGGAGGAGGTGTCTGGGGAGAGGGACGTCTGGGTGTCTCTGCTGAGTCTGCTGCCCCCGCGACCCGGTCCCGGATAAAGCCTAAGACGACCACGAGTAAAAATAAAGTAATAACCATTATAAATTTTAGTTTTACATGTTCCCTCGATAATGGGTCATATATAGTTTTTTTCAGAAACTATTTCATTTAGGTATAGATTGAATGTATGGAGATCATTCCCTCAGTGGTGCTTTAATATAGAACATGCTTACCCAAGCAAAATGTGTGATGTTGGAGAGTGGTGCTTGTTTGTAGCCTTGTTTGTACCATGTTAAGTGGTTCAGGCTGAGAATATGATGCTGTTTAGTTAGCTGGCAGGGCAACATGTCCTTAACAAATTGCAATAAACTCTTTTCTGTCTATCAAGAGACTGACAATCCATGCATCCATCTTTTATTCATACCCTCTTATCAATGCAGGGTCATGCGGGGGCTATCTCCACCAGTCGTTGGGCGAGAGGCAGGGTACATCTTGGCCGTGAGGATCTAAATACTTACATATACCTCTGATTTATTGTTGTATTATATCAAACACACATGCCCATTACGGTGTTTTGAAGTAATCAGTTTATTTTTGCATCAGACTTTAGACTTTGACAAAAACGTCAATCCATCAACAAAACTTTGTAACTAAACTTTTGCTTGTTTATGATTTGAAATACTTATATTGCATTGGACTTAACAATGTGTTTGACATTGTAATTATCATTTTAATAGATTTTAGGCTAACTGTCAGGGCACTTTAAGCTGTAATGTCTGCCAAAAAGGTTCTTTAAAGTATTAAAATGTATAATAAAATTCTAAAATATTTAAGGTGTAGATAAAAAGGGTATTTCAGGCCTTTAATTAATGGACAATTTAATAAATCAGAATCCACCGGCAAGCAATCTCATGCACTTCAGGGAGATTGTCTTACATTAACCATTTAACAAAACTCTATGCAGACTTACTGAAGTGTAAATGACATTTACTGCAGATAAAGCTAGTAGTTTCAGTCAGAAATACACTATTTTGTGTTGTGTTATGGGTTTGACAAAGATCATGCTATGCATCGAAGAACATTGCATACAACCCTAAACATCCTCTTCATGAGACTGTCATACAACAGCAGTGTTTTCAGTCAGAGGCTTCTGAGCCTCTGCAATACTGGCCACTACAGAAGATTTTTCCTGCCCACAGCATCGCCATATACTGCTGTATTTTTTTACCATGTATAATAAGAAATACAGCAGTGTTTAATTACCCTTTATTATTAATGAAGTACTTTTGAATTTAATTAAAAATAATGGAAGAGCTTTCACTTAAATGTATTTTCTCTTCCACTTTTGTACTCAATTTAGTTGTTCTTCTAACATAGCATGTTCTCCAGGAAAATTTAAAAACTGATGTAAGCTCACAGGTGGGAGTCCTTTCTTTTCCTGTTGATGTATGGAATTGAGTGTTTCTGTTTATTACTTCTGCAGAAATACAGTATCTTATTCAGCTTATGTCTATTAAGTGTTTTGGTTTAAAATGTCAAGATTTAGCTGTTTAGCTTAACTAATATCTATTTCTCTATCTCTCTTTTTTCACATCATTAAATCTTTTAACTGCACATCAGCCTACTCAGATGCCCCCTCTTCATTTTCTTATGTTTCCATAACAACATTTTACCTCAGCAACCCCAGTCATCACATTCAGCTACCCTGCCTTTGGCATGACAAACCAGACCTTATCAGAGGAAGGAGGCCTCAGCAGTGAATCAAGTTTTACTTCCAAGAGTTGGGTTTTGGTTGGAGACAGCTACCAGAAAGTTCCCAAGAGCCTTTCCAGAATTTTCAACAACCCCCTATTATTCCATTTTATGCCTTCAAAGCATCTCCTAAAGTTTTGAATAAAAATTATATTCAAAAAATAAACTTTTTCATATTAATAGGAGTCTAACAATGTGGATTTATTCCTCTCCCATTTGTGTGGAGATTTTATGAAAAAAATGTTAAAAGCATTTGGTCTTTTAAACTTGAGATTCTTACTTTATTTTTCTACAGCTTTTCTTACCATCACATTTGGTTACCAAAATGTTGGAAGTCAGTTTTCCACAAAGTGCTGAAAACTGCACTGAAAAAGGAATGGGAGATACTACAAGTTGGGACTGGAGCATTCCTCTGAACGTTTGTTGATACTTCATGTAAAGTAAATACTTTATTTTCCCCCATAATGTGTTAAGATATTTGTTTGATTTATCAAAGCAGGGCGTTGAATTTGCTGGAGTAATTACTCCTGTAATACTATTTAAAATTTGGCTTCAAACTTATGAAGTTATTTTGACATCTTTGACTGTTTCAGCTGTTGTTGTTGTTGTGCTTGTGTCACACTAATGGGAGACTTATGAAGATCACATAGTACTAAGACTATCTTCCTTTATTTATTTCCACAACTGTATTTTTGTGTGTTTTATTGTTTAGATTTAGACTGAATAGTGTTTGATTCCCTGGCTGTTTATTGAGACCCGATTGTCAAATAGACTTCTTTCCCTTTTTACTGAGCAGTGCATCATTTCAGTATTGCTAAATTAATTTCATATTTACCTTCCTTCTAAATGGTCAGGGTGCACTCAGTGATGGCTCACATTTTTCACTGCTTGATTAAAATAAATAATCAAGCAAAAATTCAGAAACTAGCACTGGATTATTGTTGCTCGAATTATTGCAAACAAAAAATTGTACATTAATATGGCACAATTGTGTTTTTAGCCATGCAGTTCTCCATCTTTGTCACTTATGTAATGGCAAATAGTTTTCTCCCGCCCATAGACTGCTGGAGATAGGCACCAGCTTCCCCGCGACCCACTGTGGAAGAAGCGGTATAGAAAATGACTGACTGACTAACTGAAGGGTTAAGTTGTTGGCGGAGCTGTTTAAAATCTCTAGAACGAATGAAGAATTTAGAAAAGCAAAAGAAAGTAGAAAATACAAAATAAAATGTTTGTCCAAAGAAAAAGCAAAGGGAGGTGACAGTACAATGATTTAGAACAGGCCCTAATCAAGAAGTGTGCAAAGTAATAGGCCAGAAAAACTTTAGTATGCAAGTCTTGTTTACCACTTGTGTCCTTATTATAATAATGCATTATTAATGCAATTTTATAAAGGAACTAAGATTAAATAACGAAAGAGTGTTACATTACAATGGTAGTAAATTAACTAATACAACTGTTAGAACAATGCTAAATCTAGGAAAACAGAACCATTTTATTTTGCACTGCCCAGTAAAATTAGACACATCATGTATCAGTATGGCTTGTGATTTTGCCCAGACCATGATTGCTTTACTTCTTTATTCCATTCAATACTGTCTTACCTGGATGTTATAGTTACTTCACTGAGCTGTCTTATTTATCATGGCACTTACTATGAATGGATATTTCTAATGTTTTCTTTATTGTGAACCCACCCTTTAACATCAGATGAATACATGTAAAGAGCACCATGCATAAAATAAAGAACTTTGTAGAAATATTCTGTTGTCTTGATTTCCATTGACTCTCCTGAAATACTTCACTGCTTCTGTTTCAAATACACAAATGAGCATTTTGCACTTGATGGAATATCACAGTAATGATAAATAGATAATAAATGATAGTCATTACTTTTGAGACACTTTTAGAAAACATGTTTATTAAATGCATTGTATTCATCCCATGGGGACCATTTATCTTGATTGAAAATCTCTAGAGATTTATTGTTACAACTAGAAAAAATGCGTAAAAATGACAGCGTAAAATATAACAAGAAAATGAAATAATCTAAGCACATTCATATTAGCATTACGACTATCGCTATAATGCTCCACTTGATATATACAAAAAACTTTATTAAAAATTGCTTTGGGATTATTTCAAATGCAATGGACACAGGGATGGAAATGAAAGGGGAAAAAACAAGCAAGGAATGGAAAGAGATGGGGCAAAAAGGTTTTGGGGTCACACCTGTCATTTTGATCAGGTAAACGACTCTACTGCGTAGCGGTGGACGTCGAAGCTGATGTCATCAGAGCTTATAAAAGCTGAGGAAACACTTTTCAGCGCCAGTTCCAGACGTAGTTTACCAGGCTATGGAGAGGAGGCAATCTGGAGAAATAAAAGCTCGTGGGCAGGTTTACTTTTTTCCACACTGGCCATTTCTGGAAAATAAGTGTTTAATGCTGAACTGTTTTGATTTACTGTCTGAATACTGTGGAAGTGCAACGAGCGGTTGTGCTGAAGTTTGCATGCCTTCGTCCGGCTGATTGCCAATCAGCCAGGAGCTGAACTTTGGAAGTTTTTCATTTGAAACAGACTGCAGTCTGGACCTCGTGGCCTGGCCACTCCATTGTTCGTTCCATCATTTTATTATACTTGGGGTTTTTCCACTGAGCTCCCGCCTCAGAGTTTTACAACCCTTTGTTCAAGATTTGTGGTTATCAGCTGCTAGTGGCTAAAGGGGCCGGCTGCTAGATGCTCTGCGTCCAGGGTGTGGCCCTACCGTTCTACCACCTGATAGCCACTGTCGAGACACACAGAGAAAGGCTTTACAGTGTAGTGGTTTGCTCATCTCTCCAAGTTAATCGAAATTGATGTGTTATTCTCATTTGTCCATAAACTGCTGGTTTGATCTCCATATACCCTCCAATACATATCCTTATTTTTGATTAATAGTGAACCCCTTTTTGTAGAATAGTGCATGCTTAATTAGATGAACGTTGTTGGACTAGAATAGTTGGTTCTAAGAGGGACTATTGGTTTAATAAATTTTCATATTGCTGAAGAGACAGTATTTGTGTTTATTTTGTATCAGAGTGATTATCCGTCAAGATAAGGTTAGTACTCCACATACTGACCTTGTAATAATTATCAATTATTAATGAATAATCACAATAATAACACCACCAGTGTATATCTCTAATCTTTATTCGGAAAAAGTGATTTTTGGTTAGAATTTATTTCTTCCAAATTATGATTTTTAATTATAATTTTCAAAAATATTTATAATCAATATTATAATCCTACATTGTGGCGTCCCTTTTGACGGGCCTTGGAATGACGGATATCCCTCTTGCACAGAATTAAAACAATTGTGAACCTCTTGTGAAACTTAAGTGATAGCATGTCTCTTTACTAGGATTCGCTTAATTCTACTGCAGAGTTTTATGGTCTGGCTCTAAGACCACAACAAATAAAGGTAAGTAACGCATTGGATAACTTAAAAGTAAGTTTATTTAACAAAAAAATCAAACAAACACCCTGACTGGCTGGAGGATAAGAAGCAGGGAAGGGAAGAGGGCCTAGAGAAAGCAAGGAGGACAGAGAGACTGTCCTCCTTGCTTTCTTTCCAGAAAGATCTTAAACTCCTCTGGAAACACTGGCCAGCTGCCTCCAGTTCCAATCAGCATCAATTAGGAGCTCTGAAAAAACAAACATTTTAGAGACCCAATCTGTTAGAATTGCAGACAGGTTAGTGGTGACCCAAATTCTGTAAAAGTTTCTGGAAGTCCTCTGTGTTGAAGGAAGGCATCTTATACTGATTAGCTGGCGTTGATTTGTCCTTCTTTTGGGTTCAATTTGATTTGATTGTTATTGACATATTTGTGTACTGCAATGGTTTTTAAGACGACTGTAATGGAGTTTAGGGATAATATTACTATCCTGTTTGAGCCTAAGTTGCATTTCTTCAGTCAATACACACCTGAGCAGAGGAAAAAACGTATCCATGACAAGGTTTTTTTGTTTTTTCAATTGTTTTTGGTTTTTTTTATTTAAATTTTGATTTTTTTCTATGTTTAATTTTTTCCCCCAAAAACCCCCGGGGAAGCTGACAATTGGCAGCTTTTAGACGAAACGAAATTTCATAGAGACAAACAGCACAAATAGTCAAATGTTTTCCCAGGGGGGCCAGAAAGGGGGACAACATCAAATCCTACCTGAAAAAATGCTGGGGTAAAATAAGCGGGAAAAATACAGTTTAAAATGTTTTATTCCCGGGGTGGCGGTTTAAAGACACCCCGGGCGCCAATTGGAGGTCACCCAAAATGGGTTTTCTTCAGGGGGTTTTTAACTTTGCCAAAAACCCAATTTTTGGAATCCAAATTTTTTGGGCCCCTTTCCTTTATCTGACCTTTGTTTTAGGGCAAGTTTAAGGCCGCCATGTTTTAAATTTAATCCGCCGGGGGTCCTGGAAAAAACGATGTGGGCCACATTGATAATTGCCGAACATTTTTTGGGAAAAAAGCCTGGTCTGATCCGGGGGAAAAGACAGGCATCCCACTTTGGATGGGCAGCTCTTCCCTTTCTAGGAATCTGACCAATTAATAGCTTACAAAATTTTTTTGAAAATTTAATCCATAGTTTTTCTCATCCAAATTGCAAAGCACAAAATTTTTTTGTCTTGTAACCCCCCCAGGCCCTTACTCTCAATTTTTAGATCAGTTTTCAGACCTTTTATTGGGTTTAAATGTTTAATTACAGATAAGGTTTATTATAGTAAGGGGGAAATTTAACATTCATGTTTTACACTGAAAGGACGCTTTAAAAAAATAAAGCCTTTTTTAATGGGTATCTTGGACCCAAATTTGGGTTTTGCTCAAAAAAATTAGCAAACCTTCCCAACCTTTGCCTTTTATTCTCTGGGACCTTGTGCTGACAATGGAATTTAAATGGGAAAAAAAATTAAAAAAATTTCCTCATAACCCCTGCCCCGGGGTTTGGCCATTTATTTAAAACTTTTGAGTTAATTTTAACGAGTTTCTTTCCCCACCCCCGAAAGAACATTTTTATTTTTAGAAATAATTTTTTAGACCCAAAGCTGTAAAACCTTTTAAGAATCGTTTCCCTTTTTTAATTTTTCCCCTTATCAAAAAAAAAACACAGATGAGGACAATAATTTAGTTTCTTCCCCTTCACAAATTGATTCTCTTGTTCATAATGTTACTTCCTCACTGTGTATACATTAGACAATGTAGCCCCCTGCAAAATAAGGTAATTATTAATAGGAGACTGGCTCCTTGGTTCGATTCAGGGCTGCGTACTTTAAAGCACACTGTTAGAAAAAGGGAGAGAAAATGGTGCTCTGCACACCCAGAGGATTCCAATTTAACCCGGAAAAATAGTCTATTGTATAAAAAGACACTTCACCAAGCTAGAACAACTTATTTTTCATTATTAATAGAAGAGAATAAGAATAATCCTAGGTTTCTCTTTAGTAGTTACTAAACTTACACAGAGCCATAGCTCTGTTGAGCCATCCATTCCCTTAGCTCCTAGCAGTCATGACTTTATGGGTTTCTTTAAAAAAAAATGGATTCTATTAAACACAAAATAATTGGCATACTCACGAAGATAATTACTTCATCCTCAGCAAGCGAGACAACATTGGAAGTTACTGTAGAACCCGATCTGTGTTTGGACTGTTTTGATCCTCTGGAGCTTCCTGAGTTATCAAAAATATTAGCTTTATCTAAACCTTCAACTTGTATGTTAGACCCAATCCAAACCAAATTATTTAAGGAAGTGTTCCCTCTGATTACCAGTCCCATTTTAGATATGATTAATATATCCTTAGTATATGGATCAGAACCACAGGCTTTTAAGGTAGCTGTAATTAAACCTTTACTTAAAAAACCTTTGCTTGATCAAGATGATTTCACAAATTACAGACCTATATCCAATCTTCCGTTCTTATCTAAAATTCTTGAGAAAATAGTTGCTAATCAAATATGTGAGCATTTACACAGCAATGACCTGTTTGAAGAGTTTCAGTCAGGTTTCAGAGCTCATCATAGCACTGAAACAGCTCTGCTGAAAGTCACTAATGATATTCTCCTAGCGTCAGATGTGTCAGTCCTTGTGTCTGTACTTGTCCTGTTAGATCTCAGAGCTGCATTTGATACAATCGATCACAATATTCTCCTAGAAAGGCTGGAACACGCTGGTTTAAATCTTATTTGTCTGACAAATTCCAGTTTGTTCATGTAAATGATAAATCATCTTCAAACTCCAGGGTTAGTTGTGGAGTTCCACAGGGTTCGGTACTTGGGCCAATTCTCTTTACTATATATATATATATATATATGCTTCTAATAGGTAAAATTATCAGGCAGCATGGGATACATTTTCACTGTTATGCTGATGATACTCAGCTTTACTTATTGTCAGAGTTAGACACTGATAAACTCAGAAAAGGTATGCAATGAAGACACAAGCGAGTCAAAGTCATCTTTGGCTGGCCAGGGAGAGACAGTCCAGTCTCACAGAGGAGCTACCCTGTGTCACAGCCCTTTATTAAAGAAAGAAAAAACACTCATGTTACAGCATCGTGGGTGTGGCCACATACTGTTTCATAAATACAAGTCCTACTGGTTCTTGTCCAGATACTGATACAACATGCACGTCCACATCTGGCATTCAAGGACACGGAGATTGGCTGGGGTGCGAACAGCCTGCTTCCCAGAACTCCCCCGCACACAGGTTCCTGCTCAGTCTGCATAGCAACCACCCAAATGCAACTCTAAGACAATTCTGTTAATAGTTCATAAAAGTACTTCAAAGACAAATGTGAAAAGTATTCAAACCACTTCTATTAAAGTTCACCAAACTAAATAAATGAAAATGTATTTTAATGGTAAATCATAAGGATAAAGAACCTTTTTAAACTAAGCAATGATAATTTATGTACAAATCTTCCGACACCTATCCATAAATCCTGATGAGCCCAACCATTTAGATAGCCAACAGGCATGTCTTGAAGACATACAAACTTGGATGACTTGAAATTTTCTGCTTCTAAATTCAGAGAAGACGGAAATTGTTGTTTTGGACAGGAGTCTTTGAAAAAGAAACTGCTTAGTCAATCACTTTAACCTGGATGGCATTAAATTGACCTCCGGTAATAAAGTAAAAAACCTCGGTGTTATTTTTGACCAGGAAATGTCATTTAAATCATTTAATGTAATTTCAATATCAAACATATTTCTAGGATTTCCTTCTTTCACCTCCGGAACACTGCCAAATTTAGAAATATACTATCCAGAAGTGACGCTGAAAAACTGGTCCATGCATTTGTTACTTCAAGACTGGACTATTGTAATTCCTTACTATCAGGATGTCCACAAAATGCAGTTAAAAGCCTTCAGCTGATCCAAAATGCTGCAGCAAGAGTTCTGATGAAAATTAAAAAGAGAGATAATTTTTCTCCTTTTTTAGCTTCCCTTCATTGGCTCCCTGTTAAATCCAGAATAGAATTTAAAGTTCTCCTTCTCACATTTAGAGCCCTTAACGATCAAGCTCCATCATACATCAGAGATCTGATTGTTCCATAGATTCCTAACAGAGCACTTCGTCCTCAGATTGCAGGTTTACTGGTGGTTCCTAGTGTCTCTAGAAGTAGAATGGGAAACAGATTCTTTAGTTATCAGGCTCCTCTCCTGTGGAACCAGCTCTCAGTTTTAGTCTGTAAGGCAGACACCCTGTCTACTTTTAAGGCTAGGCTTAAAACTTTCCTTTTTGATAAAGCTTATAGTTAGAGTGACTGAGGTTATCCTGAGCTATCTCTGTAGTTGTGCTGCTATAGGCTTACGCTGCTGGAGGACATAATGACCACTTTCACTCTTCCTGCTACATTCTCATACTACTCTCCAATTTTGCATTATTTGCTGTTATTTCAGCTTTTAACTTTATGCTCTCTGTCTTTTCTCTTCCTAGAAGCTACACCTGGTCTGACTCTGCATCTATCTGTGACACCCTCTTGGAGGGGGACATCGTCCAAGCATCTGCTGTCAACAACTTAATGCTCACCTTCCACCAATGATACACTTGGCTCTGTCTTTCAGTGTTTAACCCTATTTTTCTCCTAGACATGGCTACTGACTGAGCTTTTACTGTGATTAACTGTATGTGCTCTCTCTCATACTCTAAACTTGTAAACTGGCTCAGAGTTTATCTGTTTTTTCTACCTAGATGAAACCACTAAAGGAGTTACGTCCATTAACATTTACCTTTTCCTTCCCATAGAAAATACTCCTGGATCAGTGCTTCTGTGTTTTTTTTCTGTCTCTGCTCTGTTCTCTCAAACCCCCAGTCGGTCGTGGCAAATGGCCGCTCACACTGAACCTGGTTCTGCTGGAGGTTTCTTCCTGTTAAAAGGGAGTTTTCCTCTCTACTGTTGCTACATGCATGCTCAGTACGAGGGATTGCTGCAAAGTCAATGCAAGTGACTGCCCACTGTCTCTTCATGCTCATCTAGGAGTGAATGCTGCAAGTAACTAACTCAATACAATCTACTGGGTTTCCTTAGAAAAACTCTTTAACCAATTTAATTAATAAAATTAATCCGATTTCACTGCTTCAATGTCTGTACCTGACTTGAAATCTGTAAGATTTATACGTTTCGTAGGTTTTGTTTTTTTTGCGGCACTGGTGGCCTTTATTATTTCCCCATTATTTTTTGATAGTAGATAGATAGGAATGGGGACAGAGAGAGAAGACATGCTGCAAATGTCACTGGTGCTGGGACTTAACCCAGGACAACGGCATTGAGGACTAAGGCCGCCGTATATGGGTCGTGCGCTTAACTCCCTACACCACCAGCACTGCCCCTTGAATTTACATTTTAAAGTGCATTAAGTCAACATGTGTTGTGAAATGGTGCTATATAAATAATACTGAATTGAAAATTAAACTGAATTTAGGAGAGAAAGAGAGCCAAGCAGATAAACTCTGAGCCAGTTTTCTAGTCTAGATTATGAAAGATAGCACATATGTAACCGATTCTTGATGCACTCCAAAGTCTCAGAGCAGACCAAATAACCCCTCGACTCTGCATTGTGTGATTTTTTTGTAAAGGAAGACAAGGAGTTTCTGGTCAATCAGGCATTTTATTTCCTGCGTGAGAACATAACGGGTTCGTATCAGTGCATTCAGCTTCAGCTTCGCATAGCACACTACAAGAGAGCTTCATGTTAGCATTTAGCTTTAGCATGCAGAGTGTCTTTTTATATTAAACAAACTGAAAATGCAAAAACTGGTGTCAAATACACATCCAGTATGCACCAACCACACTCAATGTGTGTAAATTCATAAAGACACGTTTTATGGATTGCTAATGTTTTTCTATGCTCTGTGCTGAAAAATGATACTCACCTCTGGTGCAGCTTTCACAGACTGCCGCAGATTACCAGAGCCAGCAACATATAACCAGCCACACCGAGAGAGGGCGCTATTTCCCCATTGCACTTATACATAAGCAAGTGGAATTGTACAACATAACCACTGTTACACATACAGTTAGTCACAGTAGAAGCTCAACCAGTAGCTATGTCTAGGACAGACAGGGTAAACACTGAAAGACAGGGCCAAGTGTATCATTTGTAGAAGGTGAGCAACAAGTTATTGGCAGCAGTCAATTCCCCTCGACACCTCCATCCTTGAAATAAAATAGTATAATAAGGGGAACTAAGTCATTAATATCTTCACTTTGGCACCTGAATTAGTTGTATGCAGCCTGGTGCCCATTTTGACACAAGTTATGGCTTGTGTTATTGTAGTTGGTAAAAGGCTTCCAAGGTCTGTGATAAAATGAGCATACCAAGTCCCAATAAACATGTATTTTCAATTCAATTCAATTCAATTGAATTCAATTCAATTCAGTTTTATTTATATAGCGCCAATTCACAACACATGTTGTCTCAAGGCACTTCACAAAAGTCAGGTACATACATTCCAATGAATCCTAATCATTGAACAGTGCAGTCAGATTCAGTTATTTATTCAAATTGGATAAAAAGTTTTTCTGTCTAAGGAAAGGAAACCCAGCAGATTGCATCCAGTCAGTGACTTGCAGCATTCACTCCTCCCGGATGAGCATGTAGCGACAGTGAACAGTCACTGGCGTTGACTTTGCAGCAATCCCTCATACTGAGCATGCATGTAGCGACAGTGGAGAGGAAAAACTCCCTTTTAACAGGAAGAAACCTCCAGCAGAACCAGGCTCAGTGTGAGCGGCCATCTACCACGACCGACTGGGGGTTAGAGAGAACAGAGCAGAGACACAAAGAGAACAAAGAAGCACTGATCCAGGAGTA
Organism: Crenichthys baileyi; assembly: GCA_036173005.1. NCBI lineage: Eukaryota > Metazoa > Chordata > Actinopteri > Cyprinodontiformes > Goodeidae > Crenichthys > Crenichthys baileyi. Next base: position 140,613 of record JAHHUM010000657.1, read on the forward strand.
CTTTCTATGGGAAGGAAAAGGTAAATGTTAATGGATGTAGCTCCTTTAGTCGTTTCACCTAGAAAGAAAGAACAGATAAACTCTGAGCCAGTTTCCAATGTTAGAGTCTGAAGAGAGCACATAGAGTTAGTTACAGTAAAAGCTCCGTCAGTAGCTATGTCTAGGAGAGAGAAAGGGTTAAACACTGAAAGACAGGGCCATGTGGATTATCGGTAGAGGGTGAGCATTAAGCTGTTGCCAGCAGAAGCTCGGACGATGCCCCTCTCCAGAAAGTTGTCACAGGTAGACACAGAGTCCGGCCAGGTGTAGCTTCTAGGAAGAGAAAAGAGAGAGAACAAAGTTAAAAGCTGAAATAACAGCAAATAATACAAAATTGAAGAGTAGTGTGAGAAAGTAGCGAAGAGGGTGGAAGTGGTCATTATGTCCTCCAGCAGCCTAAGCCTATAGCAGCATAACTACAGAGATAGCTCAGGATAACCTCAGTCACTCTAACTATAAGATTTATCAAAAAGGAAAGTTTTAAGCCTAGCCTAAAAGTAGACAGAGTGTCCGCCTTACGGATTAAAACTGGGAGCTGGTTCCACAGGAGAGGAGCCTGATAACTAAAGGATCTGCCTCCCATTCTACTTCTAGAGACTTTAGGAACCACCAGTAAACCTGCAGTCTGAGAACGAAGTGCTCTGTTAGGAACATATGGAACAATCAGCTCTCTGATGTATGATGGAGCTAAATCATTAAGGGCTTTGTATGTGAGGAGGAGAATTTTAAATTCTATTCTGGATTTAACAGGGAGCCAATGAAGGGAAGCTAAAGTAGGGGAAATATGATCTCTCTTTTTAATTTTCATCAGAACTCTTGCTGCAGCATTTTGAATCAGCTGAAGGCTTTTACTGCATTTTGTGGACATCCTGATAGTAAAGAATTACAATAGTCCAGCCTTGAAGTAACAAATGCATGGACTAGTTTTTCAGCATCAATCCTGGACAGGATATTTCTAATTTTGGCAATGTTCCGGAGATGAAAGAAGGAAATCCTGGAAACCTGTTTAATATGGGATTTAAATGACATGTCCTGGTCAAAAATAACGCCAAGGTTTTTTACTTTATTATCGGAGGTCAATTTAATGCCATCTAGGTTAAGTGATTGACTAAGCAGTTTCTTTTTTAAAGACTCCGGTCCAAAGACGACAACTTCTGTCTTGTCTGAATTTAGAAGCAGAAAATTTAAAGTCATCCAAGTTTTTATGTCTTCAAGACATGCTTGTAGTCTATTTAACTGGTTGGGCTCATCAGGATTTACACAGAGCTATGACTCTGTGTAAGTTTAGCAACTGTACTAAAGAGAAACCTAGGATTATTCTTGTTCTCTTCTATTAAGGATGAGAAATAAGCTGTTCTACCTTGGTGAAGTGTTTTTTATACAACAGTAGGCTATTTTTCCAGATTAAGTAGGAATCCTCTAGGTGTGTAGAGCGCCATTTTCGCTCAATTTTCTAACATTGTGCTTTAAAAGACGCAGCTCTGAATTAAACCAGGGAGCCTGCCTCTATGAATAATTTCCCTTTTTTTAAAGGGGCTGCATTGTCTAATGCACCACGCAATGATGAAGAAAAATCAAAAACAAAGAATCAATTTGTGAAAGGAAGAAAAAAAATTTATTGCCCTCCACTCTGTTTTTCTGTGATAATGAGCAAATTAAAAGTGGAACAATTTTTTAAAAGGTTATTACAGCATCGTCTGATAATGATCTACTATAATGAAATTTTCTTTCGGGTGTGGAGTACTCGTTAAATTAAACTCAAAGGTTATTAAGAAAGGTCAGACAGGACAGATTTATGAGAAAACATTGTTATGTCTTTCCCAATGCCATATGTCAGCACAAAGTCCGGAGAATGAAGACAAAGGTGGGTAGGTTTGTTAATGTTTTGAGCAAAGCCAAATGAGTCTAAGATAGAAAAAAGGCTATATTTAAGCTATCACTTTCAGTGTCAAACCATGAATGATAAAAAATCCCCACTATAATAACCTTATCTGTATTTAACACTAAATCAGATAAAAGGTCTGAAAACTGATCTGAAAAATGGGAGTAGGGCCTGGTGGACGGTGCAAGACAAAAAACAACAAACAGAAGTGGTTTTATTGCTTTGCAATTGGATGAGGAAAAACTAAGGATTAAAATATTCAAAAGAGTTGTAGCAATTGATTGGTCTGGGGAACTAATCAATAAATCGGACTGAAAAGATGGTTGCTACTCCTCCCCGCGCAGTATTTTTTTAGAGGAATGGGCAAATTTTTAATAATTAGTAGGGGTTGACTTAATTTATAGCAACATAAACCCCCTTGCTGCAGCCAAAAGGTTTCTGTGAGGCAAAAATTTAAATCATTCTGATTGTCACAAATCAGGTCACTAACTAGCAAAGTCTGTTATGATTCTGGCCCGGTTTTCTGCCGCTCTTCATCTTTTGCAATTTAAACTCACCCCCATTGCTGCTGCGCTGGCCTGCGCAATCACCATCACCCAAAACCCCGTGGAGCTGCAGTTATATACAGCCCTCTGACCGGCAGATGGGTGCCAGATTTTCGAAAAAATTTGTGAGTATTTTTATCCAGCGTTCCTTCCTGACTGATCTCGTTCCATGACCTTGCCTTTTGCCTTACGGATTATTTCCCCTTGTACTTGCCCTTTGCTGACGGTTGGGAAATTTTTGGGATTTTGACTCTGTTTTGTTCTGGGTTTTTTTATGTCTCTGCCTGCCCTTGTCTGACGCCTCTAGCCCTGGAAATTCGACCCCTTTCTGTCCCTGGATTACCGTCTCACCCTAGCCACTGGGTTTATTCAGCCTGAGTTTCCGCCTGGCCCCTCTCTAGTCTGCCTGGATTTTAATTGTCAAGAGGGGAACAATCACAGCCTTCCTTGTGTTCCTGTCACAGCGTCAGCTGGGTTTCCCCGGAGGATTTGAATCAGTCGGCAATCCGACTTCAGTCTGTTGGACGCTTCCTCATTAAACCCTGTCTGGATCTCTTCCCCCTCCTGGGATTCTGTGCCTCATCACCAGACTGAAAAAGGTTAGGGGGTTTTATCTAACTCCTTTTGCAGATCCTGAGTTTTATTCAGCCACAAAACTAGTCTCTCTGTTCTCAGTGGTTCCTGGAAGCTGACTGCTGTTCTTCTGCTATCTGATCCTGAGTTTCCCCTAAAAAAAACCTTTTTTTTTCACTTTGTGTTTGGGGCTGAATTTTGGGTTCTCTGTCTCTGGTCGTGATAGTAAAATCTGGCCAAAAAAAAAGGGGACCCATCGCCAGCACAGCAGTTGGGCACTAATGTTAAAAAGATCACTCTATTGGGGCCCGTCTTAATTCTGGCTTTGGGGGAAGTGATTTCCCCCATGCTGCGACCCCTCCATGACTCCTGCTTCCACGCCCCAGCGTCCTCCCAAAAACCCCTGTTCCCCCAGAGTTCCCTGATCTTTCCCCGCTGTGGTAAAAAAAGAGAACCTAGACAAAAATCACGCCTCCCCAAAATTTTTAGGGAAAAATTCCTGACCAGTGCCGTGCTTTTTTTACTCAATGTGAGATTCATTTTGAGCTTCAGCCTTCTTCGTTCCCCTTTCTGAGCGCTCTAAGGTGGCGTTTTTTTAATTTCCCTGCTCTCTGGAAAGGGGCTAAGCAATGGGGGCACTGCTGAGTGGCAAAAGGGTTCGATCACGTGTGCTTCTTATTCTGCTATTCTCCAAGGAGCTCATCAAGGGTTTTTGATCCAGTTCCTCCTAGTCGTGAAGCTGCCCCCCAAAGAGGTTTACCTCCCTTTAAAAACAGGGAGTGTGAAGGGTGTTAAAAAATTCTTAAAATATCATTGACTTTCATTTACTGGCAGCAGACAGCCTTTTGAATGAGCATGCATAAAATGGATGTTTTCATGCAAGGTCTGAATGAAAAATATTAAGGATGAACTGGCTACCCGGGGACTACCCCCTGCCTTTCCCTTCACCAACTTGAGGCCCCCTGGAAAACCCGCATCGATTTGCGGCTCACAAAAAAGGGAGGGGGGAGAGGCTTCATAGACGGGTTTAAATTCCCCTTTAGCTCACAGTCCTGTTCCCCACCTAAAAACCCAAAAGGGTCTTCCAACCCCTTCTGATCACTGTTGGGGCCCCGGAGCCCATGCAGTTGGGTCATTCTAAGATTTTTGGGGTTGGGGGAACGAGATCGACGAAGGGGGTTAAAAAATAACTTTGGGGGTTTTTAAATTGGTGGGGAAACAGGGTAAGGGTTCCCTTTTCAAATGTCCGTGTTTTAAAAGCCCAGGGGCTCATTAAGGGGGGAAAATCCGGGGAGCAAAGAATTCTTCCCCTAAGGGCCAATTTCCTGCAAAATACAAGGGTTTTTTCCCAAACTTCCCTTTTTGGTTGAGTATTCCTCGGGGGCAGGGGCTTAATAATTTCCCGGGGGCCAAAACTTTTAAAAGTTTTTCACTTTTTACCCCAAAATTTCCCTCTTTGGAGGCCCAAGTTAAAAAATTTCATATACAAACGGGGGAAAAAAATCCCCACGGGGGAAAAATCACAGGGGGAGGGGTCACTTTGGGGGGAATCAATTTTTTTTTCCTCCCCCATTTTTTTAGGGGTCCTTGCCCAAAAGCCCTTCCCCTAGACGGGCAACCAAAAGGTTTGGGCGGGCTAAACCCTTTGGAATGGCCATTGTTTTTCCGTTTACAAAAACGGGGAGGAATAAAAATTGAGGGGGAAAAAATCCAATCGGGCCCAAAATCTGCAAAAAGGGGGGTTTCAAAAGTTCCAGGTAGGGCCCTTCCCCTTTAAAGACCCCTTAGCTTGGTTTGGGGGTCCCCCCATTTCCCCCTAGGGGGTCAAAAAAATTAAAATTGCGGGAACCCGAGCCCAAAAAAAGGGGAATTTTTGGGATGGGTGGAGCCTTTTTCCCCTTCTCCGGGAAAAGGGGAGGCTTCCCTTCTTTTGGGAAAGAAGGATTTCCTTAAAAATTGTTCGAACAACCAGGGAAAACAATCACCCCCCAAACCGAAAACCCCCCCTTTATGACAGGGGAAACCCCCTTGGTCCCCAAAGGATTTTCCCCCCAAATGGTTTTGGCCGTTTACCCCTTTTTGTTAAAGGGGGGGAAAAAGCCTTTAAAATTAGGGTATATAGCCCCTTTAAAACCCTTTTGGTTTAACAGCCCTCTTTTTTTCGGGCAGGGGAAGGCCTTAATTTTTGGGAAAAGGGGTTTTTTTGGTTACCTTGAGGAATTTGATTTTTTCCGGGGGTTTAAAAGGAAATCACCGGGCCGGTCCTCCCCCTTAAAACATTCGTTTAAAACCAAAGGGATTCACCCAAATCTTTCCCAAATATGGTTGGGGAAATTTTACCCCTTTTCCCAAATAAAGGGAAAGGGGAAAGGGAAGGGGAAAACGGCTTTAAAATTTCGGGGGTTCCTATTTTTTTAAGCCTTTTTGGAACCCATCCCCTCTTTTTCAGGCCAGGTAATGTTCCTTCCCAAAAAAAGGTTTTTTAAGGCCCGGGCTGGGTTTTGTAACCAAAAAGGATTTTTTCCCAGTTTTTTTTAAAGGCCCCAAAACCCAAAAAATTTTTTGTGGAGGTTTTCCCCGCCTTTTTCAAAAATTAACCTTTTTTAAAAAGGGAAAAATTTTTGTGGGTTTCACCCATTCCCTTTTTCCCGGGGACTTTTCCCCAGACCAATTATAGGGGGGGGGCCCCCAAAACTTTTGGCAGTCAATTCCCGCCCCTCGAAAAAAGGGGGCTTCAAAGGGGCGGGGTTTTGCTTTTTACAGATTCATGGGAACCCTTAGTCTTGAGACCCCAACCCTTAATCCACACAACCAAAGAAATTTTTGTTTTAAAATGGACCGGGAAAAGGGAGCCCTGCCCAAGTTAAAGGAAACCCTCTGATCACAGTTAAAGGGGGGTTTTTCCCGGGCCCCCAAAAAAAAAAATTTTTAAAAAAAAATTTTAAAAAAAAAAATTGAAAAAAAAACAAAAAAAAAAAAACCCCAAAAAAAAAAAAAAAAAGCCAAAAAAAAAAAAAGGGGGAAAAAAAACCCGGGTTTGTTTTATTGGATTTTTAAGGAGGTTAGATGTGGGGTAAAAGGGGAAACCTGTTGGAGTAAAGTTGGTTGAGGAGGGGGAGGTTTGTGAGGGGGTTGGAAATTTTTGATTTTTGTATGGAAGAATTATAAAAATTTGGGAGGTTTTGAGATGGAAGGGTTTGGAGAAAGGGGGTCTTTTTTTGGGGGAAGTTCAATTTTTTTATTTTTTGTTTTTAGGGGGAAAGTAAAAATTTGGAAAAAGGGAAGTTTTTTAGGTTTGGGGAATTGGGGTTTAAAGAATTTTGGGGAGGAATTTTGTTTTTTAAATTTTTGGAATAGGGATTTCTCTGTCACCATGTTGGAGTTGGAGGGAGAGGTTAAAGATGCCACCAAAGACCTCCCCTTTCCAAACTTCATCCCCCACCTGTCCGGTTTTTTTGTCCTGGAACGCCTCGTACCCAAAAAGGATAGAATTCATGCCAAAAATTCACGTCTGTTCTGTCATCGGGAAATCAGCAGGACGTTACAGATGGTCCGAACTCAGTTTTGGTGGCCACTTTTGTCAAAGATCTCACAGATTACGTCACGACCTGTACTCAGTGTTCCAAAAGCCAAGTTTTTCTCATCCCCCTCCTGCTGGCCCTCTTGAATCCCCTACCCATTCCTCCTCGTCCCTGGTTCACACAAAGCCATGGACTTCGCCCACAGGTTTTGCCATTTTTCTAATGGTTCACATTTCTGTTAACCATCATCGACAGATTTTCATAAAATGGTTCACCTAGCCCTTTTCCAAAAAGTTGCCCTCAGCCAAGGAAATGGGGGAAAACATTCTGGCACGTGAGGTTTTTGCCCTTCACAGCATAACCAAAGACATTGTCTCAGACAGAGGGCCCCAGTTTGTTGTCACGTTTCTGGAAAGAGTTTTTTTCCTTGCTGGGGATTACTGTTAGTTTGTCCTCAGGATTTCACCCACATCCCTGTCGGATGGACAGACGGAGAGGGCCAAACCAGGAGGTGGAGACCAAACTTCCCCAACACTATGTGAGTCCGACGCAACCAAATGGTCTCAAAAATTTACCCTTGGGTTGAATTATGCTGTCAACCCCCCCCCCCCCCCCGGCTAGTGCCACGGGGTTATCCCCTTTCCAAGTTGGGGTTTTTGGGTTTTCAGCCACCCTTGTTCACAGGTCAGGAGAAAGAGGCTGAGGTTTCCTTCTGCTCGGGGGCCGCAGCCCTAAGATGTCAGCGCATCTGGAGGAAGGCAAGAAGGGGTCTATGATCAGAATGTCGGAAGGTGCAGGCCACGCACAGCTAAAATCGCGGGGGAACCCCCTGCTCCAAGCTACCAGGGGGACAGAAGTTTTTAGCTATCCACCAAGGACCTCCCGCTTCTGGTTTGACTCCCGTAAGCTGGCACCTTTTTTGTGGGCCCTTTTCCCCCATATCCAAAAGATCATCAATCCTGTGGCTGTTCGTTTACGTCTGCCTCGTGCCATGGAGAGTTCACCCTACCTTCCACGTTTTCCTGGATCAAAGCCCTATGTGGTGTCCCGTCTCGGGTACACACCTCCGGGGCCCCCCTCCACCCCCGCCCCGGCTTCTTGCTGATGGCCCCCAGTCTACACTGTCCGGCGCATCATCCGGTCCAGACGGCAGGGACGTGGCATACGTTACCTGGGGGGACTGGGAGGGCTTTGTCCTGAGGAGGGGTCCTGGATTCCTGCAAGGGTTTTTAGTGGACAAATCCCTCATTTCCCGGAGTTCCATCGCCTCCATCCTGATCAGCCTCGGGGTCCGTCCGGAGCCCGGACCTTTTAAAGGGGGGGGTACCTGTCTGCTCCTGCGCCAAATCACCATCATGCCCCCACACCTATGGAGCTGCAGTTTTATACAAAGCCCTCCGGACCGGCAGACGGTGCCAGATTTTCGAAAAAACATTTGGTGAATAGTTATCCAGCGTTCCTTTCCTGACTGATCTCGTTCCATGACCTTTTCTTGCCTTACGGATTATTCCCTCGTACTTGCTCCTTTGTCTGACGGATTGGATTTTGGATTTTGACTCTGTTTTCTGCCTCTGGTTTATGTCTCTGCCTGCCCCTTGTCTGACGCCTCTAGCCCTGGAATTCACCCCTGTTTCTGTCCCGGATTTACGTCTCAGACTAGCCCCCTTGGGTTTATTCAGCCTGGGGTTCGCCTGGCTCTCTAGTCTGCCTGGATTTTTTGTCAAGAGGGACAATCACAGCTCTCTGTTTTTTCCTGTCACCGCGTCAGCTGGGGTTCCCCCCGGGGGATTTGAATCAGTCGGGCAATCCGCCCCAGTTCTGTTTGGACGCTCCTCATTTTAACTGTCTGGATCTCTTCCTCCTGTGGATTCTGTGCCCCATCACCAGACTGAGAAGGTTAGTGGCCTTTTCTAACCCCCCCCTTGCAGATCCTGAGTTTTTTTCAGTCACTAACTAGTCTCTCTGTTCTCAGTGGTTCCTGGAAGCTGACTGCTGTTCTTCTGCTCTCTGATCCTGAGTTTCTGAAAAACCCTTTTTCTTTTCACTTGGGGGTTTTTGGCTAAAATTTTGGGGTTCTCTGTCTCTGGTCGTGATAAAGTCTTTTAAGAGAGAGAGCTTATGTTCAGTAGGCCAAAATTTTAATTTTTTTATTTTTTTTTTAGGTTGAGTTGTGTTTATTTTTTTTTTTAAAAAATTTTTTAATTCTATTCCCCCAATTTTTTGGCCGTGGGCGAGACACTGTCTTAAAATAGGTAATGGGGGGTAGCAGTACAGAAGCTGCAGAGAGGAGTATTAAACTACGACCCTGGTTCCTGGTCGAAACCCCGGGGGTTGTTAGAAAGTTTTGGGGGAAATAATAAATTCGGACAGATTCCTAGAAAGAAGAGCTGCTCCATCCAAAGTGGGATGGATGCCGTCTCTCTGGATCAAAACCGGTTTAAACCCCCAAAAAGTTCGGCCCAAATTTTTCAATGTAGCCCAACATTGGTTTTCTGGGGGCACACCCCCTAGACAGCCAGCGGTTGAAGTGACAAGATGCGGCTAAAACATGTCGTCACTGGTTAAAATCGGGGGGGGGACCAGAGAAAATTACGGAGTCCGCCATTGTTTTTGCCCAAAAAACTTACACACCAAGAAACACTAAATTTGGTGACCTTTCGATTGACGTAACCGGGTGTCATTACCGCCAGCATGAATAACAATCTTACTGTATTTACGCTTATCCTTAGCCAGCAGTTTCAGGTAGGATTTGATGTCGCCCCGTTCTGGCCCCTGGCAGACATTTCACTATGGTCGCTGGTGTCTCTAGTGCCACGTTTCTGACCATTGAGCTGCCAATTACCAGAGTCGGCTTCTCAGCCAGTGTGTCGCTGAGCGGGGAAAATCTATTAGAAACGCAGATGGGTTGGTGGTTACCTGTGGGCTGGGATCTAGGACTACGCTTTCTATGTACCGTCACCCAGCCGGCTGGAGGAGGACTGCTACGGGGAGCTACCCTCGGTGGCTCCACGCTGGCTATCAGCTGGTTTTTCAACTGCGCGGAGCCGGGCCTCCAAATCTGACACCCTCGCCTCCAAAGCTACAAAAATGCTACATTTATTACACGTACCACTATCACTAAAGGAGGCAGAGGAGTAACTGAACATCTGACACAGAGATCAGGAGAGAGGAGGAGACTCGGAGAGAGAAACAGCAGAACTGGTTGCCATGGTGGAGCTAAGGCTAAGCTAGCTACCCCTTACCACTTCTAGAAAAACCGTGTGAGACACGGAGAGTCCCCAAACGTTAAATACAGCAACAGAAAGTATGTGTTTTAACGTGCTTATGTATTATAACAAGTAAGAGGTATCACAGTAGAGAGAAATCAGATCAAACGAGAGAGCCTCACACACCAAACAATTCACCAAGTGCAATAGCGAAAACAGGACAAGTGAAAACAGTCTTCATAATTGTACGCAAATTTTTGAACTGAATAAGCATGATTCTAAGATGGATTTTTGACATGACAGAATTTTAGGGTTTGCCAGATCCTCTGACTTTTCCACACCGAAACCTCATTATTTTCGGCTAATGACAGGCTCTTATGTGAACTATGAGATACTGCATAATGTCATGTTTTGCAGATCCACCATGAAACTTTGTTGCAAATGTAGATTATTCACACCTATTTAAAGTTCTACCTCTGCTACAGAAGAATGTGCTAATTACAGAACTTCCACAAGACAAAATCTGTATAAAGAGCTGTTAAAGAGAGACTGCTCCTAAGATGATCGCAGTAATAGTTCCTAGAGTAGGCAAAAACTGAAATGACTCATTCATTTCTTAATCAATCTTCTAACTTAATTAGTTGTATTATGCTGCAGGTTCCTCTGCTAAACGGCAGTGGTACTTTGTGTTTTTAAGGCTTAGCTCGACATAAAATGTTCCAACTAGCAATCCAATTTAAAATATTTGACATGCCCAGATATAAATAACTATGTTATTCTGGCAGCTGTGCCGTTCATGCTGCTAATATTAGTTATCTGTCTAGCTAAATGCTGTGCTTATGGTGATACTGTAGTGACTTAGCAATAACTGCACGTATAGGTAAAGTGATGTTTTGGGAATAATATAGCCCTCTGTTCTTATATTGTTAACAGAACTTTAAACATTAGTTTGGAAGTGTTAACATTCACAGCCAAGACCACGATACACAGCAACACAAAGGTGAAACTGAGCATGGATGCCAGCTCTCAATCTCAAACAAAAAAGACAGCTTTGTTTTAAATAGCCTTGTCCCCCCTCTTCCTTAATTCAGCAAGATGGAAAGAACAGGCTGTTAGCTATGCACTGTGGGACGGTACTTAAAATAGCAATTGTGAGTCATAACTGGATACAATAAGTGACATATGTTCAATCCAGTGTAACTGCCAGGAGTCTGTAGATAATGTGCTGAGCTATAATTTCTAGTGGGACATCACCATGTAAACAAGTTTGCTGTCTTTTTAAACAGAAAAGCTGTGTGATTCATTTATATATATATATTATATAATATATATAATATATGTATATATATATATATGTGTATATGTAATATATATAATATGTATATATATATATATATATATATATATGTGTATATGTAATATATATATATGTATATATATATATATATATATGTATATGTATATATATATATGTGTATATATATATATATATATGTGTATATGTATATATATATTGTTATGTGTAAAATATATATATGTGTAAAATGTGTATATTATTATATATGTGTATATGTATATATATAATATATGTGTATATGATATATATATACTATATATAATATATATTATATGTTATCTGTTATAATATATATGTGTATATGTATATATATATATATATGTATATAAAATATAAAATATTATTTTATTAATATATATATATATATATGTGTATATAAATGTATATACATACTCAAACACATTCATACATATATATTGTTATCAGGCACATTTTTGTTGAGTGCACGATTAGCTGAGAAGCAGCTACAGGGAAAGCCTCATCACGTGTGATGGGATCTGGAGGGTGATCAACACTCAGACTGAGATGTTACGTGAGCTGAATCACAGACTGGATGTGATCCTTACACAGGATCGCAGGCAGGTTGCGGTTACTGGACTCAGGGGTGAAATGGGATAAATGTTGGAGAAAGTTGTTTGCTCGGATCTGGCGAAAGACCAGGAATTTGGCTGTTTGGATTTGCCATTGAGAAGCACCAGCGAGACTCTCAAAGCTGACGAAAAATTAAGAGTCAGCCTAACCCAAATAATTGTTGTTTTTCTGAATCTGGTTCCCCTGCCCGGCCTTGATGGCTGGCTATCTTCAACTTCTCCTGGAAGTTATGTAAACATGACGCTCTGCTCCCTCTGCCCCCTCCCTTCCCTGAGGACATCTGTCGAGCTGCTCAGAATGGCCGGTTGATGAACATTCCAACGTACCATCAAGGACAATGGTCTCTATGACAGTGCTTCATGGACTTACTTGCACACACACACATGCTCAAGATAAACATATGCACCTCCTCACACTGCCTTCACCGATCCCGGCAGGATGTTGTTTTGCATACGTGTTGCTTCTTTGTGCTGAGGGGGGGTGCCCTCAATTACAAATGTATGTAACGTCACCCTGATCTCAGATTAAGTCTAGGTCAAATGTTGCACCCCGCAAATATTATAATATAATCTTCCTCTGTCATCTCAATTTCAAGTTCTTTCTCCCACTTTTCTTTTATAAATAGTGTTAAATTCCCCCTACTCTTTAAAAGAGCTTGGTACAGAGCTAAAATCACCCTAACCATTTTTCCTTTATATGCATCAATTATTACCTCAATTACTCCATTTTGCACCACAGTCCTCGCTCTTTTTATTTCATTTCTATAATAATCCCTAGACTGTAGATATTTGAAATAATCAGTCTAAATTAAATTTGTTTTTTAGATTTTTAAAACATTTCCCCTTTTTCTAACATTGTACAGGGGTTAGACAATGAAACTGAAACACCTGTCATTTTAGTGTGGGAGGTTTCATGGTTAAATTGGACCAGCCTGGTAGCCAGTCTTCATTCATTGCATATTGCACCAGTAAGAGCAGAGTGTGAAGGTTCAATTAGCAGGGTAAGAGCACAGTTTTGCTCAAAATATTGAAATGCACACAACATTATGGGTGACATACCAGATGTTCAAAAGAGGACAAATTGTTGGTGCACGTCTTGCTGGCGCATCTGTAACCAAGACAGCAAGTCTTTGTGATGTATCATGAGCCACGGTATCCAGGGTAATGTCAGCATACCACCAAGAAGGACGAACCACATCCAACAGGATTAACTGTGGACGCAAGAGGAAGCTGTCTGAAAGGGATGTTCGGGTGCTAACCCGGATTGTATCCAAAAAACATAAAACCACGGCTGCCCAAATCACGGCAGAATTAAATGTGCACCTCAACTCTCCTGTTTCCACCAGAACTGTCCGTCGGGAGCTCCACAGGGTCAATATACACGGCCGGGCTGCTTCAGCCAAACCTTCGGTCACTCAGGCCAATGCCAAACGTCGCTTTCAATGGTGCAAGGAGCTCAAATATTGGGCTGTGGACAATGTGAAACATCTATTGTTCTCTGATGAGTCCACCTTTACTGTTTTCCCCACATCCGGGAGAGTTACGGTGTGGAGAAGCCCCAAAGAAGCGTACCACCCAGACTGTTGCATGCCCAGAGTGAAGCATGGGGGTGGATCAGTGATGGTTTGGGCTGCCATATCATGGCATTCCCTTGGCCCAATACTTGTGCTAGATGGGCGCGTCACTGCCAAGGACTACCGAACCATTCTTGAGGACCCTGTGCATCCAATGGTTCAAACATTGTATCCTGAAGGCGGTGCCGTGTATCAGTATGACAATGCACCAATACACACAGCAAGATTGGTGAAAGATTGGTTTGATGAACATGAAAGTGAAGTTGAACATCTCCCATGGCGTGCACAGTCACCAGATCTAAATATTATTGAGCCACTTTGGGGTGTTTTGGAGGAGCGAGTCAGGAAACGTTTTCCTCCACCAGTATCACGTAGTGGCCTAGCCACTATCCTGCAAGAAGAATGGCTTAAAATCCCTCTGTACACTCTGCAGGACTTGTATCTGTCATTCCCAAGAAGAATTGACGCTGTATTGGCCACAAAAGGAGGCCCTACACCATACTAATAAATTATTGTGGTCTAAAACCAGGTGTTTCAGTTTCATTGTCCAACCCCTGTACATATTGCTGTGATACCTTCTCTGGCTCATCTCTTAAAACCAGTATCATCCCTTCCTGCTTGGAATCTTGTATCATATGTTAACCACCTCAGGATCATTGTTTCTTTTTCAAATTTGTACTTCTTTTATATCGTGTTCCAGGTATTTAGGGTGAATTTAGTTATTGGATCTAACTGGTCTTCCTCTAACTTATATAGTTCTTTGTCCCCTAATAATTTTTGAATCTGGTAGTTTCCAATCTTCGTTGGATTGCTTTCCATTTGTCTACATAATTCTCCTTACACCACCAAACTACGGCCCTGATCTGCGCTGCTTATTAATAATATTCCTTGAAGTTTGGAACTGGCATTCCGCTTTGGGTATTTGTAGTGTTGCAAATCTAGTCCTTGGTCATTTCCCTCCCCAAATAAACCTTGAAAGACCTTTATCTCACTCTATAAATTGATTTTGATATACAGGTACGGGTAAAGACCAGTACAGTACAGGTACTGTAGTCTTGGCAATATGTTCATTTTGATTATTTCAGTTCTTGAGCTGAAGTCTGGAGTCTGTATTGCCCATCTTCCTAAGTCCCTTTTGATGCTTGTGTTGATCTGTTTGTAATTTGCATTGTATACTTCGTCTATCTCTTTATATTCATCCCCAGAAATTTAATTTTTTCCGTGATTCATTTAAGTCTGTAATTAGTATCTTTTATTCCTATTGTTGGAGAGTAATTTAGAGCCAGTCTCTGTGTCTTCATCAGTTTAAGTCTGTACCCTGAATATTGTTCATGTTCAGTCAGTCAGTCATTTTCTACCGCTTATTCCGCGGGGAAGCTGGTGCCTATGTCCAGCAGTCTATGGGCGAGAGGCGGGGTACACCCTGGACAGGTCGCCAGTCCATCGCAGGGCAACACACAAACAACCATGCACACACTCATTCATACACCTAAGGGTAATTTAGAGTGACTAACTGGCATGTCTTTGGACTGTGAGAGGAAGCCGGAGTACCCGGTGAGAACCCACACGTGCACAGGGAGAACATGCAAACTCCATGCAGAAAGACCCCCGGAATCGAACCCAGGACCTTCTTGCTGCAAGGCAACAGTGCTACCAACTGCGCCACCGTGCAGCCCATACTATTCATATTCCTCCAGTAAATCCATTAGCCAAGGAAAACTGACATCTGGTTGTCCTATGTATGCTATCATGTCGTCCTCAAATAAATACCTGCATAGTCTTTATCTAGTCTATGCATGTCCCTCCATATATCTGTGATTCCCAATTTTTTTAGTTCAAAATTCATGTATCTTGTGATATGAGTCCTAGTTTGCCTTGTGCTTGTTGTATCCAAGTCAAAATTTATTGATAATAATTTAATACCATGTTTTACTCACCGGGTGGGCATTCTGCAGCCCTCTAGGACAACTGTATATTACATACTCCAATAGAATAAGTGTTTTTGAATAAACTTTTTTACCTGGATTCCCTCAGGTCTGTGGACCCTCAGTGTGTCCATCCATGACTGGAACTGGATCCCGTTCTCTTTAAGAATTCTCTTTAGACCAGTGGGTTTCCAACATTTGGCCGTTATTTCAGTAGTTTAATCCTGATCAAAGGTCACTCTGTCCTTCTATTTACTTTTTTCCTGTTTTTTTAATTAACTCTCTCAGTTGTCCCATATCTTTGCGAGGTCCTCTCCAAATGTCCTCCATTTGTGTGCTATTTTTGCTAATTTTGTCCAATTTGACAGCCACGTTGTTCATTCACCCAGCTGGGCTGCTCGTCTTTGCTAGCTAGCTCTTCTGTGTTTTTAGTCTGCGTCTTTCCTGGTATTTTTGACCTTGTCTTTCTTTCTTTTGTCTTTTTGCTAAGTGTTTGTGCTGTTATGATTATACTTGTTAATAATTCTTCAAGCAACTAGATGTTTATGTTTTACGCTTTTAATGTGAAAGGGTGTTTCGTTTGTTTCACCATAAAAGGCAAAAGGGTAGAAAGACCCTTTTTTTACCTGGATCACCATCAGCAACAACAGACCGACACCACTTTTTTTTTAATCCCAAAAATACTCTGGTATATATTTTTGTCTCTACAAAAAAAAAACATCTGTGGGCCTATACTTCCACCTTTTGAAATCAGTGTGTAATTACATAATAAACTTATTCATTGTTTTAACTATTATTAATGTAAAAAAAATTATATTTAAATGTGCATCAGCAGTTTGAAAGTTTTTTTCAATTGACCCATTCAAGGCTACAATCATCCCCCCGCTAAATGAATGTTTCCCCCAAAAACAGCTCACCTTTTTAAATAAAACAGGGATAAGGGAAATTTTAACGTCAAAACATACATTGTGACAATCGAAGCAGTTATGACCCACGCAAAAAAAAAAGCTGTAAAAACATGTTCACTTCCATTGACTTCGTTGAATATCATGCGATATAATCATTTCTTATCATAACTTTTGGCAAACCTAAGCTCTAACCCCACAATTGTTAATTCAATGTATCACTTACATTTCTTTTTGACTGTTTTACTATCACTTTTAGCTTTTTACGGAGACTTTTTCAGTTTAAAAGACCTCATTGAAAAATGAAAAACCCGTCTTTTGTGTGGGGGGTTTTTCACTAAATTGGCAAGCCCTGGTAGCCAGTCTTCTCAATTTCACATTGCACCAGTAAGAGCAGAGTGTGAAGGTTTCAAAGCAGGGTAAGAGCACAATTTTGCTCAAAATATTGAAATTTCACACAACATTATGGGTGACATACCAGGTTAAAAAGAGGACAAATTGTTTTGGTGCCGTCCTCCTGGCGATCTGTGACCAAGACGCAAGTTTTGTGTTTCAAACAAAAGCCCAATACCAGGTAATGTCGCATACCACCCCAAAAAGGACGAACCCCAATCCAAAAAGGTTAACTGTGGAAGCAAGAGGAAGCGTCTGAAAGGGATGTTCGGGTGCTACCCCGGATTGTTCCAAAAAAAACATAAAACCACGGTGCCCAAATTAGGCAGAATTAAATGTGCACCTCAAATTCCTGTTTCCCCAGAACTGCCGCGGGAGTCCCCCAGGGTCAAAATCACGGGGGGCTGCTAACCCCCCAAACCTTGGGGGCATCATCCAATTCCAAACGTCGGTTTCAATGGGCAAGGAGTGCAAATCTTGGGTGTGGACAATGTGAAAAAATGTATTGTTCTCTGATGAGTCCACCTTTTCTGTTTTCCCCCACTCCGGGAGGTTTTCGGTGTGGGAAACCCAAAAGAACGTACCACCCGGGCTGTTGCATGCCCCCATGGCAGGGGGTGGATCAGGAGGGGTTTGGGGCCATATCATGGCATTCCCTTGGCCCCAAATTGTGCTAGGGGGCGTCACTGCCAAGGACTACCGAACCATTTTTAAGGACCCCGTGCATCCATGGTTCAAACCATTGTATCCTGAAGGCGGTCCATGTATCAGTATGACAATGCACCAATACGCACAGCAAGACTGGTGAAAGATTGGTTTGATGAACATGAAAGTGAAGTGAAAAATCTCCCCATGGCCCTGCACAGTCACCAGATCTAAATATTATTAAGCCACTTTGGGGTGTTTTGGAGGAGCGAGCCCGGAAACGTTTTTCCCCCAGTATCACGTAGGACCTGGCCACTATCCTGCAAGGAAAAAATGGCTTAAAATCCCTTCTGACCACTGTGCAGGACTTGTATATGTCTTTCCCCAAGACGAATTAACGCTGTATTGGCCGCAAAAGGAGGCCCTACACCATACTAATAAATTATTGTGGTCTAAAACCAGGTGTTTCAGTTTCATTGTCCAACCCCTGTATGCCTTAATTCGATATCACGTCGAACCATTTTTTTCGTTTCACCATCTGAGTTTAACAGTGCATTTAACTTCAAGGTCACAAATCATGGTTAAACCAGATAGGCGTCGATGCATATTCCAGCAAGTCAATTCAAACTCAAAAGACAAACACACTATCATGCACATTTGTTCAGTGATATCCCACAGGCCCCAAGTTTGGATAAAAAGGCATTTGTGGAGATATCCAAGGCATACCATATTGTCCATAAATTGGAGCTACTGTACCCACATACAGTGGATTAACTGAAAGTCCAATCGCCCTTTGGACAGGTTGACCTAGTGCATCATACTTTAGTGTCTCTCTTGGGCGTCTCTCTCTCTGAGATATCCTCAGCACAGTGTCAAACATGTGTGCCTCTGGACTACTGAGCTGGACTAGAGAGGGAACAGTCTGTGGTGGTTCTGTAAAGCCTATTTCAGTAATGTCTTTGTCCATCCTAAACTCCTCAGCATCTGCTCGGAGCTCCTGAGTGTCACTAACCTGTCCCTGAGCATCAGCAGGATGATCTGACTGGCATGTTCGTTCTAATGCCACTGGAGGTGTCACAGCTTCTTGTCTCGGCTGCTGATGGTTGCAGCTTATCTCTGAAGTCAAATAACATTCCTCCTCATCCGAGCTCTCTGTGTCCTCAAATCTGTAGCTTGCACGGATGTCCTTCGATCTGTGTTTTGGCTTCCTGCTGTCTAGTTCAGTTCTGGTACTGTGGGGAAGTGGCAGAGCATTACAAGGCATTATCATGTTGTGATGAAGAATCCTGCCTCGTCCTGTGCCACGCTCAGGTTTGACCTCATAAACAGGGCTACTGTCTCCTTTCTGAGAGACTACAACATGAACCTGATTCTCCCAATATGAGCGCAACTTTCCTGGTCCTCCCCGCTCTGACATGTTCCTTACAAGAACCCTATCTCCGTTGAAAGTACTGCACTTTGTCTTTTTTTTATCATAATGATTCTTTCCTCAGGCTGGTCTTTTTGATGTTTTTGGATGCAATGTCGTATGCTTCTTTGATTTGTTGTTGCCACTTTTTTAGATAGTCCTCATGTGATTTACATTGTTCTGTCTCAGTTATTCCAAAAATTAAGTCTATTGAAAGACTTGGGTGTCTACCAAAAAGTAGGTAAAAGGGTGATAATCCTGTTGAGTCTATTTTTTGTAAAATTTTAACGAGCCCCCCCACGCCCCTGTATCCCGCTCCCCACGTCTCACGATGCCCCCCTAACGGAATCGCAATATGGGACAAAGTGTAAGGGAGGGACACGGCCAATGCCAATGCATCTGGATGGGAATCGCAAGGGAAAACGTGACCCACATTTACCCCTCTCGTTCGGGGGTCCGAGGTCCCGCGGACGCAACGGGGGGCTCGTTCTTCTCGGTGCGAGGCCCGAACGACATATCCGAGGCTCGGCCTCCTGGAAGGTGTTTTGCGCACGACCTCGTCCTAGGTCAGCTTTCGCCGCACGGTCGCGTAGCACGGACTAGCCCGATCGCAACGAGCCCCCCCACGCCACTGTATCCCGCTCCCACGTCTCACGATGCCCCCCTAACGGAATCGCAAATTTAAATTTGAGTCTTTTTGGCTCTCATTTTCTGGGTATCAGCATTTTCTCCACTTGGATTGCACAGTGCGCATCTTTTACTTGTTCTGATCAAAAATCTGTTGACCTCAGTCGCCTGCGATGCACCTGAAAGGAAATAGCTAGCGGAAGGTGCTAGGCATCTGTGCATTCACACACTGGTAGAGGCTGGCAATGGGATGCAGAGCTGCGAGTTTGGGCCAGATCAGACAAAGCGTTGCGGAGTTGCGGAGCGTCAAATGTGCTGAGCGAGCCAAATTTCCTCCTCGCCGTTTCCAGCAGGAACGTCCGACCGACACGGGATCGACGTTTTCACGCTCTGTACGACCCCCCCCCCCGAATGGGCTGTGTGAAAATCAGCCCGATAGGCCAACGTTGAGGATATCCGTCAACCCCAGAAAGTCCTCTGAGGTTCGTAGAGCAACAGAGGACTGCTCACAGTTGAATTGGAGGAGAGAGTTTCGAAAACTTTAACGCACGGCTACCAAATTTTACACACATGTTCCTGGCCGCACTGGTGACGCATTCTGTGATTTTGGTGTCTCTAGCCACTTCAGGGGCCGGGGGAGGCGAGTTTGAAATTATGGCCTTAATTGGCAGGGATTATGGCAATGCATTGGCATTGTGCGTGGCCCTCATGCAGTGTGTTTGGGGCCCTGGCTTCGCGTAGGAGTGTTTGTTCTGCACATGCTTGGTACCAGTGCAGTGTGTTTGGGGCCCTGGCTTCGCGTAGGAGTGTTTGTTCTGCACATGCTTGGTACCGTTGGAAAGGGTAGACTCAGACGATTAAAACTAGACCATCCATGTCTTCATAAACCACTGCTATCTCCCACAAAAAGCCTCAAAAGATCCGCAGGTTCGTTTGGGGGGGACACAAGGTGATAGTGAGGGACATGTGCAATACTTGTTGTGAATAGGGAATCATAAGGGGGAAAATCCTCCATCTTAGGTAGAGTGTGTTTTGGGCCCTGGCTTCGCGTAGGAGTGTTTGTTCTGCACATGCTTGGTACCGTTGGAAAGGGGAGAGTCAGACGATTAAAATTAAAACTAGACCATCCATGTCTTCATAAACCACTGCTATCTCCCACAAAAAGCCTCAAAAGGTCCGCAGGTTCGTTTTGGGGGGGACACAAGGTGATAGTGGGGGACATGTGCAATACTTGTGAATAGGGAATCATAAGGGAAAAGCATTGAAGAAAATTTGAGTCTTTTTGCTCTCATTTTCTGGGTATTTTCTGGGTATCAGCATTTTCTCCACTTGAATTGCACAGTGCGCATCTTATACTTGTTCTGATCAAAAATCTGTTGACCTCAGTCGCCTGCGATGCACCTGAAAGGAAATAGCTAGCGGAAGGTGCTAGGCATCTGTGCATTCACACACTGGTAGGGAGTAGGGCTGAATGGGATGCAGAGCTGCGAATTTGGGCCAGATCGGACAAAGCGTTGCCGAGTTGCGGAGCGTCAAATGTGCTGAGCGAGCCAAATTTCCTCCTCGCCGTTTCCAGCAGGAACGTCCGACCGACACGGGATCGACGTTTTCACACTCTGTACGACCCCCCGAATGGGCTGTGTGAAAATCAGCCCAATAGGGCAACGTTGAGGAAATCCGTCAGCCCCAGAGAGTCCTCTGAGTTTACCCCAGGGAAGGTGCCTGAATCCTGGGTACACTCGGCCGACACCCCCTTGGGCTCCACCCCTGGTTCCAAGTTTTCCATTGACTTTTGACTTTACAGTTTCCCCAATGATAATTTATGCCAAGTGTCCCAAAACACCTTAATTTTGGGACATTTGCCTTAATTTTTACAAGTGTCCCAAACCTCATGTTGATTAGACTTGTTTCTGAAGCCTTCAGGTTCTTCAGGTCCCGTACTGATGTGGCTCTGTGTTCTATCCCTCAGTGAAGGAACCTTTCGGCAAACTGTACCGCTGCGGTCCTCTGCTCGGCAGCGGTGGCTTCGGTTCCGTGTTTTCGGGTCACAGACTCTCAGATGGACTCCAGGTCGCCATCAAACAGATTTCCAGGGACAGTGTTCAACAGTGGGCCAGGCTGGTGAGTTTCACCGGAAGCTTTTTACCTTTGAAACCAGATAGCCACTGCCCCCCTCTGCTGGACAGGCAGCTGAACTGCAGCTGAAGGGGAGTTTTTTTTGTCATTTTTGTCATTGTTCCATTAACGGATTTTCCCCCTGTGATGAACTTGTTTCAAACGGGGACTCCCCGCAGCAGGAAAATTACCTGAACACCTGCAATCGTGACTCAGGGCAGAAGAAAGGAGCCGAGTTTCAGTTTAGGTTTTTTTAGTAAATTATTTCTGTGAAAACAAGAGGAGCTTTAATGTGTTTAATGTTTGTTCTCATCAGTCCAAATGCAGATCAGACAGGTTCCGTATTCTTTAGTTTCACTGTTTGTTTAATGAAATATTTCTGATGTTTTTATTAAAGTTTAACTGACATTTTACTCTTCAATAATTATTAACGTATCAGTTACTTTTCTTTTTTCCCTGCAGCCTGGTGAGCTGAGCCCGGTTCCCATGGAGATTGCTCTGCTGCACCGACTCTCTGAGGTCGGGGGTAACGGTGGGGTGATCCAGATGCTGGACTGGTTCGAGGTGGAGGGACGGGGCTTCCTGCTGGTGATGGAGCGGCTGCCCCAATGCCAGGATCTGTTTGACTTCATCACGGAGCGTGGAGCGCTGCCAGAACACCTTGCTCTCAGGTGGGCCTCCACTTGTCACCATGGTAATGTGTCGCCATGTTTCTTCTGACAGGTCTGTGTTGACACCCTGCCTTTGCTCCACCCCCTGCAGGTTCTTCAGGCAGATCGTTGAGACTCTGCGGTTCGTGCACTTGCACGGTGTTGTGCACAGAGACATCAAAGATGAGAACATTGTAGTGGACACGCGGTCACTGGAGGTGAAGATCATTGACTTTGGGTCTGGGGCGCTGCTGAAGGACGCGGCGTATGACGAGTTTGAAGGTGGGGAGCTGAACAGATGAACCCTGTAGATGATGCTGATGAAAGTGGGAGGGGTTTCAATGGTTTTCATCTATGCAGGTACGCGGGTCTACAGCCCTCCTGAGTGGGTCCAAGCCCGGACCTACCACGCCATCCCGCTCACCGTCTGGTCACTTGGTGTGCTCCTCTTTGACTTGGTATGCGGTGACATCCCATTTGAGCGCGACCAGGAAATCATTGGGGCCACCCCCTTCTTTACTCACCGGGTTTCTAAAGGTGAGCACAGGAACGACTCCTGCAGACGTATAATTGGTCGAGATGTGTGCCGGTGCTGACTTTGTCTCCAACCTCTCCATGCAGAATGCCAGGCTCTAATTCGCTGGTGTCTGTCGTTCCGGCCTGAGGACCGCCCTTCCCTGGAGGAAATCTTGTCTCACCCTTGGATGGAGGGAGGAGAGGAGGAAGAGGAGGAGGAGGAGTGCAGCTCGGTGCCTAGCTCGTCACTGTGAATCTGAGTTGGATCAGAACCGGATATAAAGTCACTTTAACTTCACTGAGATGCTCCTCGTCAACGATGAGCCTTTATTTATTGATTATTTATTAGTTTCTGATCAGTCCACGCTCTTCATCCTCATCCTGCTGGCTGGAATCAGCTGATCTAATCTGGGAACTGTGGCTAGATGGACTGATGAGGAGGAGGGGATGCTGAACTTTTTTGCAGAACATTTTTTTTTTTTTTTGGTCTCAATAAAGCTGAATAATTTTTGTTTGGCTGAATTTTGGAAAACTGAAAAACTTTGTTGCTCTGCCTCAGACGTTCGTCTTCCAGCTGCAGGAATGATGTTCAGTTCAGAGGCACAGGAGTAAATACACGTGTATTCCTTCAAAGTGGCTTTGGCGCCACTTATCTCTGTTTATTTACATTAAATAACAAGTCCTGGATCAATGTTAAAGGTTCCCATCTTTGAATAAAAAAACTATTTCAGACTCTGATTGGGAATTCCTGTCTTTGTTTCACTAAGAGGTCTCACTTCGACAAGTTCCATCCACACAGTCCTCAATTTCTAGCTCAAGAAAAATGTTTTTTAGGCAATGCAGAGTCAGCAAGATGTTGGCAACTTTATAAATTACAGCATGTTTTAATCTGAATGACAGTAAAAGCTGACAAAATGATCGCCATGCTGTGATAAACTCTTCTAACAGCTCAGCTAAACTGTAAACTCACCAAAACGGATCATTTAGTCAATTCATGCCGAGCTTTCGCCCCCTGCTGGTCACTAAAGAAAATGGCAAATTCGGCTGAAAAGGTCAGGTGTGTTAATTGTTAAATGCTCAGAAAATAGTTAACAGCAGTACCGATATTTACTGCAATACTCTGTATTATAATCATAGGTCACATAAAACTTGATTAGCGGGCAGGAAGTGATGTAAAATATTCTATTTCCTATTGTCATGCATTTATTTAAGCTGTACTCTTTTTAAAATAACATTTCATGTCGGTTTTTTTAGAACTAAAGATTATTTTCTTGGTTCCTCTCTTTGTTTTCAGCTGGTTTTGTTTCTATAATTCAAACATCTCACACTGGATTTGCTCAGCACATGGAGATACAGACATAAAAGCAACTAGAAATATTATTTTACTTGAAACATAAAGAATACTAAATGACTTAAGAAATAAATGTGAAAGTAAGTGATTTGTCATTAGTCTTAGTATTTCCCTTTTTTCTTGTATGTACGTGTAGCCTTTTATTATATTACTTTTCATATGTATGAGTATTACAATTAAACATACAAGAATGATATAAATGTAATATCTTTAAGGAAAATTAAACATATCTTAAAAAAAAGAATATATATATTTTTCTGAAATAATTTCAGACCTGCAAAGCAGCTGTTTGTTAAAGTTGATGAGCTGAAGGAGAACAAGTGTTTGTGTCTGAGTGGTAAACTTTAGAGAGGTCTCACTCGGATCAATTATTCTGAGCGACGTGAACTTTGAGCAACAACAAAAACAATCATTTCTGTATGAGCTTTAAACAACATACACACTAAACAAGACCTCTAAAATTACATATTGAGGACGGAAATATATGGAATATGGAAATATGTACAGATACACAGAAATGGGTACGGGTTTGCAGAAATATGTCAAAAGTTACATTTATCAACAGTAAAAACATGATATCTGGCAAACTGACCTTTGTAATTAATTTAACTAAGGAATTCAAGAAAAAATGTACATCCCACAATTATTAAAATAAATATTGCAATAAAATACATAAGTTATTTTTATTTTCACACAAAGTTTTGAACTTTTACCCCTAAAATAATTGTATTACTATATTCTTACTAAATTCTTTTTTTCGCTCGCCTGCTACAGAGTAAGACATCCTGTCACTCAAACCCATCTCCGCAGCTGTAGTCCTCCGGACTTCCGGGACAGCTCAGCGCCTCCACGCAGCAGTGTTTCTCCGGCTGATGCTCCCCGGGGCTCCCTTTGCTCTTCCTGCGCAGTCCTGTTCCTCAGCTTCGGCCACCTTTACCCGACAGACCCGACCCTCTCTCCTGCTTCCAGCACCACAACCATCCGGAGATTCGGAGCGAAGACCGGTTCGGAACCGACAACTGAGCTTAGCCGGGAGGCTAGCGGAGTTAGCTGTGCAGGTAGTGGGGTGAAGGTTTGGTCCAGACGGGACAGAGAGCGCAGCATGGCGGCTGGCAGCAGTAAGACCGGGGAGGCTCCGAGCCAGAATGAAGGTAAAAATAGTCCATGTCGGCATTAAAAACGGAATTATTTCACATCATTTACAGTCATAAAAACTGGTTTGACTGGTGACAGGAGCCGGCTAACTGCAGCTAAACTAACCAGTTGGACCGAAAGTATAAGGCAAGGTACTGGTTCCAACTGAGCCGAATTATCTGTTGCTATGGCGACTAATTAATACCAACAGAACTTAAATATTCAGATGTTAATGGAGACAGTCAGCTCTTGGTTAGTTAGAGCTTGGTTAGTTCTGGATCTTCACAACGAACTGATGTTAACTGGTTTCTGAGCTGCTGACGGATCCACGACTACTGGTTAAGGTGCTGACTGACTGTGAGGAGGCCACGGTGAGACACTAAGGTAGAAAGAGCTGTGGTAGGTCAGCGAGCGGCACCTGGTGACGTGGAGCTTTGACTCGGGTGTGTCAGAGGCCCCAGCAGTCGTGCATCAGTTACACTGATGAATGAACTTATTGTCCAGATGATCTCCACATACGTCTAGTGTCCTCCATGCAGGCTGCCTGCATCTGGACTGCTGGGCTCCTCTCGTAGGAGGAACAGGAAGGAACAATATTCAGCCATTTCCAGGTTAGCAGTGGTTCTGACTGGACCTATTGGGAGCAGTGTTTAAGTTGACTTTACTGCATCAGAATCAGCTTTATTGCCAGGTTTGTGCACACAAACAAGGAATTTGACTCCGGTACACTTTGCTCTTAGTGAGGATATTTTTTGTTTTTCTCGAAAGAAATGGAAATAAAAATATCAAATATATTTTACATGTATACCATAGCGACTTTAAAGAGAAGGAAATGTGAGATCAGTCCAAGTATGCGTGGTGGTGTTCTGGAGCGCTGACTCTATTAAATGTTCATCAGAGAAACAGCCTGGAGGAAGAAACTGTCTCTGCTGGTTTTAGTGAACAGCGCTCTGTAGCGCCACCTGAAGGTAAAACCCTGAACAGTTTATGTGCAGAGTGTGTGGGGTCTGCAGAGATGTGGTCTGCTGCTCTTTTCCTGACCCTTGACCTGTATAAGTCCTGGATGGAGGGAAGGTCAGCCCTGATGATTCTCTCTGCAGTCCTGATTATTCGTTGCAGTCTAGACCGGTCCTGTTTTGTGGATGATCCAAACCACACTGGGATGGATGAAGACAGGACAGACTGAATGATGGCAGTGGAGAAGATGACCAGCAGCTCCTGGGGAAGGTTGTACTTCTTGAGTTGCCTCAGGAAGGACAGTCTCTGCTGGGCCTTCTTTCGAACAGTGTCTATGTGTGAAGATCATCTCAGGTCCAGAAAAATTGTGGTTCCTATGAACCGGAAGTGGTCCACAGTAGACACGGTGTTGTCGAGGATGGTGAGGGGGTTTGTGGGGGTGGTGTTCTCCGAAGGTCCACCATCATTTCCACAGTCTTCAGTGGGTTAAGTTCCAGGTGGTTCTGACTACACCAGTGGACCAGCCGATCCACCTCTTGTCTGTATGCAGACTCATCACCGTCCTGGATCAGTCCAATGACAGTGGTGTCATCTGCAAACTTCAGGAGTTTCACGGACGAGTCCGCTGAGGTGCAGTCATTTGTGTACAGGGAGAAGAGGAGTGGGGATAGAACACACCCCTGGGGGGCACCAGTACTTATTGATCTGGTTCGGGAGAAGATGCTCCCCAGTCTCACCTGCTGCTGTCGGTCCGTCAGGAAGCTGTTGATCCACTGACAGGTGGAGGCTGGGACGTTGAGCTGGGTGAGCTTCTGGTGGAGGATGTCTGGTATGATGGTGTTGAAGGCCGAGCTGAAGTCTACAAACAGGATCCTGGCGTAGGTCCCTGGGTGGTCGAGGTGTTGCAGGATGAAGTGTAGACCTAAGTTAACAGCATCATCTGCCGACCTGTTTGCTCGGTAAGCAAACTGCAGGGCGTCCAGTAGAGGGCCTGTGATGTCCTTCAGGTGCTTCAACACCAGCCGCTCAAAGGATTTCATGACCACAGACGTCAGGGCTACAGGCCTGTAGTCATTTAGTCCTATGATGCAGGAGGAAGCAGGAGGGAACCTCACACAGCTCCAGAGACTTGTTGAAGATCTCAGTGAAGATGGGGCCAGTTGGTCGGCGCAGACTCTCGGGCATGATGGCGAGACATTATCAGGTCCTGAGGCCTTCCTTGTTTTCAGGTGCTGAAAGAGCCTGTTTCCATCTTCCTCTGAGATCCTAAGTGCAGGCAGGGGGTCTGAAGGTAGGGGGGTGTGGTTGGTGTATAGCAAAAATTAGTGTCTGAATGGGACGTGGAGGAGTTGGGTTGAGGTATGAACTGCTGCTTTTCATACCTGCAGTAGAAGCCATTCAACTAATTTGCCAGGTGAGGATTCTGCTCAGAGTTGGGGGAAGGTCTCCTGTAGGCAATCAGGTTTTTCAAACCTTTCCAAACAGTGGAAGCATCTCTATCTAAGAAGCTTTTCTTTAGCTTCTCACTGTAGCTTCTCTTCGCTGCTTTGATCTCCTTGGTCAGTTTGTTCCTGGCCTGCTTATACAGGGCCCGGTCCATACTGCTGTGAGCCTCTTTTTATCTCTGCGCAGCTGCTTCAGATGAGAAGTGGACCAAGGTTTATTCAATTCAGTTTATTTATATAGCTCCAATTCACAACACATGTCATCTCAAGGCACTTCACAAAAGTCAGGTTCATACATTCCAATTAATCTTAATCATTGAACAGTGCAGCCAGATTCAGTTATTTATTCAAATTGGATAAAAAGTTTTTCTATCTAAGGAAACCCAGCAGGTTGCATCCAGTCAGTGACTTGCAGCATTCACTCCTCCTGGATGAGCATGTAGAGACAGTGGACAGTCACTGGCGTTGACTTTGCAGCAATCCCTCATACTGAGCATGCATGTAGCGACAGTGGAGACGGAAAAACTCCCTTTTAACAGGAAGAAACCTCCAGCAGAACCAGAAACCAGGCTCAGTGTGAGCGGCCATCTGCCACGACCGACTGGGGGGTTAGAGAGAACAGAGCAGAGACACAAAAGGAAAAAAAGAAGCACTGATCCAGGAGTTACTTTCTATGGAAGGAAAAGGTAAATGTTAATGGATGTAGCTCCTTTAGTCGTTTCACCTAGAAAGAAAGAACAAAATAAACTCTGAGCCAGTTTTTCAATGTTAGAGTCTGAAAGAGAGGCACATAGAGTTAGTTACAGTAAAAGCTCAGTCAATCGCCATGTCTAGGAGAGAGAAAGGGTTAACACTGAAAGACAGGGCCATGTGGATCATCGGTAGAGGGTGAGCATTAAGTTGTTGCCAGCAGAAGCTTGGAGGATTCCCCTCTCCAGAAAGGTGTTAAAGGTAGAAACAGAGTCAGGCCAGGTGTAGCTTCTAGAAGAGAAAAGAGAGGGGAACAAAGTTAAAAGGGAAATAACAGCAAATAATGTGTAAATTGGAGAGTAGTTTGAGAATGTAGCGAAGAGGGTGAAAAGTGGTCATTATGGTCCTCCAGCAGCCTAAGCCTATAGCAGCATAAATCTACACAGATAGTTTTCAGTTCAAATATTTAGTTAAATGGCGCTTATTTACAGCAATGTCGTCTCAAGGCACCCCACAAAGGGCCCCACTGATGGTCATTTTTATACTAAAAACCACAAGGTTTGGATATCTTCTCTATCAGACTGATTTAACCATTGGAAAATAGGGGGGGAAAAAAAAAGGCGTCATACAGGTAGCAGAAATGGAGGGTGTGGTTGCACCTCAACCATAACTGAGACGGTTTAGGCGTAAACCTGACTCCCCCTACTACTCCATCCAACAGGAGGGAGGAAGGCCAAAGTGAACCTGCAGTCTGAGAATTAAGTGCCCTGTTAGGAAAATATGGAACAAATCAGATCTCTGATGTATGATGGAGCTAGATCATTAAGGGCTTATATGTGAGGAGGAGAATTTTTAAATTCTATTCTGGAATTAACAGGGAGCCAATAAAGGGGAAGCTAAAATAGGGGAAATATGATCTCTCTTTTTAATTTTCATCAGAACTCTTGCTGCAGCATTTGGAATCAGCTGAAGGCTTTTAATGCATTTGTGACATCCTGATAGTAAAGAATTACAATAGTCCAACCTTGAAGTAACAAATGCATGGACTAGTTTTTACAGCGTCACTCCTGGATAGGATATTTCTAATTTGCAATGTTCCTGAGGTGAAAGAAGGGAAATCTAGAAACCTGTTTAATATGGTGATTTAAGTGACATGTCCTATTCAAAAGTAACACCAAGTTTTTTACTTTGTTACTGGAGGTAATTTAATGCCACCAGGTTAAGTGAATTGACTAATCAGTCTTCTTTTTAAAGACTCCGGTTCAAAGACTAGAATCTCTGTCTTATCTGAATTTAGAAGCTGAATTTAAAATCATCCAAGTTTTATGTCTTCAAGACATGCTTGTAGTCTATCTAACTGGTCGGGTCATCAGGATTATGGATAAGTAAAGCTGAGTATCATCAGCGTGTAACAGTGAAATGTTATCCTATGCTGCCTGATAATTTGACTATTGGAAGCATATATATAGTTAAGAGAGTGCCCAAGTGGTACTCCACAATTAACCCTGGAGTTTAAAAGATGATTTATCATTTACAGAAAAAACTGGAATCTGTCAGACAGAAAAGATTTAAAACCAGCCTAGCGCTGTTCCCCTGATCCCTACAGCATATTCCAGCCTTTTCTAAGAGAATATTGTGATCGCCTGGATAAAACAGCACTGAGATCTAAGAGGACAAGTACAGACACAAGTCCATTATCTGAGGCCATAAGAATATCATTGTGATTTTCAGCAGAGCTGTTCAGTGTTTTGATGAGCCGGGAAAAGCCTGACAAAAACTCTTCAAACAGGCCTTTGTAGTGTAAATGGTCACACATTTGATTAGCAACTTTTTTTTTCTCAAGAATTTTAGATAAGAATGGTAGATTGGATAGGTCTGTAAGTTTTCAAGTCATCTCGAAAAAGCGAAAGTTTCTTGAAAAGGGTTTAATACAGCTACCTTAAAAGCCTGTGGTACATATCCATTTACTAAGGATAGTTTAATCATATTAAAAAGGGGGGCTGGTAAATGAGGGAACATTTCCCTTAAAAATTTGGTTGGGATTGGGTCTAACATACAAGTTGAAGGGTTTAGATAAAGCAAATATTTCTGAAAAACTCAGGAACCCCCAAAGGATAAAAAACAGTCCAAACACAGATCAGGTTCTACAGTTACCTCCAATGTTGTCTCACTTGCTGAGGATGAAGTAATCATCTTCGCAGTATGTCAAAAATTTTTCTTTTTAATAGAATCAATTTTTTTAGGAAAAATCCCATAAAGTCGTGACTGCTGAGATCTAAGGGGATAAGCTCACAGAGCTATGACTCTGTGAAGTTTAGCAACTGTACTAAAGAGAAAAAACCTAGGATTATTCTTGTTCTTTTCTATTAATGAAAGGAAAAAAGCTGTTCTGGCTTGACGAAGTCTCTTTTTATGCAACAGTAGGCTATTTTTCCAGATTAAGTAGGAATCCTCTAGGTGTGTAGAGCGGCATTTTCTCTCCAATTTTCTCACATTGTGCTTTAAAGTGTGCAGATCTAAATTAAAACCAAGGAGCCTGCCTCCTATGAATGATTACCTTCTTTTTCAAGGGGGGTCCATTGTCTAATGCATCACGCAATGATGAAGTAACACTATCAACAAGAGAATCAATTTGTGAAGGGGCAGAAACAGAATTATTGCCCTCCACTGTGCTTTTCAGTGATAATGAGGAGATTAAAGGGAAAAGTTTTTTTTAAAGGTTGTTACAGCATCGTCTGATAATGATTTTACTATAATGAAATTTTCTTTCGGGGTGAGAGTACTCGGTTAAAATTAAACTCAAAGGGTTTTTAAGAAATGGTCAGGAAGGACAGGGTTTTGAGAAAATGTTTTTTTTTTATGTTTTAAAACTCAATGCCATATGTCAGCACAAGGTCCAGAGAATGAAGACAAACGTGGGTTGGTTGTATGTTTTGAGTATAGCCAATTGCATCTAAGGTACCCTTAAAGGCAAATTTTTAAAGCTATCACTTTCAGTGTCAACATGAATGTTAAAATCCCCCACTATAATAACTTTATCTGTATTTAACACTAAATCAAAAAAAAGGTCTGAAAACTGATTTAAAAATTGAGAGTAAGGGCCTGGTGGACGGTACAAAAAACAAAACAGAAGTGGTTTTAGTGCTTTGCAATTTGGATGAGGAAAAACTAAGGATTAAAAATTTTAAAAGAGTTGTAGCTATTGATTGGTCTGGGACTAATCAATAAATCGGACTGAAAGATGGTTGCTACTCCTCCTCCTTGCCCAGTATTTCGAGGAATGTGAAAATTAAAATAATTAGTAGGAGCTGACTCATTTATAGTAACATAATCCTCTTGCTGCAGCCAGGTTTCTGTGAGGGGAAAAAAATCAATCTGATTATCACCATTCAGGTCACTAAAAAACAATGCCTTTGAAAAGAGATCTTATGTTCATAAACCCAAAATTTAATTTTTTTATTTTTTTTTGTAGTCTGAGTTGTGTTTATTTTTATGAGATTTTCCGATTTTCTCCTTTGAGATTTTTTTTAATCTTTCAATTTTTGGGCCGTGGGCGAGACACCGTCTTAATAGGGTAATGGGGGATAGCAGTACAGAAGCTGCAGAGAGGAGTGTTAAACTACGACCCTGCTTCCTGGTCTGAAACCGGGTTGTCAGAGTTTGGGGAACTAATAACTTTGGGCAGATTCCTAGAAAGAAGAGCTGCTCCATCCAAAGTGGGATGGATGCCGTCTCTCCGGATCAGACCAGGTTTTCCCCAAAATGTTCACCAATTATCAATGTAACCCACATTGTTTTCTGGACACCACCTAGACAGCCAGCGGTTGAATGACAGCATGCGGCTAAACATGTCGTCACTGGTCAGATCGGGGAGGGGACCAGAGAAAATTACGGAGTCCGACATTGTTTTGGCAAACTTACACACCGAAGCAACACTAACTTTGGTGACCTCCGATTGACGTAACCGGGTGTCATTACCGCCAGCGTGAATAACAATCTTACTGTATTTACGCTTGTCCTTACCCAGCAGTTTCAGGTAGGCAGACATTTGACTATGGTCGCTGGTGTCTCTAGTGCCACGTTTCTGACTATGGAGCTGCCAATTACCAGAGTTGGCTTCTCAGCGGGTGTGTCGCTGAGCGGGGAAAATCGGTTAGAAACGCAGACGGGTTGACGGTGACCTGTGGGCTGGGATCTAGGACTAGGCTTTCTACGTACCGTCACCCAGCCGGCCTGAGGCCCCGGCTGCACGGGCTCTGCTTGAGGACTGCTACGGGGAGCTACCCTTGGTGGCTCCGCGCTAGCTAATGGGCCTCGGCTATCTGCTGGTTTTTCAACAGCGCGGAGCCGGGCCTCCAATTCCGACACCCTCACCTCCAAAGCTACAAAAATGCTACATTTATTACACGTACCATTATCACTAAAGGAGGCAGAGGAGTAACTGAACATCTGACACAGAGAGCAGGACAGAGGAGGAGACTCCGAGAGAGAAACAGCAGAAGCCATGGTGGAGCTAAAGCTAACGCTAAGCTAGCGACCCCTTACCACTACTAGAAAAACCGTGTAAGACACGGAGAGTCCCCATAACGTTAAATACAGCAACAGAAAGTATGTGTTTTAACGTGCTCATGTATTAAAACAAGTAAGAGATTTCACAGTAGAGAGAAATCAGATCAAACGAGAGAGCCAGCTAGCTTTCACGTGACGTCACATAGCTATACCGCGAGAGCGCGAAATGCAGATGGAGGGCAGGAAGTGAAGTAGCCGAGGATTTGCCATCTGTAAACATGCCCATGTTTTGTGCCGTTTACGGCTGCTCCAATCGCTCCAGCAGAGAAAAGGAAAAGCATTATTATCGAGTGCCAAAGGTTCTCGTTCATAAAGCTGAAAGATGTAAAAAACTAACTGAAAAACGATGTAAAAAGTGGATTATAAATCTACGTCTGCGGTCGGGAGGAGCAGAGTCTGCTAATGCGCGTGTCTGTAGCGACCACTTCGTCAGTGGTAAGTAGCAGTCCAACTTCTTTTTTTGTGGTTCTGTTTACCATTAGTTTGTTGTGAAATGCCTATTTACGTAGTAATAATTTTTAAGCTACTGTAAGTCTAATATGGATTCTATCTGGACTTTTTAGGTTGTCCTAGCTCTTTGGGTGACGTTGAGTCGGTAGACTGGGCTCCAACAGTCAACCTTGGTCACCAACAATCTAAACCCAGAACATCTCCTTCAACGAGATCAGAGGATGAAGCTAAAGGCGGAACAACAAAGAAGCTCGGAATGTGCTGAGGCTATGTTGGATCTGTCAGCTGAGCACCCGCGTATGAACCTTGAGGAGACTGGTACTGGTCCAACAGTCCCACAATCAGAGGTGGTCAGTGGAAACGGGACATTAAATGATCAAGGTAAGATGTGTAACAAGCATCATTATTAAATATTTCAAATGCTATTGTATATGAAAAAAATACAGGGGTTGGACAATGAAACTGAAACACCTGTCATTATAGTGTAGGAGGTTTCATGGCTAAATTGGACCAGCCTGGTAGCCAGTCTTCGTTGATTGCACATTGCACCAGTAAGAGCAGAGTGTGAAGGTTCAATTAGCAGGGTAAGAGCACAGTTTTGCTCAAAATATTGAAATGTACACATTATGGGTGACATACCAGAGTTCAAAGGAGGACAAATTGTTGGTGCACGTCTTGCTGGCGCATCTGTGACCAAGACAGCAAGTCTTTGTGATGTATCAAGAGCCACAGTATCCAGGGTAATGTCAGCATACCACCAAGAAGGACGAACCACATCCAACAGGATTAACTGTGGACGCAAGAGGAAGCTGTCTGAAAGGGATGTTCGGGTGCTAACCCGGATTATATCCAAAAAACATAAAACCACGGCTGCCCAAATCACGGCAGAATTAAATGTGCACCTCAACTCTCCTGTTTCCACCAGAACTGTCCGTCGGGAGCTCCACAGGGTCAATATACACGGCCAGGCTGCTATAGCCAAACCTTTGGTCACTCATGCCAATACCAAACGTCGGTTTCAATGGTGCAAGGAGCGCAAATCTTGGGCTGTGGACAATGTGAAACATGTATTGTTTTCTGATGAGTCCACCTTTACTGTTTTCCACACATCCCGGAGAGTTACGGTGTGGAGAAGCCCCAAAGAAGTGTACCACCCAGACTGTTGCATGCCCAGAGTGAAGCATGGGGGTGGATCAGTGATGGTTTGGGCTGCCATATCATGGCATTCCCTTGGCCCAATACTTGTGCTAGATGGGCTCGTCACTTCCAAGGACTACCGAACCATTCTTGAGGATCATGTGCATCCAATGGTTCAAACAATGTATCCTGAAGGCGGTGCCATGTATCAGGATGACAATGCACAAATACACACAGAAAGACTGGTGAAGATTGATTTGATGAACATGAAAGTGAAGTTGAACATCTCCCATGGCCTGCACAGTCACCAGATCTGAATATTATTGAACCACTTTGGGGTGTTTTGGAGGAGCGAGTCAGGAAACGTTTTCCTCCACCAGTATCACGTAGTGACCTGGCCACTATCCTGCAAGAAGAATGGCTTAAAATCCCTCTGACCACTGTGCAGGACTTGTATATGTCATTCCCAAGACAAATTGACGCTGTATTGGCCGCAAAAGGAGGCCCTACACCATACTAATAAATTATTGTGGTCTAAAACCAGGTGTTTCAGTTTCATTGTCCAACCCCTGTATATATTGTATGTGAGCTATGTACACCTATGCGCTTGGAGGGTTACATAGTGTATAAAAATAAGAATTTCTAACATAAGGTCTCATTTCAATTTGAACATATTTTACAAAAGATTATGAATACCCATAAATGGAAATGAATATATAATGAAACATAGAAATTGAATTTTGTGTACATCCTGTATAATTGAACCAGAGGGCTTGCGTGTTTGTAAAAAAGATTGTCAAAAAAATTGATACACAACAAATCACATAATTCAAGGTATATCCTCCCCACTGCTATATTACAGACTACGTAGATGCCGTATGCCAGACTGAACAAACAATGGATGACATTGAAAAGATGGAGGATGTTCTGCAACAGAACACAACAGAGCTGGCAGATCTTCGAACCAAGGCACTGGAGACAGAGTACAACCGGGAGTCCTTTGAAAAAAACGAAGACAAGACAAAATTTTACACGGGGCTACCCAATTTCTTAGTTTTGCTTCAGATTTTTGAGCTGTGCGAGCCCTACATCACCTGTGGTCCTATGTCTGTGCTGTCTAAATTTCAACAGTTCATTTTAGTTTTGATGAGGCTCAGACTAAATCTTCCGCTCAAAGATTTGGCTTTTAGGTTTAAGATCTCTGTGCCCACTGCTCCTAGAGTTTGGCATAAAGTAATCGACATACTTCATCAGAGATTGGAATTTCAAATTGAGTGGCCAGAGCGACATGTACTTCAGGCCACAATGCAAATGGCATTTAAACAGGCATTTGGACATAGAGTTGCTGTGATAGTCGACTGTTTTGAAGTTTTAATTGAGAGGCCGTCTAATTTAATGGCCCAAGCACAAACATGGTCTAACTACAAGCATCACCATACTGTTAAATTTCTGATTGGTGTTGCACCCCAAGGCTATGTCACTTATATATCTTGTGCTTGGGGAGGGAGAGTTAGTGATAAACAGATCACATTAGAGAGTGGCCTCCTAAAAAACCTGTTACCTGGAGATATTTTCCTAGCAGATCGTGGGTTCAATATAGGTGATAGTGTGGGATTTAATTGTGCTTCACTACAGATACCTGCATTCACCAAGGGAAGAAAACAGCTATCAGCATTTGAAGTGGCAGAAACTAGAAAAATAGCTAATTTGCGTATTCATGTTGAGAGAGTCATAGGTTTAATCAAAAGAAAATATCAGATTCTGCAGAGCAAAGCTATGCCCATAGAACACATGGCAACAAAGTCAGGTGAGGCACTAGCATTGATTGACAAGATTGGAGTTATTTGCTGTGTCTTATCTAATCTTTCGGAGTCTGTTGTCCCATTGGAGTAAGGAGGAGAAGATGGGAGATATAATAAATCAGTTCAGTACCTGAGCCCTCACACGTTGGTCAGTCTGTAAATGCTTTCAAATGATATGTTCATGCTTATTATTACTTTGTTCTTGTAATTATAAAACAATTTGACAAATCTAATCTTGTGAATAAACCCATGTGATTTATTGTTTTCTAAATGCCGTTTAATCATTTCAGTAAACAAACTATGCAACAGCCAGAACTCTCGAAGAACAAGACTGGGTCATAACAATATTAAACTGTCTGCTACTCTCACCTCTATATCACAACAACCCACTTTTAAAAGTGCCTAAACCTAAGGCTATATCCTAGGATATTACTCATGTACTTGTGTAACTTGTTGTCCTAGTATTTCTGGAAGTAGACTGTTCCTAAAAAAGCACTCAACTTTAGGAATAACCATCCCAAAATTCAAGATCCGGCAAAATTCTTTCAACAAAAATATCATTCTGCTTCCACACTACAAAGTCACAGTATTCAGCATCTACAATGTGAAGCTGTGCCTGGACTTGATGGTAGTAGTCGTGACTTCGGTCAAGTGTGAGATTACTCCCATGATTGATGAGGCAGAAGCTCTTTTGATCGGCACACGAGTGCAGATTGGCCTCATCTTTGTGAGAGTTGGGGCACTAAAATCAGAGAAAGACAAACAGATCAGATAGAATAGATTAGCAAATGCATTTTGTGCCTAGTTCGGTTAACAGACTTATTGAAAGAGGTCAAGCCATTTCTCTACCAGACAGAAATAAATACTAATCAAGTCTGATGAATGAGTCACAAGAATCGAGTACTACATTCAAAAGTGTGAAAGCCCATTTCTGGTACTCAAATGAAATGAAAACTTATATATAATAATAATGACTTTGCAAATTCATTATTAAGAGAGAGAGTTTTTTTTTCAGTGGTGGAAATGGGCTTCCTAAAAAAGTGAACCTGGCCAGTTTTCCATTTTATGTTAAGTTTAATTTCCAGTTAAGACATTAAAAAATATGTTTGATACCCAGTTACTTTTGAGTGATGCAAATCTGAATGACTAAAAGCCAAAGTATTGTGCTCTGAAATTGTACCTGAAGGTTCCTGCTGTGACTCCTTATTGCTGCCAACACAAAATTGGGATTCCTGGACTTTGTAGCATTAAATATATCTTTCGCCCCAGACCATGTTATCTAACCTGAATAGCTTATACTAGTGTTTACACTTTTCATTTATGTGTTAACTGGAAATTAAATGTTGAAGTGAAAAATATATATATCCTGGTTCACTTTGGAGTTTCTTTAGTGTACTCTGTAATTTTACCTTCATTTCACAGATGCCAGTTCCATGACAGTCACAAGTGACAATCCCATCAGGGGAGGACCTCATGTCGGCCACTCGGGGTTCAGCCAGAGACCTCTGTCCATACACGAGAACCCAGTATGTTCCCAACCCATTAGCTTCTCATACGCTCCTCTTGATTGGGATTCATGTTTGCTCACCCTCTACCGATGATCTACATGGCCCTGTCTTTCATTGTTTAGCCCTTTCTCTCTCCTAGACATAGCTACTGACTGAGCTTTTACTGTAACTAACTCTATGTGCTCTCTTCAGACTCTAAACTTGAAAACTGGCTCAGAGTTTATCTGTTCCTTCTTTCTAGGTGAAACGACTAAAGGAGCTACAACCATTAACATTTACCTTTTCCTTCCCATAGAAAGTACTCCTGGATCAGTGCTTCTTTGTTCTCTTTGTGTCTCTGCTCTGTTTTCTCTAACCCCCAGTCGGTCGTGGCAGATGGCCGCTCATACTGAGCCTGGTTCTGCTGGAGGTTTCTTCCTGTTAAAAGGGAGTTTTTCCTCACCACTGTTGCTACATGCATGCTCAGTATGAGGGATTGCTGCAAAGTCAACGCCAGTGACTGTCCACTGTCTCTACATGCTCATCCGGGAGGAGTGAACGCTGCAAGTCACTGACTGGATGCAATCTGCCGGGTTTCCTTGGATAGAAAAACTTTTTATCCAATTTGAATAAATAAGTAACTCTGACTGCGACTGTTCGATGGCTAGGATTAATTGGAATGTATGAACCTGACTATTGTGAAGTGCCTTGACACGACATGTGTTGAGAATTGGCGTTATATCAATAAACTGAATTGAATTGAATTGAATTATTCCATAAATCTGGCTTAGTGGAAGAGTCACAAAAAGTCAGTAAACCAGGTTAAATTTCATAATAGGAGAAAACTTATTAGAAGCTCTAAAAAACCTGAGACTAAGGCAGAGGTTCACCTTCCAGCAAGATAGTGACCCTAAACATACAGCCAGATCTACACTGGAATGGTTTAGATCAAAGCATGTTAAGTTGAATTCAATTTACAATTCCAATTCACAACATGTGTGATCCCAAGGCACTTTACAAAGTGAAGAAAGCAGATAAAACATCTGAATGCTTAAGTGAACTCTGTGTCTCTGCAAGCATAAAGATTACCATCAAATAAAGTTTTTTTTTGTTCTTTCTTGTAAAATAGTTTTAATTAAGTTTCCCATGATAACCGGCATTGCTTTCACATGGAGTTTTTTTTTAAATGAATGAATCCCAAACATACAGTTATCCAGGATGTCTCTTAATTTATTAACAGTGAATTATGGATTTTTACTCAAAAAAGCAACGTGCTAACCAAACCAGACACCCAGTGAACCTGAGATATTTTATCTTTAAAGAACTGATCTCTTGAGATAACTGTTACTTACATACAGGGGTTGGACAATGAAACTGAAACACCTGGTTTTAGACCACAATAATTTATTAGTATGGTGTAGGGCCTCCTTTTGCGGCCAATACAGTGTCAATTCGTCTTGGGAATGACATATACAAGTCCTGCACAGTGGTCAGAGGGATTTTAAGCCATTCTTCTTGGCAGGATAGTGGCCAGGTCACTACGTGATACTGTGGAGGAAAACGTTTCCTGACTCGCTCCTCCAAAACCCCAAAGTGGCTCAATAATATTTAGATCTGGTGACTGTGCAGGCGCATGGGAGATGTTCAACTTCACTTTCATGTTCATCAAACCAATCTTTCACCAGTCTTGCTGTGTGTATTGGTGCATTGTCATCCTGATACACGGCACCGCCATCAGGATACAATGTTTGAACCATTGGATGCACATGGTCCTCAAGAATGGTTCGGTAGTCCTTGGCAGTGACGCGCCCATCTAGCACAAGCATTGGGGCAAGGGAATGTCATGATATGGCAGCCCAAACCATCACTGATCCACCCCCATGCTTCACTCTGGGCATGCAACAGTCTGGGTGGTACGCTTCTTTGGGCTTCTCCACACCGTAACTCTCCGGGATGTGGGGAAAACAGTAAAGGTGGACTCATCAGAGAACAATACATGTTTCACATTGTCCACAGCCCAGGATTTGCGCTCCTTTCACCATTGAAACTGACGTTTGGCATTGGCATGAGTGACCAAAGGTTTGGCTATAGCAGCCTGGCCGTGTATATTGACCCTGTGGAGCTCAGAACGGACAGTTCTGGTGGAAAAAGGAGAGTTGAGGTGCACATTTAATTCTGCCGTGATTTGGGGCAGCCGTGGTTTTAGTGTTTTTGGATATAATCCGGGTTAGCACCCGAACATCCCTTTCAGACAGCTTCCTCTTGCGTCCACAGTTAATCCTATTGGATGTGGTTCGTCCTTCTTGGTGGTATGCTGACATTACCCTGGATACCGTGGCTCTTGATACATCACAAAGACTTGCTGTCTTGGTCACAGATGGGCCAGCAAGACGTGCACCAACAATTTGTCCTCTTTTGAACTCTGGTATGTCACCCATAATGTTGTGTGCATTTCAATATTTTGAGCAAAACTGTGCTCTTACCCTGCTAATTTAACCTTCACACTCTGCTCTTACTGGTGCAAAGTGCAATCAATGAAGACTGGCTACCAAGCTGGTCCAATTTAGCCATGAAACCTCCCAAACTAAAATGACAGGTGTTTCAGTTTCATTGTCCAACCCCTGTACTTTTAAGTCATTTTATCCAGCAAGGATCTTCAAACACATTTTCTGAACCTAATGTGCTGGGTATATTGAGTAGCACATGTTTCAAATTAGAACATACAGTTCAGTTTAATTAGAATGATGAGAGTGCCTATGTGAAGGACATTTTTCAGGTATCACCAGACTCGATTGAATTTAGGTCTGGATTCTGATGGGTTCATTCTAACAAATGGAGCACTCACACAGCACAATGCTACCACCACTATGTTACATAAATTTCATATAAATAAATTAAAGATGCTGGCTGTAATGTTCCAGGGGTTTGGATACCTGTGCAAGGCACTGAAGCTAAATAGATTACAACCTTAAATTAAAAAAATAATTTAAATCAATAAAGATGTTTAGCAGACATTTTACTTATGAAGAACCTTCTGAAGCTTCAAAACCTAAATTTCATTCTGTATCTTTCCTTGTTCTTCATTATAAAATAAATAAAATTGAATTATTGAATTATATAAATGCAGATTTAAAATTGGGAGAAGTAAACAACATCCTGAACTGCTTCATTCTCCATATTTAGAGAAAACCTGTTTCATGTAAGCATTCTTTAGGCAAGAAAAAGAAAATGACATGCTCTGAATAACCCGAAGAGTTCAGTTTCTGTTTACATGTTTCATATTGCCCAATTCTTTCTTTCAGTGCAAATAAGTGATAGGTTTTACATTGAAAACGTTTTTAATGTCATGTGCACAGATGAGAATTTTTTACAACCATATCTCAGCTAATGGTTTCCTTGGACTGTAAACATTATTTGAAGATTTTAAATATAACTGCTTTCTAAACAAGTTATTCAAATGATTACCAAGAAAAATTATGAAAAAGAAAGTAAAACTTATCTCTTACAAAGTTAATCAACAGAAGCCACATTATTTCCTTGTAGTAAACAGGAACTGCACAGCTACATTTGAGTATTATGAACCACTCCTCTAACATGTACCAATCTTTTTCCCTCCTTTTTTTGTCAGATATCTTATATCCGACACCTTACTTGCTCCTTTGTTTAAGAAATTGTGAAAGGTTTATTTGCAAATAATCTGGTGGAATTCCATGTGACTTTATTTGCAAAGTTTTTTGCAAATGTGATTGTTTTACAAGTCTGTTTTTGCTGTCTTGTTTTTTTCTTGTTGTTTTTCTTTTATGGTCACTTACTTTTCTATATATAGGCCTTTTTGCCTTCATCTTCAATAACAGGTAAGACTTTTAATTCTTCTTTTAAAGTAAATGATTGTAGCTACATTTAAAAATATATATATATGTAAAGCTCTGCTATATTTTCTTATTCATACATTATGGTTTCTCTTACAGTTTCTGGTTTTGGTCATGGATGACTTTGTTTGCAAGATCTTAAATGACTGGGGTCTAAACGAGTGGATAGGAAACTTTGAAGGTTAGAAGGTTATAGCATTACTTTCATTTTCTGTTTGAAGAAAAATGTATGACCTGTCTGTTGCAAAGCTTTAACAAACGTGAAGCCACTCAATTAAGTTAATATAGAAAACTGTTCTGATACAGAAATGCTGCCGTAGCTATTCCAATTACCACTATTCATATACTGCACAATGTCCTGGAAGTCAAGGAGACCCTGACATATATCTGAGTGATTAGCCACAGCAAAGCAATATTCACAGCAAAGTTAACATTCAACACTCAGCTAACACAGCAAACCTCAGGGTGCCAAATAAATCCACACATTAATTACACTAACATATGAAGATAAATTTGTCTCAATATTATTCAATCAAACAAAAAACTAATCTCAATCAAAAAAAAAAAAACGTATCTCAGTCAAAAAAATAAATTGTGGTCAAAACTTTTGGAATATTCAATCAGAAAAAAAATCATCTCAATCAAAAAATATTAAGTTGTGATCAAAACTTTCAGAGTTCTAACATTTTTTTAATGGAATATTTTATTTTGGGGAGAAAAAAAATTGTTTGAAAAAACTTTTTTTTTGATTAAAATGACTCTTTTTTCTCATGAAGAGAAAAAAAGTTTTTGCAAAACATAAACTTTTATTTGCGCATGTCAAAAATCGGTTTTTCGACTCTCGCTCTTTGGTTTGACGCTCTCTGTTTTTTTGGTGAACCTAAAAAATTTTGAGTGCTGGAAACATGAACACCCTGGGCGGGGCCCCCAAAACGAACGATAAAACGTTTCCCATTTTGGTTAGCGCTGACTAAAGCGGGAGACTCTGATCCCCCGCACCTCTGAACTTCCGCTCGAACTACAGGGCTTTTTGTACAGAAAAAAACTGCGGTTAAGTGAGCCCCACAGTCAA
Source organism: Crenichthys baileyi (assembly GCA_036173005.1). NCBI lineage: Eukaryota > Metazoa > Chordata > Actinopteri > Cyprinodontiformes > Goodeidae > Crenichthys > Crenichthys baileyi. Next base: position 183,047 of record JAHHUM010000657.1, read on the forward strand.
AATAATACGCGGGCCGCCAGCCGACACCAGCTCTCTCTTAAAGATTAGCGTAGCGCATCAAAGGGCATTATGGTGATGGGCAGAAAGGACGGATTTTTGGCAACGGTTGAGAAAATAAGAGGAAAACAGAAAAAAGTAAAACCTACAGAGCATTTACATTAATAATTTTTACAACGTTCACATTCAGTTTTTTGTAAAATAATAAATATTTAATATTTTACTGTACAGTTTTTTGGAGAAAAACCCTTGTCAAAGTACCTCAAAATGCTTAACCAGCATATTTCTTTTCCCAACTTTGAGGAATTTATTTCTCCAAAACCATGAGAGGTGACAACACAATATCTTCAGATTTTATTAGAGGGTTATCTATATTATAACCAGAATTAATATTTCATAATTTTACAACAATACCACAAGGTCACTCTTAGTAATAGTCCTCTGTGTACTCTGCCGTTAAATAGTCAACAGAAGTCAGTCCAAATATTGTTGTGGCCTTAGGCCCTCACATCATCATTGACACACCCTGTTGAGAAAATACAAATTTGTTTGTGCAATTTCCAATCATATTTCTGAGATCAAATGTCGCAAGACCATTTTAGGAACTTGCCTCGTTTATTTTTTGAGGCTCATACACTTGTGCACTATTTTCTAAGTTAAACATCTTTAAAATTAAATTTCTATAATTTATTGTTGACAATGCAGCTTTTCATTACAGATGGAGGAATTAACATGAACAATCTTTACTGCCTTGAGGATCAAGACATTGACAAATTGATTTCCAAAGTGGGACCAAGAGCATATTTTAGAAAGCAACTAAAGCTGTTAAAGGTAACTTCCTACACTATGTGCCATACTTGTGTGTTTTAGCCACACTATTCACGCCGTATGTAGATATATGGGATTGCAGCTAAACCTTTTTCAGAACTATGATGGTGCTTATAAATAAAACTAGGTGATAATCACAACACTGACCGTGATTTTATGGATTCCTATTTACAATAAGATCTATATGTTTGTCACCAGGAACAACAAAACACTAATGATTCTGATACAAAGAACACAGAGCCTTTCTCTACACAGGTAAGGTAAACATATGATAAAACACAAATGTTTTTACATGCATTTTTTATCTTTATTTCACTACTTTATTTTCTGTATATCAAACAGGTGCAGAAAAACACAACTGCCCAGGCTGAAGTAAGTATGACATGACTAAGTTTAATTCATGTGTATTTGATGGACAACTGGGTGTTAGAAATAATGTGGTTTACTTTTTGTTTTTCATTAATTGTCAAATAAGCAATCGTTCTTCTGATTCTTATTTAAATATTTGCTCCAGTGTTTCTGCACACCAGATAAAGACAAGGAAGCTTAACTCTTCTTACCTGGCATACTTCCCTAAACTATTTCGTAGCTGAGCCTAAACCGCATGCTGTCACCACGGTTATTCATTCTTCATAAATAAAAGTTTCAAAGCCCTACAGCTGTGGTTCTGAATGTTTTGCTGAATGATCCTCTTTGGAGGAAGGAAACCTTTCATCACATTTTATCATCACAATTAGAGGCTCTGTTGTTGTTTTTATTGTTGCTGCTTTAAGGTAAAATTGCTGCTTCTGGTCAGCCTCAAGTTAAGAACTACAGTACACTTTTCTTTAACAATAAATAAAAAGCAGATTGCTTCATCTGTCTTTCTCGGCAAATATAGAAACAAAAGGAAAGGTCTAATATTCTTTTCAGAACGTGTATAATCTGTAACTGTAAAGGTAATCTGTGCATTTAAGCCCAATAAACTTATAAAAGATAATTTTACAGCATTTACAATGACAGAAAAAGAGTTCTGTGCTCATCCCTTGTTGGGTCCGCAACATGTGTATGTTAACCACATAGCGATGAACCAGGTTTGCATTTTGAAGCGGGCCTGAAGGGGCGGGGTAAGTGCTGAACCCCCCCAGGAAAAGTTTTTCTCTCAAACTTGTCGCCCCGCGGCATATCGCTTGCTGGAAGAGAGAGGTAAATGTACTTATTTTCACCCTTTGGTGCTCTTCAGTGCTCTGCTTGTTGCCCTTTTTGTATGTACATCACAGGAACATTTATAGGCCACAACACTGAAGACTAAAAATCAAGTTCAGCCTGCAATGTTTTCATGATTAAAAAAGTAAATAAATCTAGTCCTTCATATACTTATATGTGTAAAACTTTGAGAACCACTGGGGTAAGGGGACTTTTCTGTTTTTAGACTGAGAACAAAAGGTGTGCGGGGGTTTTAAACCATTTTTACCTCGAACTGTAATAATGTTCACAAACCTTTAAAAAAAGGCTACAGTGCAAAACAAAAGGGGTTTTTTTGGGGCCGCAATTTTTGTGGAGAAAGTCCAAAAAAACTTCATTTTCAGGTACTGCCATCCACAAGTACGAGAGGTGAGAAAGATAGTTTCTTATATTTTAAATGTGTCGCTTGCTGCAAAAACAAATCCATTAAATTTCCGTTAGTAACCCATTAAACACTTTTCTCTTTTTCCTTCAAAATTATAAAAAAGGAAAGAGAAAGCTGGATCAGGAGGAGACCAACAAAGGGCAACCAAGAGCAAAACAGTGTCGCAGGAGTATGCCAGGTAATTCTTCAAATGACAACAGGCAGACAATTATAAGGATAAAGGTATTGTCACAACCCAACTCATAAGGCAGTAAAAAAGATTTAGGAGACACACAGACGTCAATGGCAAATGAAATTGTTTTGTTAAAAATTCAGATGTTTTACAAAATAATCAACCAAAAATAAATAAAATAAAATATGGTGTGTGCAAATCAGTGGTATAGTTTGTTTCCAACGTCATCTAATACAAAACAAATACTTACTCAAACAAACTGACTTCAAACTGAAACTTCAAACCGCAGGAATGTGTACCGTGGTAAGAGAACAAGTTCATACAGAGATAGCAGGAACAGCACTAAATAGAAAGGGAACATCGGGTCCAGATGATCGCACGCAGATCTCATTGTTAAACCGCCACGACCACACCTGAAAAAAGAATAATTTATGTTGGCATAGGGAGAGTTCATCACAGTTAATGGTGCATTTGCTGTCAAAGTTCATTTCTTTGCTTCAGAAAATATTTCATTTCTGAAAAGATAGCCTCAGGTTTATTATATACAACATTATGTATTATCACTGTGTGAGAGCTGGTATCAATTGCCTGGGACTGCAAATCCTACTCATATTAGATTTATGGTTCATACCAAATGTCCTTTTTCTTTTATTTTTTGCTAACAGAACTAATTATACTGTCAAATGTGAAAAATGTAATGGCAGATGTTCTTGCTAAACTACGCAGCCAAGAAAAAACAAAGCTGATTGCTTTCCTGGGGTGAGTACATTTTCTGTCTTCATGCATAAGGTTGGGCAATGGCTATCTAAGACACTCTCTTTAGTTTAGCAGATTTCAAACTTGCAAGCGGAAGTTGAGAGGAAGAGGACTTACTGCAATCAAAAACGCTTTCTATTGAAGAGATGTGTATTAGGAAAGAAATAATATTCCTATTTTTTCTTTGTTCAGTTGACCGAAACTATTTAAATTTATTTTCTACATTATTGTGATACATTCAGTTAAATTTCAATTAGAGATGATTTTTCTTTGAATGGAGTTGAATTTTGTGGGTTTGTTCCGTTCAAAGAGTTATTCAAAAATGTTCAAATTTTTTATGTATTTAGCTTTTATTGCCAGCCTGGGACTATTTATTTTTCCAAGAACTAATCACTGGGAGGTATAGTGGGGTAGGATTTAGATAAGAATCATTAAAATGTCAACATCTCATACAGTACGTTCTATTGGTAAGAAATTGAATAATTCTGAACTGAGCCTAGCTACTTAAGTTAGTGAATTATTATTTTTATGGTAGCTTTAGTCTTGATTTAACATTATCTTAAATAGCAGATGGATCTCTGGTAAATTTTTTACCTAACTGGTTGAATTTTAAAACTGTTATATTTAGAAAATCCTTGAGGCTTAATATTCTCAGGCTCAGATACCTGTTACAATAAAAGTTTTATGTGAAGAACTTTTCTTCAACACAAACACAGTCACTGGCTTTTAAAAGGCATATAGACTGTTAATATACAATATATAATAGGTTCAAACTAACATTCATTGTTATATTTTAACAATGAATCATTTAACACATCTTTACATTTTTAACAGGAATACAATCAGGGATCTGGAGACAGACAAGAGAGAACTGGTTGGTGTTTTTGGTAGAACTGGAGCCGGAAAGACCTCTTTGATAAACGCTGTCATTGAAGAGAAAAAACTTTTGCCCTCTGGAGATGTTGAAGCATGTACTTCAGTTATGATTAAAGTAGAGGCAAACACGTGCAACACAAAGTATGAGGCACATGTTGAATTTATCACAAAAGAGGTAAAATAACCATGAAAATATTCGCTGCTATTTCACATAAACTGAAGAATCACTGTTTCTCACACTACTTAAAACTAATCAAGCTTTTTTTATATTTAGGAGTGGAAAGATGAGTTGTGGTCAATAAGTCAGTTTCATTCGGATACTGCTGATCAAAACAACGATTATGATGATGATTATCAGGATGTTGCTGAAAAGCTGTCAGCACTCTACGGAGAAGAATGGAAACAGAAATCCTCTGAAAAACTCATGGATGCCAGATACTTTAGTGAAATACCAGAATTTCTTCAATCTACAAAAAAGATACTGTCATGTGAAACAGTAAGAGTGAAATGGTGTATATGTTACTTTGTTGGAAGCATTATTATGGAAGACCAGGACTGCTAAAATCAGGAATAACTGGAAATATATGAGGTTTAATTAAATAATTTATACACTACAAATAAAGAAAGGAAATGGCGTTTTAATTATATTTTGTTATTTTACCAAGTGAAACCCTTTGAAAATGGCTAAAAGTGTTGTTTAGGGACTGATGAACGAGAAGTTGAGCTGGTCTGCTGACAACAATGTGATTTGACAATTGTAATTGCTTCAAAATAGATTACTTTATAAACGGTGGATAAATGCTCCACAAAGTCATCATCTTTCCATGTGGATGGAAATAAAGAGATTTCTAAAAACACGATAAACTAATAATCAGAGGCATGGCTTACAGCTCTGCTGCATATATGTGAGCATAGAATGTGTGTCGGGCATTTCCCCTACATCCAATCGTATACCACCCAAACATTTTGTCCAAATACATTCAATGTTTCAAACATATACACCACTGTTAGTGGTGTTTACCCGCCGTTCATTAACAAGTCATTATAAATTTGTGGTAAACAATGTGTTAGTCAAATCCGAAAGATGACCATAAAGTTGTGCTGCACTGTTTGAACCTACAGACTTGTTCCGCAGTGGTGTCTTACCCTTACAACTTATGGTTGTTATGGGTCTGTGACTTTACCTCCTTGAGGTGGTTGAATTAATGAAGTGCAAAGAATGCATGCAGATCGGGGATTGAAACGATGATCTGAAAAAGGATTTCAGGTCTGGTCCAGCTCTTTACTTTGATTTCCTGTAAAACACTTTGGATTACCTTGTGTATTAATCGTCCTGTATGAATGAACTTGCCTTTTCTGTATTGACAACAGGCAAGAAGCTGAACTAGTGAGCAACTTACGCCTTTTACCCTCTTAGAGTAGAAACCAGTGGTGTAAATATGTAAAAAAAAATGTAAACAAAACATGTAAATAAATGGGGATGTTGAAATAAGTGGGTGTAAAAGCCTACAGAATAAATATTGAAATGAAAATAAAGAAGGTGAAAAGAAAATAATTTAGATAAATCCGTTGAAAAACTAACAGAAGAAAGTTTGAGCTTAAACACAAATTAAATTAGCAGTGATATTAAATCTTAGTTAAATTCTGCTCATTCACCATCATTTAACTGAGCCTGAAATTTCTATATTTATTTATGATTTTGGTAGTCCTTCACACATTATAAAGAGGAACACTGAGGGCACAGAGGGCTGTTACTACATTTGTAAAGAGATAGTCTTGACAAATGTTCTGTATCTCTGTCTTTACATAATGCCAAACTTGGCCTTGTTAAATAAAATCAAATATATAACAAAGACTTGTAATTTAAAACAAAATACACTGTATTTCCCATTTTCTGCAGGCCAAAGAGTTATCTGCTAAAATGATTAAATACACAAGAACCGATTCAAACCTGGGAGGAGATAAAGGTATAAAGAGGTGGTATTGGCCACTTGTTAAGTGTGTGACTGTCAAAGTGCCACATAACAGTTTTCTCAAGCATGTCACTCTTGTGGACCTTCCTGGAAATGGAGACCGTAATAAGAGCAGAGATGCAATGTGGAAAGGGGTAATATATTCCTATTTGATAAAAACCGCAACATATCTTTTTAAACAGGGATAATTAATCATCATTATATCTATATTGCTATTCCAGATTATTGGAAACTGTTCTACCGTGTGGATTGTGACTGAAATCAACCGAGCAGCAGCAGACAGAGAATCGTGGGAGATCCTGAAAAGTGTCAGTAGTCTCCTTGGAAACGCTGGCGAGTGCAGACATATTCACTTCATCTGCACAAAGTCTGATGTTATTGAAGATTCACCTGATCAGTAAGTGAACTGAGGCCCTAAATGTCATAGTGTGGTCGAAGGAGGACCCAAATGCAGAGAATAGTAGGGGCAGAAATAAAGTTATTTAATAAAGAATATGAGAAAAACGTACAAAGCTTGTGAACAGCAACCGGGGAGAGCAACGGAGACACAGGGAACAAAAAAACACGGACCATAAGACAGAACAATGGACACGGAGCAGGCAGGCAAACAGAGACCAGCAAAGACAAATGAAAACCAAGCAGCTTTTATACAGGGAGAGACTGACAGGGCAAGCAGTGGTGGGTAATCAGGTGAGTATCAGCAACAGCTGAGACTATTAAAGCCTGAGGGAACTAAGGGAGAAAAGAGTAATGAGTAGAATGACCGCAGAGAAAGAGACACAAGGAAGGATATCTTACAGAAAAATAAACAGAAATGTAAATAACACTAAAGTAGGTAGGAGGTAAAACATAAAGGAAGAAGCTGAGAAAAGCAGTTAACAATAAAATGACCAAACTTCACACACAGATGAAAACCAAAACATAATACCTGTGGATCATGACACTAAAAGTGTACAGTTGAATAAAGTATCTAAGTCATATTCTGAAAAATTTGCTTTTTGAAAGCTAAACAGTAGTACAGTCCTGGGGGCCTTCGGTGCATCGGTGGGCTTAGGGGCCTCTACCATGTCATTTCAGGTGCTCTCCTTCAACAAGTGAATTCTGCTGGCGCGGCGGAGAGTCTGTGGGAGGGGGTGGGGCAGAGTCAACCTGGGTGTCTAATGTGTTCTGGGAGTTGTTTGAATGTTGGGGTGGGTGAAGATTTTCTTCTGGGGTGGAGGCGGGTGGTTGGCAGTGGGTGGCGATAGGCATCGTTTGGACCTGGGTGGTTCCTGTTTGGATTCTGGTTCCTAGTCTGGGTTCCGGTTCCTGATGTCGGTCGCGGTTCTGTCTGGGGGAGGGGGGTCGGAGGGGTCTTCATGGTTTGGGCGGGCAGGCTTGGCGGTGGTTGATCTCGGGATGGACTGGTCTTGGCCTCTTGGTGGGTTTTGGTTTTGGCTCTTTGGGCTCTCTGCCTTTTGTGGACTTTGTTGTGGGTTTTCTCGCGGGGCTACCTTTGGCAGGGGCATGGGTGTCAGGCGAGTTCTTGGACCTGGATGCTGTGTGTCTTTTGTTCACGGGGGTGCACTTGCGAGGGGGGCTTTATTTTTGGAGGGCTGGTTGGGGCGCAGTTGCACAGTGTGGTCTTTGTGCACTGCTTTTGCTGTGGGTGCTCTTTGCTGCGTCTGTCCTCCACTGTATGGCATGCTTAGGTGTTGGGGCAGTTCTCCTGTGCGTGGCGACTCTGGCCTCCGAGTGTGGGTGCTACAGGGCGGGCATCGCTGGGCTCGGCGGTTGCATCGGGCTTCTCTGCCTTATAATGAGATGAGGTTTGCTTGACTGCTGGGAGGTTCCTGGCGGGTGGTGTGTTCTTGGGGTCGGTGGTCTTCACAGTGCCCCTACCGATGTACGGGAGGATGTGTGGTGTTGCCGTGGTGTTGGCTCGGGGGGAACTGCGGCTTGGCTTGGCTCTATACTTTTTGCTTGGCTGGCCTGGATGTTGGTGGTTCTGCATCTCAGTGGGGAGTGCAGCCTCTTTCCTGTGTGTAATGTGGCGCTCTTCGGCTTGCTGGGCCAGTGTCTTTCCCATGGGCACGGTGGTGGGTGGGATGGTGAATCGCAGGGTCTGCTTAACTCCCTGGCTGGCCCTGGTGGTTTCGGTTCGTTTGTCTATGGGGGGGTGTATGTGCCTATGCTGGCCCGGAGCTTGCATTTGGGTGGGCCTGCCATTTTGGGCCATTGGCGGCCTTGGTGTTGGTGTGGGATGTGTTTTGTTGCACCACTTGCCTGGTTGTGGCTGCAGTGCGGTGCCGGGCATCGGAGACTGGGCACTCTGTTGGCTCTGCCCCGTGGACTTGGGGCTGGTTGGGCATGTTGGTCATGTGCCCTCCTTTGTGTGGTGTACTCTGGTTGCATTGGGCTAGCCGGTCTGCTCTTTTTTTTGGAGTGGGAACACATTCTTGGTCCTTACTGGGTGCGCTTCTGGCTGGCACCTTTTTGTTGGGGGTCGGTGGCTTCTTTGGGCGGGTCACTGGGGTGTGTGTGTGTGGTGGGGTGTGGTGGGGTGGGGGGTGGCAGCTCTGGTTGGTGGGCTAGTTTGGACCATGTAGACCCCTCTTTTGTACATGGCCCCCTCTCCGGATGAGGATGGAGGTTGTTGGGGCCGGGGTCGCTCAGGTTCAGGCACCAGCCCAGGTTCAGGTGCTGGGGCGGTCTGCCTGTCTCCACCCCCGGAGGGAAGGGGACCACCTCCTGGGTCCGGGGGCTGGTTGCCCCTATGGGGTATCGGCACCTGCACCTGGGAGTATAGAGCATGTATGGGGAGTGTGAATGAGTGTACGACGTCCAATGTTGTTTGTCTTTACGTTGGGTGCGTGGGTGTGAGTGCTTTTATGTGTGTGCATGATGATGGGAATATGTGATTGTGACTGTGTGTGCCTGTTTTTGTGTCAGGTTGGGTTTTGAACTGCTCCCTCCCCTGGATCAGTTTTCTTCTCGCCACACTACCTACCGGTGGTTGGTGTCTCTGCCCACTGGTGTACTTGTGGTTCTCGGTTTCCAGGGATGGGTGCTTTGGTGTGTGTGCAGGCTCATTCCCAGTGGCTGCTTGCCAGGGCCTGGACCCCGGGCTCTGTCGGGCCTCTGCTTGGGGAGTGATATGTCCCTGGGTCTCGGTTCTCTGGGTCCATGGCTGGAACTGCTCGGGTGTAGACAGCTGCCGGCAGGGCCTGTGGGCGCATGGCTGCAGCTCCCTTGGTTTCTGCACTGTGGCTGCTCGGTTGTTCCCCTGGGACTCTCCCCTGCTCTTCTCTGGGGGTGTTGCTGTAGTCCCCGGTGATGGTTCTCCTGGGGTTCCTGTACTCTGGGGGGCCTTTAGATGTCTATGGCTCGGATCTCCTCCGTATCTGTCCCAGGTCCAGGGGGGCAGGTCTGTGGCTCCTCACACTCACTATTGCATATTTCTATGGAGAAACCTTATATACACAAGCGCACTCACACTCAGACCCACAGGTGCTTAGATTCAGGTGTTAACAGATGCACAAATGTTCTATATTGAGCTGCATTTACCACTAAATACATCTTGCATTCATAAGTACCATGCACTTTTTAGTAAAAAAAGCTGTTCATATATATGTTTCTGCAGGTGTAGAAGCAAGCAGAGTGTTATATTGTATTCTCTTCATCCTTCTTTCTCTCCTCTGTTCTTTTCTCCTTCTCTGCCTTTTTCCTTTTTGCCCCACCTCTCTTTATCTTGCTTCTTATTTTTTTCCTTTTCGTTTCTGTCTCCGTGTCCGTAACAATTGAAATAATCCCAAAGCAGTTGCTAGTAAAGTTTCTTTTATAACTATAAGGAAGAGCGTTAAAGCGGTATAGCTCCACTTGTGAAAGTAAATCTGTTGGACTTTTTCTTGGCACTCAGACAACAATTCTGAGCACTACTCCGCCAAACAGGACACGGTTTTAAAAAAAAAAAAAAAAATGGAAGGAATCAAAGTCCAGACTTTTCTAATGGTATGATTTAAAGAAAATACTATTGACCAACATAAACCTTCCAGCTAAAAGTTCCTAAAACTACTTTGCCCTAAAGAATAAAGAGAAAAAAAAATCCTTGTCTGCAATACTTGCAGATGTTTTACTGTAGCTGCTGCTAAAATCGGACTTCATGAAAAAATATGCCGCACATCTACCTGGTAGTCTCTTTATTTGATAATATGTTCAACAATTCCATAAATTTCTTTTTTATTTCAGGCTAGTTTTAGAATATTATTTTTACTACGGTTATAAACTTTTTACTTGTGAGTGAATAGGATGTATAATGGATCAAGATTCTGTAGAAAACAGCAATCTCAAGCAAAAACAACTCTCAAGCATCAATATGTCTTTTCTTTCAGCTCAGCTGATGTTCAGGGCTTAATCCTCAGAAGAAACACAAAAACAAAGGCAGCAGTGGGCAAGGAATTCAACAAGCTACACAAGATGAAGGTGAGCTTTGATTGTTGTTAGAACAACTAATAGAAACACTTGTCACAACTACAAAAAACATACAACTAAAAGAAAAAAATCTGTTATATATAGAAACACTTCAGTGATGACTGTTTCCAAGTGTTCACAGTGAGCTCCAAAGAGTTTCTGAAACGAAAGGTTCTCAGTCCAGAGAATACTGGTATGTTAAATCTGTCTGAATACCTTGTCGGTGACAATGACCATTTCAGCTACCTGGCTGTGACGCTCTTGGTGTAAAGTAAATAAGGTTTTGTTTTCACAGAAATCCCCAAGCTTCAGGAGTTTTTGCAAAATCTCAATGACTGTCACTCAGAGACCTTAAACTACATTTATAGAGCTCAGGGGATCCTCTCTTTGATTCAAGGAGCCAGGTTGAAAAAAGCGGTAAGATTGTATATAAACTTTTTATATAAAAATTTTTTCACAGAAAACTAGTTAAATTAATGAAAGCAAAACACATTTTTAAATGTAAGCCCTAAACGGTGTTTGCTGTATAATTAGTTGAATTCCTGACTTACTGCATCTATTTTAGTTTTATTTTTTTTAATTCTTAAAAGACATGTTTCTGCTCATTGATCTACTCTCACCTTACTGACAGTAATCTGAACAGTTTCAACCTGCTTTTAGCTACGCAATAAAGAGGCAGAACTGGTTAAATAAAAATGGTCTACTGATTCTAGTCTGTTAAACATACCTGGGCTTCTTTGTTGTGAGTTCTGCCTTTGATACAATCTCTCATGATGTGGAATAAGATGCTGTTATTGCCGCTTCACGTTCACTCAGTTTGTAATATGTATGTGCAGTCAAAACATTTCAGATCATGAGCTTCATCAGTGGTGTTCCCCAGTGCTATTTCTTACCCACCCTTGAGTATATTATCCATCTTCAACTTCTTGGCTAAATTTTTAGGAAACCTACCACCTTCATTCATAGGTTGATGACACACATATCTGTATTCCACTCTCCCTCCTTCTCCTCCCTCTGCATGTCTATTGGAAATTACTGTAAATCATTCTGCTGACTTATTAATATCAAACAGCAAGAAAGAAACATAGGGCAGAACTTGCTTATGAAATCTGCTATTAAATCTCTTATCTCTCCAAAGTTAAAGACCTACATGTCATTTTTGATTGTCTCTTCACTTTTGAAAAACAGATCAAGTTGCTTGGTATGTAAACTTTCATTTATGTAGCATTAGTCGAAGACGCTCATTACTTACAAATAGCAATACTGCTATATTTGTAAATCCTTGGGTTAAATCTCAGATTGACTACTGCAGTTCTGTCCTTCCTTGTTTGATTCTTCATTGACTTTGACTGCAACAAACCTCAAATGCCTGGTTCATTACCAGAACTCCCTCCATTTAGCATACTACTGTTGTCCTCCAACAACTTCATTGGCTTACTGCAAATAGTGCATCGATTTTAAGGTTCATCTTCAAACTTTCAAGTCTCCCCATAACCTCTCACCTCCACATTTCTGTGATTTTCTGCACATCGTCACTTCTTCACAGACTCTGAGATCCACCTTCTTTGTTTCTTTCATTTCTGCCATTGACTTGGGAGCTTTCAGTTGAGTAGACCATATCAATCTTGGTGCTCTCTCCAACATCAGAGATGCAACATTAATTTTCTCCACATTTTCAAAGCCAATCAACTTTGACTTTAAAATCTTTAGTGCTTTTTAATAGCCATTTTCTGTATACTGTCATTTGATATTTTTATTATTTGTTAATTAAATTTTGTGTAGTATAATTAAAGTCCTTGAAAGAATCATTTAAGTCAAATGCTCTTTATAAGTACTACTATTATTATTACTAATATTATTTAAGCAGGTCTCAGAGGCAAAAGGAAGTATTCCAAACACAGACTGTTATTAAGCTTTTCTGCATGTACTAACAATGTGCTTGTTTATCTTTTAGCCTGGAAAAAACAAAGATGTATGTGAAGAGCTTTACAGCATCATAGACCTTCATCTTTATAAAGTCAAAACATCTATGGAAAAAGCGTCACAAGTTTTTGAATCTTGCCTGAAAGAGGGCGTAAAAAATTCCAAAAGCTCATGTGATAAAACGTTGAATCACTTCTTATTTCCTCGGGTATGTTACTTGGCAGTAAACGTTGAGTTTATTAAAATTTTCAGTTGAATGTGTTCAAAATAATTCATTTTTATTTTTAAGGGAAAGACAGGTAGTGCTTATCACAGAACATTAAAGAGTGTTTTCAAAAATGGCGGAGTCTACAAACCTAAAAAGGGAAAAGAAATAAACCTCAACATGAAACTCACTTCATTCCTGACTGACAGTATCGATGAGGAATTCAGGAAGACCTTCCCGTAAGAACTTTATAATCATATAAAATACTTTCCAACTCTGGTGAGAGTGTAAACCTTTGAAATCCACATTGCAAATGTTAGAGTTTACTAAAAGTAAGAAAGTAATGATAAGACGCCATTGTTGAATGACTTCAACATGTCAAAATATTTCAGAAATGAACGAAAATGTGGTCCATTTAATGGAGTCATCAACAACTTTTCACTTGACACCAAAAGTCTGAAGCAGACGTACAAAGATGTAAAACTGCAGCTGATATTTCTCAAGACAGAGGTAAATAAAAAAAGATTAATTTTGTTCATTAAAACAAAAATGCAGATTTTTTTAGTTGCCTTAGATTGTAAAAAAAAAATATGAAGGTGTTGTGGTGAAATGTTTTTTGTTACATTTCTCTTAGGAGGAAAAAATTAAGACAAAACTGAACAAAAGAATTCGAGACCAAAAGAAAATAATCTACAGCAGTCTGATGCAGACAATTGAGGAAACCATGCAAGAGTGCTATAAAAGTGACAAATCCCATTATTATATGACATGTATTTTGAAATAAAACATATTCATAATATTTCTTACTATTTTCAATGAATCTCTAATCGTTTGTTTTGCAGTGGCAGCAGGGTACTCGGGTCCTGGAATGCTGGAGAAAATGAGAGAAACACTTGTAAAACATGTTCATGAATCAAAGGATACCATGTTTGAGAAGGCTAAAGATGTCATGTTGACCCACCTCCTGAGCTTAAGGGTTTGTCCTTATTTTGATATTGAAAGATTTATGTTGACCAGTCACAGCAAAATCTGAACGCTCAATGTAACAGTTATTTCAGAAACAATTCCCTCTACAATTACTGGCACACTGATAAAGATGTTTAAAAAAGGCATAATAAGAAATTTATCTATTTTGCAACAATATGTTAAAGAGTTTATGATGCCATGCATTCTAGAAAGGTTCCCATGTCCTTCAGAGGAAAGAAATAGCCCACAGCATCACAGATCCTTCAACTTACTTAATAGTGGGTATGATGTGCTTTTTTGCATATTAATCCTTTGTTTTACTTCAGATGAACCTGGAGTGTTTGTTGCCTGAAAAAGTTTAATCTTCATCTGACCAAATTACACAGTTCCAGTTAAAGACCCTAAAGTATTTTACCAAACTCCTTACAATAAGGTTTGTGATGGTAGAATAGAATAGCCAATGTGCTACAGTATTTTCTTGTAGCATTTCCTGATATCCACACATATCTTTTGCACATGACATGTTCTCTTGTCTTTCCTATTTTAAGAGTGGACAAGTGGAATAGGCATCTGTGTCACAACCTATTTATACCTCAGAGAAAAAAGTAGTTATACATTTGTAGCATAAGATCTTAGACACTGTGACTGACTAAAAAAAACTAAAGTATCATTTTAACAGATATCTCAGTCACGGTTTTATAGGGTTTGTTAAGAATAAAGTATGAATTAAATTATGCAAGATCCAGTTTCTGTGTTTTTTAATATAAATGCCATAGATGCTGATAATTGTGGCACTGGTGATTGTTCCTTAAAGTTGTATACCCCCACCCCAATTTTAAAACCATGCCAATTTAAAGGTTGGATTTTTCTAAAATATGCAGTGTGCGATTATGCTATTGCATTAAAAGAGTTTTGTTTATGGTTTTTAATACATCTGTGAGTAATTGCAGAGGGTGCTGTATGTGTAAATTAGTTTGCCTTGAATTTAGTTTTCGACTTCTACCCAATAATAAAGGTTTTGATGGTAAATTAGGTGGAAATCCTGAACACAATGATGGACACATTGAAAAACTCCATTGAACTCTCACTCAGGACTGATGGAGACTCAATTCCAGGTAAAGCAAGACTTGTTTGTGTTTGAAATGAGGACTGAAAGGCATTCTGTAAATATCAGATGCTATATTTAATCAGAAATTCCTTTTTTAGATGTTTCAACAGAGCTCACAATGGTAAAGATATTCTACAATGAGCTGAAAACCGCAGCTTAAATTATGGCACCTTGTGGAAAGGGTAAAGTTTTAAACATGACAGTAAATGTATGTATTTATTTTGACTATATACACTATAATAATGTTCTATGCTTTAAATAATGCTGTCTTTCAAAGTGACAGCTCCACTGAAGCCATAAAGGGTCAGCATGATGAATACTGAACCATCTTTGCTTCAAGAATATTATTGTTGATGTAAAACTAATTTACTACTATTGTGATATTTTCTGATCTATAATTTAATAACTGTCTATATGGTAATCATAATAATTACAAAAAGTTTTTTTTACTTTATTTTGAAGGACTTTGGCTTTTATTTGTTCTTTGGCAAATTATTTCTGATTGTTAAAGAGAAATAAAAAGTGTAATTAATGACAAAGAAGTCTGGTTGAACCGAGCCAGAATTTTACATAAGAAGCCAGAAACCTATTACTGTATAATAAAGATAGAGACAGCTTTAGCTGTAAATGTTGTTTTATTTTTACTTGTTTGCTCTTGGTGGTAACAGTTGGAATAAAAATAAAAACCAAAACTTGACCTTGTAGATTCAGAATAGGATGTCATCAGAGTTCATGTACATGCAGAAGTGGACACACAAAGACTTTTGGCAAAATAGTGTATGTTTCCTCATTCAGTCACTCATTGTGTTTGCCTGTGTTAGCCATCTCCACTTCCTCCCTTGCTTATCCATAACATCCAACCTCCTCCTAATCTCAGTCATGTACATACCACACCTTCCATCATCAGCATAGTACATCTATACATACTGTGTACTACACCAGTTTCACCTGACTTGTCAAAGATTCTGCAGCTTTACTGTATTTTGGTGAGTTTTTCAAAGGATTTAATCTGGATTAAAGAAAGAATGTTCTAATTACTTTGTTTTTTAATGGATTCTACGTAGATGTAAGTAATTTTCAGGTGCTCTGGTCTTTCTAAGTCCAGATGGAAGAAAACCCTCTGGTCATCATCACCTTGTCCACAGACAAAACACCAGCTCATTGTTGACCACAGTGTAATATCTAACCCTTCCAGCTTGACTAGCAACAACTTCAGTACCATCTGCTTGTCCGTTGGGTTGCTGTACATCCGGTCTCTGAACAAGAAGGGTCTGTTTGTCTACAGACTCCTGCAGGTCAAGCAGTTTGACTTCTTGTGCCTGACAGAAACCTGGCAATAGGAAAATTATGTTATGCAGCTCAATAAGGCCATTCCTCCTGGGTTTGTTCACAAATGTAAACCATGCTCTGCAGAAAGAGGGGGTGGTCTCGCAATGCTCTACAGTGATAAATGGATAGTGTCTTCTGCCAATGTCTCCACATTTAACTCCTTTAAATTTAAAATACTACAAGTCCATGGACCTGTCCCCACCTTTTTAGCTATCATCTATCAGCCACCCAAACCCAGTAAGGATTTTGTAATTGATTTTTCTTCTCTTTTAATGTATTTGTGCTCCTTATTTTGAAATATTGTCCTACTGGGTGTTTTTAATGTTCACATGGACAAAAAAGCAGCACGACTTTGTTGAAGGGTTTATCTTCTTTTTCAGACAGTTTTGGAATGCAGCACCATGTTGACTTCTCCACACATAGGAAATGACCCATCCTGCACATTCTACGCTGTTCCACTCTAACTCCTTTTAACTGTGCACATCAAATCTGCCCATCTCTGACCATAAGCTTATTTCATTTAATATTAATTTACCCCTATCTAACACTAACCACTCTGGACCCATGTGTGCTGAAACATGTACTTCATGATCCAGCTGCTCTGTCTGACAAAGTAAACACATTTAAATTATAGACAATTCAGCAAATGTTGCAAAAAAACATCATACCTCATTCCTTGTCTAAATAACAACGCTGTTTTTTACTCATCTGGGGAAGGAAACCTTTCAGTTTTTCACTGGTATCATGATCTTAGATCTTAGACTAACGGTGGTTAGTTTCCGTTTTTAAAGACATCCAGTCTAAACAGGTTAATTGCAGCTGCAACTTTTGTTGTAATATATACTTTTACAAATTTGTCTTTGTTGAAGTTCCTCAGATATATAATACCCTTTCTATAATGCATTTTATTTAACACCCAATTTTGAAAAAGCGTATGTAGTAAGAGAAGGATTATTTATGTTGTTCAATCCAAATTTAACAGAATAATGGAGAGAGACTAAATGTACATCCTTCAATCAAACAAGGTGTCAAAATTTTGACAGGTGGGCGGGACTTCCGGTAGCGGACATCCTAAGGCGGGACTTCCGGCGACATAACCGGATGTTGTCATTAACCGGATGTTGTCATTACGGCGGGACTTCCAGCGACATAACCGGATATCGTCATTAACCGGATATTGTCATTAACCGGATGTTGTCATTACGGCGGGACTTCCAGCGACATAACCGGATATCGTCATTAACTGGATATTGTCATTAACCGGATGTTGTCATTAACCGGACGTTGTCATCACAAGGAAGAGAATCTTTCTAATTGTATGTTTTTAGATGTTTTTACATTTAAAAAAAAAAAACATGTAGTTTCTCCATATTAAAGGTCACTCAGGTTAATGCAGGCACGTCACACAAAATTCTAAGAGAACCTGACAGAATTGTAAATTCATTTTAGCTGATTTTAGTTACCTTAAGCTTCTCTTTTTTCATCTTAGAGCAATAATTATTAGGATTTAGAGAAAACAGTTGTCTCCTCATCCACGTGTGGAGCCAGAGGATGTATCCTGTAGGTGTGGTCTATGTTAAACGTCTCAAGAAACTGAAAAAATAAAAGTTATAAAGTCCTCAGACATGTCACTGTTTTATTGGAATAAGGCAGACATCCGCAGCTGTTTCATGTGTATTATCTCAGACAAAGTCTTCAACACTGACTGTAGTCAAAGTAATCAAGAGGACTGTGCTCTTCCTGACCAGAGTGGTAAACATTGTCCTTACATTCACATCCCTGTCTATTGTATTAATGTGTCTGCGGCTTTGCTGAGGTGTCTCAGAGGGATGTGGTCAAGGGCGTAACCATGCACGTTTATCTAATCTCGTCATTTAGGGGACGAATTCTAGAATCAACGAATTAAAAAACAGAGGGGCGTGCTTCAGTATTTGTTTTAATACTATGCAGAAAACGCTGCAATTTACTTGCAACATTCGCTGAAAAGAACACTCGTTGAACAATGGTTAAGAGTTAAGAGAGTTTTTTCAATCAACCGGGGGGAAAAGCAAGGCGTGCCGAGATGATGAACACCATCTACATCATTTACTTCCTCATCTGAGATAACCTATCGGAATTCCTATCGTAACATACTCTGCAGATGATAATCCAACTTCACAACAACAATTGATGATAAACAGGCCTCAGGTCAGCTAAGACGTACGTCTCTTCTGTGAGAAACCAGTAACCGTCTACAGGATACGCGCCGTGAATTGGATGCCCCAAAGAAATCAACATATTACCTATGCGAGGTACAAAGGCCTCCGTTCGACACTCTGCGGAAGAGTAGGTATTTGGAACCATATGCCTGAGTGGTAGCTGGGGTATATTTTTCATGTACGAAATAGGAGAGCTCTGCGTATCAATTGGATCACAAGACGATTTTAAATGGTAATCATTTGGGCTCTGTGTAACTCTCACCCACAACGACTTGGGCTGTGTTACGGCTTGGCAATCCCACACCTTAACGATAACCCTGAATCAGTCTCAGTGTACGAAGAGGGAGGATGAAGATGAAAAAGCTCTCCTCGGCCAGGCAAAAGGATGAGAATGGTGTCCTCATCCTTCCGATGTTGAAATAGCTGCGAGAGAACCTCTCTTCAGTGCAGTGTGGGGTCAAAAACCACAGCAAAAGCAGCTGGTCTTTTCAGGCCAGCAAACGCAGGAACAACCAAGACGGTCCCCTCAGATCTGTTTGTTTGGAGGCATTCAATCAGAACTGCGGAGTATTCAAGACAGTGCTGGCTCTACCGTTTGATGCTTGGGCTGAGAAGATGAATGAAATCGGACAGCGTCTTTTCAACCTTTTCCCGAAACTCACGCTGCTGGACTGATGTTATGTCAGTGAAAAGTAATGCTGACGTTCCCTGTTTTGTGGATCTAAAGCCCATCCTCTTTTTGAGGAGACCCCCCCCATTTTTGAGGACCCTCCCCCTTCCTGCGCTATATATCATGGTCTAACTGCGAGCTCACAGAACTCTTCTTCACAACGGCGGGTAGCAGACCTTGAAATGTATGGAGCGTACGGGAAAACACCATACTGGGACCTCTACATAACCAGCAAGAAGAGACCCTCCTCTCTCCCCTGAGCATGATGAAAGCTTCAAAACACCGCCCATATCATCACCTTCTCCAGACCTCTACTCACCAGCCACCTCATCGTCGCAGCTCTCTGAATCCCTCTTCAGTCCAGGCACACCTACATGATACAACCCAGATCGTATCATCCGCCTTCTCCACACCTCTATTCACCGGCATGCGTGGCTGAGTCTGTACACACAGATATCCAACCGAAGACAAGAGGGTGATCGTGAGGACGAGGCAACCATCAGCTAACACCACCCTCCCCCACAAACTCCGGACCCCGATACCTACCCCTCAGGCCTTCACCGGAGAAGGAGGAGAGTAATCAGGGTGATGAAATTGACGGCTGGATTTCAACCGCTGCTCATCAATACGGTGAAAAACAGCGATACTGGTACTTCATTTATTCAACATAACCTGTTTGTTGAACTATCTCAAAGAAACCTATTACGGGTGCATAACGAACCACCCGAGCCAACGACACAATCAGTGCCTGGAGATATTGGGAGGAGAGTATTCCATCATCAACTTTCCAACGCATCGTGCGACGACTCATAAACCCCAAGCTCCTTCCTGCTATTCAGAAACTTCTGACACTTCGACACATTACAAGCAGATGACTTCAGAGTAAAAACAATTGCAGAGACGGTTTTATTGAACTGAAATCCAGTACAAGGCCTTCAATAGTGCAATCACTGATAGTACGATAAGATGCGCTGTAATGACTGTCTCAAGCAGCTTAACTCTGTTTCAGGATGCTTACGATCCGATCTCAGATGTTTGGATGACTTGTTCTGTCTTTTCTGTATTCCCATCTCGGATTGTCTATTCGTATACATATATAAATTGTTTTTTTTTTTTTTGTTTTTTGAAAAAAGATTGCAATGTTTGAATTGATCTTTATTATCTGAATGTGTTTTTTCTGTTTCTCTATTAAATGACGGGTAAAAATAAAAAGAAGTATAAATATACCCCAGGTGTTGTTTTTTCATTATTTTAACAAGTAGTCGTCAGAGTGAGCATTAAGACTGGGATGTCCTGAAAGAAGGTTAATGAAGAATGTGTATTACAACCCGTTCAAATCCAGGAAGTTAGAGGGGTAATAGAAAAGTTGAGAAGGGTTTTGCAGATGAAACGAGAGAACAAGTAGCGGTTAAAAAAAAGTTAAGAATTTTTTTATCGTGAAGAAGATACCTTCTCACGCGATCATTTACATAAACTGCAAGAAGATACTTTACATAACCTGCAAGAATAAAGTTCCAGAGAAACAGAGTTTTTGTCACCAGACCACTGAAACAGTCCGAAGCCGATCTCTGGTGACATGCAAGCTCTGGCCAAGGAAAAATGATGGTTACAATATTTATTAACAGTCATTGACATCTTTTCAAAAGAGGGCGATATGTACGGGTTTTGGAAGAGGAAAAACTGCTGGCAGAGGTGTTAAAGGCTTTTGAATCAGTTTTTAAAGAAAGTCAAGTCCCTAAAAACTTCAGACTGATGCCAGGTAAAGAATTTTTTAAACAAGAAAATTTTAAGCTTTTAATGGACAACAACCGGCGGTACATTGATGTCCTGCAAAATTAAGTTAGAAGCTACAACCACAGCTACCAACACCAGCATTAAAATGAGCCCTATGGAAGTGGAACCTCAGCAAAATGACCTCAGGTGTTTGAGAATCTGTACGCTGTTATCTCCAACAGATATTGCAGGGCCTCTCGGTGACAATGTTTAAACAAGGGGATCTTGTCAGAATATGCAAGGTACGGGAGTGTTTGACAAAAAATACAAACAGAGCTTTACGGATGAAGTGTTTTTTACAGTGTATGAGCGGATACCCCGATCTCCTGTATACAAACTCAAGATTTGGATGGAGAACCTATCGAGGGATCTTTTTACGCAGAGGAACTTCAAAAACTAAAAATAATTTAAGGACAAGATGTATCAAGTGGAATAAATAATTAAATCGACGCACAGTCAAGGGAGTCAAACAGGTTTTTGTACGCTGGAAAAATTGGCCTGAGAAAATTCAACAGTTGGATCAGTTTTGATGAACTTCGAGATGTATAAATATGTGCGCCGCTTAAACCGTATGATTCATACAGCATCATGGACAGCAAGGTGGAGGATGCCGTTTTTATGTTACCCTTCCCCTCTAACGCTAGCAAGGAGGTGTTTAAAAAAATACCAGTTTCAGTTTCCGTGTAAATTTTTAGCTCAACATATTGATTTAGAAGGCCAATGGCTGTTGCACTAGCAGAGATTTTCATATCCCCATACATGGTATAATTTACCGAATAATGTAGCCTACTTTGAATGGAGAAATTTTTGGTGATGGCGAGATCCATACGCAGAGGATTAGAGGAGGCTATTATAACAGTGTTATTCAACTCGAGACAGAGATGGAAATGTTTTCAAAAAAATGAACTCGGGTATCCGCATTAAATTCAGCAGAGTTCAAAGAGATTTGCATTTCAGGCAAGCGGATCAGTATGAAATACGTTTCTTCAGTACTCTAGCTTATATGCTGGGGTGTGAAACAAGGGGATGGATTCATGTAGCCTAACAAACACTGGCTCCTTTCCGGCGGATATAAGGCTGGTTTCTATCATCTATACTGTTACAACGACGTGGTCCAGCCCGCAAATAGTAAGGCAACGCTTTGTGCACAACCTTTACTGAGGACCATCAAAGTACAAGCTAATTTCAGTGATATGGTTACTCTGACATTTAACCCCGCCCACTACCTTCCAGTTTCCAGAAGACATATTGAAAATATCCATATAAAATTAAATCGGACCAAAAACGTTCCTGTAATTTCGTCTACAGAAAGACCCGTTATAAGACTACACTTCAAACAGTGATATCGCAACGTAGCCTGAGATGGGGTATTTATTTGTAAACAGAGATATATATAACATCTAAGACCGATTGGTTATCATTCATATTCCCCTGGTCCTTCAACCAACTGTGCACCGAGCAGGCAAGAGAGAACATGGCACAGCTAAGTCTGAGACGTGATCCAAATCGCTTTGTAAATTACTATGTAGATCAATCAGGCGGTAATCTGCCAGGGTTTTTTGGGGCCCCAGTAATGTACGGACGGCGGAATTGGATCATTATTTTCAATTATTTCGCTTCGTATCCCCGTCTGTTTAAAAAAGGATTTGCTATTTGCAAACCCCCATCTGAAAACGGCTGCATCAAATATCGCTTGTCGGATGTCATAGATAGAGCCGTGAGTAAAATGAGTGGTTCTACACACACTGACGGTCAGGAAGGTCAGGAATATGGTTTTATCCAAAAGACCCAGAACAAGACCTGGTAATCGTTTAAGGACGGTTTAAAAAACAACGGCAACCACGAAAAAGGAGATCAGTCGGAGCTGACAAACGAAGAGGAAGGAAGTCTTCAGCAAGTTTTTGATATATTTAAATTGGGGCTCTTTTACATAACAAATCATCAGAAGTGCAGCGCTGGCAGAGTTGGACTTATTTTTCTGCCCCGATGACGCAGCTATCGTTTGAAGATAAAATTTACACCGAGATCCAGCCTTTATCAGCATCACCGAAGGAGGCCCGATCGAGTTTTTCATTCCGGGAGACGGAGAGAAATTATTTGGATCTCAACGATACGCTGTTACATCTCCAGAGTGAAAATTACTAACGAGGATAAACCACAACCTGCTGGATGGACGTACCTGTCGGGCTCTTCAACTACCCGTTAAACACCATCTTCAGTCAGTGTGATTTCACTCACTCTCGGGGAATCGATTGATTTCACAATCCAGTGCCACGCATCCATATAGAGCCATGATTGAGACATTGTTAAACTTTTCAGAGGATTCTAAAAAGCCAGTTTAGCTCTGGTCTTTTTTTCAAAGACCCGGACTCTATTGTTATAACTAACGTCCCTAACACCAAGGTCTTAACAGCAGAGCAGGCTTTACGGCAAATTCCAGGGAGGTACATCTTCTAGGACCCTTGCATGCAGACATATTTTTCTGCGAGAAGACTTCTTTTAAAAACTCTGTTGACCTCAAAATTAAACTTACAAGAGCCAACGATGCCTTTTGTCTCATGGCAGCAAGAGATTCCACTTTCAAACTCAGGATATTAGGAGCCTCTCTTTTCATACAAAAAGTTTCTGTCTCTCCAGCCGTTTTCGATTGGACACACCAGCAGCTTTGATGAAAGCAAATGCTCTCTATCCACTTTCACGTGTGAATGTAAAAACATATTCCATCCCTGAAAATTCAAGGTGTGCAACCAGAGAATCTTTTCTTAGTGTCGTTCCCAAGTATGTGGTGATTGCCTTTACTGGATCATGACCTTTTACAGGAACACGCGACCTCAACCCATTTGACTTTAATCATTTTGATATGGAATATTTAGCCTTATGCAAGGATGGTAGACAAATTCCTGCTAAGCCTTCCAGCACAATTTTAAACCAAGGCAATTCAGTGAGAGAGTAATTACAACTTGTTTACGGCTACAAGGCGACATCTAAAAGATCTTTCCGCTGAGGCATAACACGTCAAGAATTTAATCATGGATACTCTCTATTCGTGTTTTTAATCTTAACCCGGTGAGGACACAGATGCTCTATCTCCACTTTCCCAGCGGGAATTTAAGATTGGAATGCGATTCAGGCAACCATTGCCTCATACAACCACGCTGATCATCTACGCTTGTTATGACTCTATTTTAGAGATTGATTCAAAGAGGCATGTGCTGGTGGATTACTATTAATCTAATCATGAATAATCATGAAATTGAGGACCTACTGCATCATCTGCTGGGAGATTTTGTTTTAACGGTGTATGGGCGTGTGACCAGCTACCGCTGCTCGCTGAGACATTCACGGGCCCGGCCTATTTTATAGTGAACACACTCCTTCACACATGCCAGGAGAACACTGGTTGGCTCTGGACTCTGGAAGAGAATGGCGAAGCCAGCTTTTTTGACTCTTATGGTTCCCTCCGAATTTTTGATTTCTACCCGTCCAGCATCGTAACATTTTTAAAGACAGATCCTCAAAATATTGTATCACAATAACCAGCTTCAAAATACTCTGTCCACTGTATGCGGTCACCATTGTATCTATTATCTCTGTCATAGAGCATGCGGTTTATCACTGCAGCAAGTGTTGTCTAAATACACTTGAGATGTGTTTAAGAATGATTTAATGGTATCTAACTTTGTAAAGAAAATACCAGAAATGTGTTGCATTAATCAGAGTTCTGCTTTTTCACTCACAGTGCATGCTCCTTGGAGATGTTTCAGGATTGTAATGGAATTTAAAATTGTCTATTTATTTATTTATTTTTTTCTATTTTAATTTTTGTTTAAAATTCTAATTAAAATGTATATCTTTGTGTGTGTGTGTGTGTGTGGTGAAGTAGAGCATGATGCTAGACATGAAAATATAATCAATAAAGATTTTATTGAATGAAAGAAATAGGCTACACGTCTCATTTTCTTATAACGGCTTATGATGATGAAAATGTAATCCATCGGGGAGGCAGTATTGTTTTACGAAGAGACTTTCTTGGCTTCACGCTAGTATTTTTAGGGTCTTCCTGCTCGGATCTCGACCAATGGGGAGAAAGAGTTATCTGCCTTTTTCTTCTCTGCTTAATGCGAGGGAATGCTTCAGCACTTTCAATAAATGATCCGTCTCCCTCTGTTTTGAGCCGTCTATATTCATCATGAGCATACGGGTTATTGACTGAAGATATGGGGATATTTACCTCTGACAAAGTATGCAGAAAGTCTGACCATCCTTGGGGTAACAGTGCTCCAGATTTTTTAAACGGTAGCATGAGATTTTCCAGCAAGTCAATCATATGGGACCCCTTTACAACATTTCCTTTAAATACAAATTCTCCTCGCGAAGTCCAACCCCCACTTCTTTCGGATAGTTTCTTCAAAATGTACTCAGCATTTTTATGTTTATGCTTTGGCAGGCTTTTCAGCACATCCATAACAATCTGATCAGAAGCAACCTGGTCATGCCCCGGGCCATGTTTTTCTTCATGCTGCTCATGCTCTGGAGTCTCGCTTGATGTGTCACGCTGAAGCGTCAAACTCACCCGTGGTTCTTCTTTCCTTCAAACTTCAAACTTCACTGATTTTAGCAAGGCGATAACCACACTGCAGCGCTTTACAAAACTCTACACTCACCCACACTCCCGTCAGAGCTCTGTCCTCATCATTATGCCTGCAGGGACCTGACTGGTTATTTATTTCAGCACATGTGCGGCAGAGAGTAAAACCAATTTTACCTTGGGATGTTCTGTTGGGCAAAACAGGGAAAAGAGAACCTCTCGTGGGGGTAGAACCACAGCTTTGATGATGCCAAAGTAGCTCTGGGGTCATCAAAATCTTTGTAATGATGGGTAGGTGCCCAGGGGAAAGACGCAGTTAGCATTTACATAAGGGTACAAAGATGTGTAATCCCACATTGTACCAGTTTCACCTGGCCCCCTGTGTACCTCAACCTCATAGGGCAGGTGCGACCACCATACAGAGCATCTCGGGGTGATAGCGGTTCGGTTTGCATTAACTCTCTCAAGAAAGTTGATCACCCCCCCCCCTGTTTTGATTTTTTCATTTCAGTCCACTCATGCTCCCAATAACCTCAAGACAAAAGGCCATACACAGTTTTGGAGTACCTTGCTTCTCTCAACAGTGGCTGCGTAAAAACTGTTCAAATGCTGCCCCCTCTCAAGGACACTTTTCATGAGGTGAATAACACAATTTACAGCCGTGGAAAAAACAGCCGTAAAATTCAAACGCAACTTTGAACACCGTTAATCTCTGCATACCCATCGACTGAATACGGGCCGATTTTCTTTCCCCTTGGTTTTTTAACGCATGTTCAATGTCTATTCTTCTGCTGTCTGCAATCCAGCCAAGCCATTGAATGGACGCACTGGAAAACGTCGTACTACTACGCCTGTAGTCCAGAGGTGAGGGATGGCCAAGGTTTTAGGAGGAAGGAAATTGCTTACAAAAACCTTCATGCCGGCTGAGGCTATCGTGACGCATTTAAGCGGATCCACACTTGTCTCCTTAAAGAACTCATCCCTGAATTTAACACAACCTGAAACAGAATGTCCACATCATTTTTACCAATAATGAAGACTTTCCTTCTCAAAATCAAAGAGCCCTTTGCTCGCTTCTCTGTACCAACTGTTTAAACACCTGTTGTTCTGAAGGCTCATGCGTTTTCACAGCGTAGGAGGATGGAGGGGAAAAGGACCCTACATACTGGAGACGTTGTTCAGAGGAGAATAGGTGAGGGAAAAAAACCTTTGGTCTGATCACTAAAACCTAATGCTTTCGGCATGGCACTCAACTTCATACACATGAAGGACAGACTATCAATGAATTTTAACCTGTAATCAGGGTCGGTTAACCGAGAACTTTACTTCCCTGCATGATTAGATGAGGTTTAATGCCTACTGCAGCATAGCACGTGAGAATCAGGTAGCTGTCATACCCACGTGCGTTGTGCGCTATTAAGGTAAGCCTCTGTACATCGGTCTCCCTGAAATGGAGAAGAAATTTTTTGGGTGCAATTCAATCCATAAGCATGCCATTCCTTACCTTTCAATTTTTAACACAGACCAGATAGGGGATGTGCACACCGTTCTCATCGATGAAGCATTCAAATCAAAAAAAAATCAGGTTTTCATCTAACTGATTACAGGGCTGGGCCGGGTTTTGAATGTAACACAGAATGACTATCGCACGTCACTTCTAAATCAGGAGGTATTTCTCACCACAAATACGGCAATTTACATTACACACTGTGTGGTTTATCCTGCCTGCTGATTGGAATAACGTATATCCTGTTGCAACACCTTGCACAGTTTTTACCAACTCACAGTCACTCATAGGCCTGTCAGCACTAGGTCTGTTACGGTTCCCTGTGTCTACTGAAACATGAAGAATTACGACAGATTCTGTGACAACCTGCACAGGCGACAGTTCGCTAATTTCATGCATACACTGGTATGAGTGACAAACTGGACAATAGCCTTCACAGTGGTGTGTGTCTGGCTTTTCATAGCTCCTGTAACAATATGCACAGATGTATCTCGATCCTGTAAAACCCTTGAGATTTTTTATCCCATAGTAGGGCCTTGAAATAAACAGCAAAGAGAGAGTTTATCGATCAGGGAAACTGGTTTCAAATTTACACAGAGCTGTAGGAGCCTGTATCGTGTTCTGTGAAACACTACAATTTTCTCTTTAGAATGTTTTCAAATTTACCAATGTCACTGAAAGTTACTACTGCTGTCTGATCATCTAAACCACCCTGTGTTGCCACATCCTAACCAAGCTCTAAAGCCTGATTATCAGTAAGGTTAGGGTCAGAGACGTGTGCAAGACTGATGGCAAAGCATAACTGATTACCGGTATTATCTACAATATACAGGTGACGTTTTTTCTTATTAATCAGTTCACAGTCTAACGTTCCTTTAACCTTACGTTTCGACCCTCCTGCAGGGTCTGTAACTACCTGTAGAACAAATTCCAGGTTATTATTTGCAGGCATTTCAGCGTTAGACTGTACTAACTCATCTATAAAATCCTCAAAGCAGGCAGAATCATATTTCCATCATCGGTAACGGAAAACGTGATGTTACGGTTGAGATTTTCTCCGACTAATTCTAGCTGTACAACATCATTACGTCTGGCTAAAGATCTTGCAGTATGAGCTAATTCGGTGAGAATACGCATGATGTTTATATAGACTGCAGGTCTATATAAACTGCAGGTCTCCTTATTTCAATGTTATTAAAACGTTCACGTTCTACAGTCTCAGGAGGATTTGCCTCGGTCTGATCAGGGTTGACTGCAACCTCTGGATTGAAATGACCGCCATGCTGCCCAGTATGATCAGCGGCATGTGACGTTGAAGGTATTTGTATGTCAGCTGATTCATTGTGATGAATACTGGGTGGAGACGGTGCTCTATTTAAATCTTCAACAGCCTGTTCTAATGAGCGTAAAAAGTCACCGTACAGATTTTGATTTATTTCATTTTCACTGTTGTTAGCAGGAGAGGCATTTAACCCGATAATATTTGCTACTTCTGCATTAACGGGGATTTCATTGAGCTGAGCAACAACATTCCTTATCTCATTCAGCGCATGTGTGATCTGATTATCCATATTAACATGAGTATCAGAAGAATAATAAGAAGAAGAAGACCCAGGGATCAGTTTTAAATTACCTTGATATCAGCGCAATGTTTCAGTAACAGAGTCTGGCATGCTGCCAAAAGCGTTAAACTTGATGCTTTATTACAACGGTCACGTAGGATAAGGGAAGCTCTCTGTCTGCGCTGTTACTGTCTTGATGAAATCTGCTCCACCATCAACGTTGCCTCTGGAAAGATAAAGAAAAAAAGAAATTAATGAAATATACAAACTAATTCGGTAGGTGAATGAGTATAAGAAGAATGAAACGTACCATTCATTAAACCTCTAACAAGCTTCGCCCTGGTATACAAAGCACAGAGTCGCAGTCTTTTCCTCAACCTAAGATATTCTGTGAAACAAAAGTTACCTTACAATGCAGGTCTTTGAAAAAAAAAAAAATCTGGTTTCTGTGAAGATTTGGATAGAACAGAATTTGATAATACGGGGTATTTGGAACGTTCCGGCGGTTCCAACTCTTCTGCACACTGGAACGGGAAACCGTTCAGCTGAATGTTATCCAGGCTTGGGTTCTGGATTAGATCATTCGATATATCTGTAAAATATTTTATTCAGGGGTTAAAACAAATCTGCAATATCGCATACACCCGTGAAAACATATGCATAGAAAAATATATATATAATTTGTTTTTTTTACTTACTCTCCTCTTCTGGAGCTGTTAATTTTCTTGCGCACGGTCAGGGACTGTGGCGCATGAATGGCTTCACCCTCTCCTTCATGGATATTTTTTAGCTGGGATCGGATTGTCTTTTCTAAAGACAAGTTTCCGTCTCAACTTTGATTTTTTTCGAGGCAACCCGGTTTACAAACGCTGACCTCTCCAACGTTCAGGAATACGGCCTCTCGTTTTAAATCCGTAAGTAGAATTTTATTTCATTTATTTTTAATCACAAAATAGCATTCACCATTGACTAAACCAGATGTTGTTGAGTTAATAATTACCATTGTCCGGATTGTTTTAAAAACGATACCATTCAGTTTGTCACATGTGGATTCAAAAGAATAGAAGTTAAAACATTTTATTAATTCCACCCGAGCATTCACACACAAACACTTAAGGAAATTCTTACAGATGAATACTTACTACTGAAGATTGCGTTGTATTTCTCGATAGAAGCAGAATGTTCACCACCTTCTCTGTTTCCAATGACGAGATTAGATAAACGTGCATGGTTACGCCCCTTGACCACATCCCTCTGAGACACCTCAGCAAAGCCGCAGACACATTAATTCAATAGACAGGGATGTGAATTGTCAGAGACAATGTTTACCACTCTGGTCAGGAAAGAGCACAGTCCTCTTGATTAGTTTGAATACAGTCAGTGTGAAGACTTTGTCTGAGACAATTCACAATAAACAGTGACATGTCTGAGGTCTGATCACCTATTCATTAAACAGCGAATGTGTATTGACTGAGACCATGTTTACCACTCTGGTCAGGAAGGAGCACGGTCAGCTTAATTACTCTGACTACAGTCAGTGTGAAGACTTTGTCTGAGATAATACACAAGAAACAGCTGCGCATGTCTGACCTTAATTCAATAAACAGTGACATGTCTGAGGACTTTATAACTTTTATTTTTTCAGTTCCTTGAGACGTTTAACATAGACCACACCTACAGGATACAACCTCTGGCTCCCACGTGGGATGAGGAGAAAACTGTTTTCTCTAAATCCTAAATAACTATTGCTCTAAGATTGAAAAAGAGAAGCTTAAGGTAACTAAAATCAGCTAAAATGAATTTACAATTCTGTCAGGTTCTCTTAGAATTTTGTGTGACGTGCCTGCATTAACCTGAGTGACCTTTAATATGGAGAAACTACATGTTTTTTTTTTAATGTAAAATCATCTAAAAACATACAATTAGAAAGATTCGCTTCCTTGTGATGACAACGTCCGGTTAATGACAACATCCGGTTAATGACAATATCCGGTTAATGACGATATCCGGTTACGCCGCCGGAAGTCCCACCGTAATAACAACATCCGGTTAATGACAACATTCGGTTATGTCGCCGGAAGTCCCGCCTTAGGATGTCCGCTACCGGAAGTCCCGCCCACCTGTCAAAATTTTCACACCTCGTTTGATTGAAGGATGTACATTTAGTCTCTATGGAGCAATTTTGTAACAAAATATGTTTTCATTAAATTTTAGGAATAATGTTGATATTATGCATATACTGATATTTACATCTCAAATTAACATGTTGTTTTTATGATTAATGCAAGCCTGAAAGATTTATATTATTTTTGCAGTTTAGATAATCATTGAGATTAAGTGAGCTCAGTGGGATTGGCTAAATTGTTAATTTGCAGTGGATTTTCTCCAACTTTCCAATGAAAAATGTCGTACAATTGACATTTGGTTACCAGGGGCTTAATCCTGCTTTAAACGTTATGAATGCAGATGAGCAAATTCAACTCAAACTCAAAGGGTTATTACTATTTTTTTTCCACAGTTCCTGTGGTGGCATTTCGGAATACCATCAGAAGTAGCAGGTTGCCCACATGTACCAGAGAGGCTTTGCTTTACAAAAACAATATCCAGATATCAGGGGTGTAATGTACACGAAAATAATAATTTGATACGTTAGCCGTCCACGCCGGAGCAGATCCAGCCATGGACCGAGAGACCCTGGGACACATTACCCCCCAAGCAGAGGCCCAACAGAGCCAGGGGGCCCAGGCACTGGCAAGCAGCAACCGAGAGTGAGCCAGCACACACCAGAGCACCCAGCTTCAGACTTGAGAACTACCAATACACCAGAGAGCAGAGTAACCAGCCACCGGCGGGGAGTATGGCGAGGAGTCAACAGTCCCCTCATTTGATGGGGGGCCTAAGCTGATCCAGGAGAGGGAGCAGCCTAAAACCCAAAATGACACATAACAGGTGCACACGGTCACAATCACACATTCCCACCCTCATGCCTACATGTAAACACACTCACACCCACACACCCAATTCAAAGACACACAACAATGGACGTCGACCAGCCTCCGAACCCAGGAGGTGGTCCCGTTCAACCCGGGGTGGCAAACCAAGCCACCAGCCCAGACTAGGGCTGGCACCGCCAGAATCTGAACGATCCTGGCAAGACCCAGACCACCTGCCCCGATCTCAGCACCCAACGATACTCGCAACCATCCAGAAAGAGGGGCCATAAACAAAAAAAGAAGGGTCCACCTGGTCCAAACGAGCATGACAACCAGATTCACCCCAGGATGAAACAGTCCCAACCCCCCAATAAATTCTTATTTCAACCCAATGAACCCTCCACCCCCAATGAATCCCAACATTAATTTCCCCAAAGGGCCATCCCCAACCAGGACAAAAATAAAGAACATATGTCCCCAAAAACAAATGTCATGAATCCCCTCCCGACAGAGGCACACCCCCAAAAGAGAGCTCCACCCACAAAAGGCCGATGAAGACACATCCATACAACGAAAGCTCCACACACAGCCCTTGCCCCTATCAATCCTGCTGCATCCCTAACCCCACCAAATAGCATGCTGCAATGGCAAGGACTCCACGCAACGCCACCCAAGCCATATGTATATATATATATATATATATATATATATAATATATATAAAGTATATAAAAAATACATAGGAAAAAGGTATACATGTGCCCGTGCCAGCTGGGCACCTACACCGGGGCCGACAAACCTCCCCAGGCAGAGCACAACCCGCCAGCCACCCCAGTGCATGTACAAGACGCACTGCAATGCCCCACCCACCCGAATGCGACAGCAGCCCGGCGGACCAGAGCCACTGAAGGAAGTAATGGAAGAGTGTCCTCACAGCGCGACAAATACTGGGCACTCCACTAATCCTACACCACAAACCCGGAGGCACCCCGGCATGCCGGCCGCACACACACCCACACGGCATACCCCCGCCACATCAAGCAGTCATGCCAGCCCCTCCACCAAAGCGAAGCCATACCCACAATCAACGCTGCACACTGTTCAGGCGACCCTTCCAGCCAGCGGACCGGGCATTGAAACGAGGAACCAAATCCAAAAAATCTGAATAATCCCAAGAGAACTAAAACGCCAGACCAGGCCATGACCAGAAGGTAAATTGGAAGCAGATAGAAACCAGCCACTGGCAAGCTACAACGACTTCCTGAATGTAAAGCAATTTGAACACATAAATGTCTTTGAATTGTCTTGCTGATTAAATGTGCTATACATATTAACTTGCCTTACTTTGCCTGGCTCTCAAGGTCTTATTTCAGTGTTTATTCCTCTGTTTTCAGAAAATATTTTCGCATGTTATATGCTCTCTTATCTTTGGAGGTTTTTGAGGCAAAACAATTCTTGTTTACAAATTTCTTATAAACATCATGTGTTGTTTTCTTTGTTTGTTCAGTGATGTGGTTTAGAGGAAATTAAATAATGTTGTTTGCAGCAGCTTATGGTTCATCTAAAACAAGTTACAACAGTAATCAGGAAGCACACAAGAGTTATTCAGCATGCAAAAAAAGAGGGTGGCACCATGGGATGTTTATAATAAAATTTATAAAAAAGACAGCAGCAAGTTTTGACTTGTGGTGATGGCTTTAGTTTTATTCAGTTTGCAGTATGAAATCATCAGATGTTTTTTTTTTCTTTATCATGATAACTTAAGATTTGACAAAAATAAAAGGTGTGCAGTTAAGAGATGGAAATCACAGAAGTACACAATATCACTGAATCATGTACAACTGGTGCATAATGTTTGTAGTCAGACCAATCAAAAGGTAACATCTTTAATGAACGGACGACTATGTTGCAGCAGTGACAGCAAAGTAAGAGTCTAGCTTTTGACTGAAGTGCTGTAAACCAAGAGGTCCTGACAAAGTACCACCAAGGGTTCTAATGGCCTTGATAAGCTAGCAGGTGGATGTACAGATATTGCCAATCAGTTTTTAAGTGCAGAAGTCTCAAGCACATTCAAAGCATCCATCATAATTCCAAGAACCTCAGTCCAGTGGCATTACACACATCAAGTATGTGCACCCAGACAGCATTGATCCTTTACAATTTGCCTACTGCTCCAACTGCTACTGGACGACACAGTGGCCATTGCGCTCCACAAGACACTACAACACCTACACAGACAGCAATAGAAACCTTGAATCTGAGCACTGCACCAGACTTCCTATGTACCCAAACTGAGTACATGTGTACAAATAGCAAAGAAAGATCTTAACTGAAGAACATGAAAGATGTGCAAAGACCAGCTGCAAAAGGTTTACAGCTGTACAAAAATATTTGAAAAAATATGGCGTACAATTTAAACATTTATGAGTATAATTCAAAAAAGACGTGCCATGGTATTTTTCTTTACTTTGATAAAAATGAAACTTGTTTAGCTTTCAAATGAAAATGTGTCATTCAACTGCTCCAGGTGGTTTTCTCTCTGATCTCCTCCTCCTATGTCTGAGTTCTCCAACGGACCACACCCTACTATTCATGTTTATCTGTTCCGTGATCAGCAGTCGGTCTCTCCAGAAAACTGGTAATACTTCATGTGATCTTCTTCACAAAGTCTGTTGTGTCATTTCTTTCTGCTGTTTTTGCTGTTTTCATTCTCTGCTCCTCCTGTCCTGCTTGATTTGACTCTGCATTACATTCAGAAACAGGTGAGCATCTCAAATGTGTTAATTTAAACTTTTTTATTCTAAATGCATTTCTTGAGCACGCATTCTGGGAAGATGTAACTGATCATCACTGTTATGTTGAGAGGCAACCACTGATTTTTTTACTTTCAGTTTCTGTTCTTGGAAATGGATTCCTTTGTGTGTGACAAACTGAACCAGTGGGGTCTAAGTGAGTTTATGGGGATATTTAAAGGTAAAGTATTACAATTCATGATTGGTAATGAGGAGTCTTTCGTGCATTGTCTATGGTTGCATATTATTTTAATTAATTAGCATTAATAAGCCATAATTAGATAATAGCATTGCCTAGATGCTGTTAGTTGTGAGTTTCTTTTCTTGCAGAACAACANGTATGAAACTAAATGATTTTAATTCTCAACATTTTCAAAATTTGTTCAGGCCTCTTTTGTGAGTTTATTTTTTAAAATAATTATGTTGAAGCATGTTTGAAAAGCAATGTCTGACTTTCATTTGTTAATTTTCATAGAATTTGTATTCATTATTACCTTTGTCAGATGTCTGTGACCATTGTGGTTTTTTCTTTCATTAACCGAGGGGTACCAACAATTTTGTCCACAGGTGTATAACAACATTAACCTTAAGAAAAAGTAAACAGTACAAATTAATATAAGATTGGCCCTGGAGCGGTTGACCTGCCTGGCCCGGTTACCCAGCTGGTGCATGTTTTCCTCTCACGAACTGGGGCTGCTGGCGCTGGCCGGATGGTTGGGCGGGCTTGGCGGTGTGCTGCTCTGCTAGCTGTTGTGTCCAGAGGGGGATCAAGGTGGCGGGTTAGAGGGTGACATGGGGGGTCTGCAGCGTGTGGGGTGTTGTGGTTGTGTGCTCTTCTTGGATGTGGGGTCACTGCCATTTGGATTGGTTGAGCTGGATAATGTTTCTCCCTGGGCTATCGTTGCAGTTGCAGTGATGTGGTGTGTCTGTGTGGTAACGGGGGCGTGGCGGGGGACGCCAGCCCCAAGTGCTTGTCACTGGCTGGAGACCTCTTGCCGGATGAGTTTGTCCCATCATGGTGTAGGGTTGGGGGTTCCGTTGTGGGCGCGGTGCTCGGTGGTGTCTGCCCTGTTGCGTCTGTGGGTGGGGGCTGGGGTAGCGTTGCACAGGGCCCTTGCCTTGCCTTCACAGTGCGCCGTGTGGTGGGGGCAGGATGCGGCAGGGGTGCTTGGAGCAGGGCTGTGTGTGGAGCTTGCGCTGTGTGTATGTGTCGCTTCGTCTGCTTTTTGGGAATGAAGTTCATCTGTAGAGGTGTGCCCATGTGCTGTAGGGAGGGGATTCATGGCGTTTGGGTTCGAGGGCATGTGTTCGATATCTATGTACATGTTGGGGGTGGCCCTGTGGGGAAATTTGTGTTGGGGATCATTGGGGGTGGGGGGTCATAGGGTTAGGATCTGAATTAATTGGGGAGTTGGGACTATTTCATTCTGTGGCGGCTCTGGTTGGCGGGCAAGTTTGGACCATGTAGACCCCTCTTTTGTACATGCCCCCCTCTCCGGATGAGAATAGGGGTCGTTGGGGACTGGGGTCAGGGCGGGGGGTCGGGGTCCATGGCGGGATCTACGCCGGCGGGGCCTGTGGGCTTGTCGCTGCAGCTCCCTGGGGCTTCTGCACTGTGGCTGCTGGGTGGGTCCCCTGGGACTCTCCCCTGCTCTTCTCTGGGGGGGTTGCAGTAGTCCGGGTGGTGGTTCTCCTGGGGTTCCTGTGCTCTGGGGGCCCTTCGGATGTCTGTGGCTCGGATCTCCTCCGTATCTGTTCTGAGTCCAGGGGGAAAGGTCTGTGGCTCCTCACACTCGAAACCCTGTAGACACAAGCGTGCTCACACTCAGACCCACAGGTGTTTAGATTCAGGTGTTAACAGATACACAAATGTTCTATATTGAGCTGCATTTACCACTAAATACAAATTTCATTCATAAGTACCGTGCACTTTTTGGTAAAAAAGCTGTTAACATGAACATTTCTGCAGGTTTAGAA
Organism: Crenichthys baileyi; assembly: GCA_036173005.1. NCBI lineage: Eukaryota > Metazoa > Chordata > Actinopteri > Cyprinodontiformes > Goodeidae > Crenichthys > Crenichthys baileyi. The sequence goes on from JAHHUM010000657.1 coordinate 219,237, forward strand.
GCAAGCAGGGTGTTATCTTGTGTTCTCTTCATCCTTCTTTCTTTCCTCCATTCTTTTCTCCTTCTCTCCCCTTTTCCTTTTTGATCACCTCTTTTTTTTTTCATTTCTGTCTCCGTGTCCGTAACAATTGAAATAATCTGAAAGCAGTTTCTAATAAAGTTTCTTTTATACATTTCAAGCAGAGCTTTAAAGCGTTAGCTGTAATGCTCTATTTGTGAAAGTACATCTGCTGGGCTTTTTCTTGGCACTCAGACTGAGCGCTACTCTTAAAAAGCACAACATTTTTGGGTACCAGTTTGCACATGCCTTTCAAAAGCCCTAAATATAGATGCAAAAACAACATTGTTACAGGTTTGATAAATCGCATTGCAGGTGGTTAGGAATTACATAAGCATACGATTCTCCATAAATTTGGTGTTTGTCATTATCAGATGTTTTGCATATTCACACCTTAAAATGTTTGCACTGATTGTGCATATACAATTCGATTTGCACCTGGTTTGTAGAACACACAAACTTGTTGTTGGCAGCACAAAGTTGTTGGCAGCAGTGGCTCAGCCCATTCCCCTTCCAGAATGGTGTCCCAGCTAATGGTTATGGTTTCACTTCCTGCATGATAAACATGTTTTTCCCATGGTTACTTAAAAAAAAACACAATGGATGGTTTCTGTGGTTACTTAAACATTAAAAATGTTCAACTACATTATTCTGACATATTTAAAACTCATGATCTAAAGATTTAATTAGAATATACTTAAAATCCCACAATCTTGTTGAGAGATCTGAATCCTAACTTCGTTTTCCATTAATGTTTACATGTGTTTCAGAAATGTTTAACACTCCTCCATGGAGCGCCAAGTTGTCCTCCATGCTGACTTCTCAGCATGCAATAGCTGTGCTACGTTCTAACCTCTGGCCAGGAGCATTTGCTTATGCGTGTGGAAAGTAAGTCCAGGGATTAAAAGTGTTGCCAATTATTGTTTTCTTACTTTATCCTTAAGTAATATATAACTAACAGACATGTCCTTTACACCAACTTTAGGAAGTTTGAAAACATATATGTTGGATGGGGTCTTAAGTATGTAGGGGAGGTGTACAGCCCACCAGGTCCCCCACTACCACTAAAGGAGTATCCCAGTGGATCCGAGATAACTGAGCTACTGGACCCATCCCCAGAAGAAGAGCAAGATATTAAGGAAGTTTTAGAAGAGCAGCAAGCTGTCCTGGAGGAGACAGAGGAGTCAGAAGATGACGAAGACTGATAAATATATAATCTAATTATATATTTGATATGTAACTGTAAAAAGAATTGAACTAGAAATAAAATTAAATGAATTACATTTACAACTCAAAAATGTAGAGTTAGAATAATAAATAAGTTCAATGTTTTACATACATACTATATTGCTTGTATTGCAAAAGAATGTGCTTACTTTTATTCCATTTTATTAAAAATACTCTGGTTCTGCCAAGGACTTGAAAGTAGTCCATAGTATGGCACTTCACCCTTAACCAGCACTAGTTCGGAACTCAGCTCATCCAGTAAAATTAATAATTCATGTTCTTAGTTTACTACCTAAACATTGTGAAATAAGTCCACACCTCTTTCATTCTAATTTTTAATGATTTATTATTGTCTGTCTGAAATAAAGCTTAAAAATATAAACTACTCACAAAAAGTTAGGGACATTTGGCTTTCCAGGGAAATTTATGGAAAACAAAAAGTTCACACTACGGTGATATTATTTCATGAAAGTAAAGTAGCACATTTAGGTAGAAGCATGCAATGGTGATTTCCTCATCTCAATTTCCACAACAAAAAATGTCAGTATCTCAATAACGTCATGTTCCCTGAAGCATCAATTATAGCTTGACAACAACGTCTCATGATGTTCATCTTACTGTCTGCTAAATCAAGTTGGGACAACATGACCATATCCAACTTCCGCATTCAAGATGGCTGCTACTCGCGTCAATCGTAGTATAACCTTCTTACTTTTCCTGTTTTTAGCAGTTCTTTATTAATTATGTAACATTTAGTCGTACACATACTGTAGCATGCCCTCTCAAACAAGGATGAGACTGTACTGATGGTTTTATGAGATCCTATTCCCTTTGAACCTTGTTCCATTCTGTTAATCACCATAATTACCACCATAAGAGCTTTTGCCTCTGTGGAGGGCTGCCAGTATAAAAATAATGTTTACCGTGGCTCCGTGTGAAACTTACTAGCATACTTGTGGAAAACAAGCTATCTTCTGTACAACTGTGTAAGACAAGTGCAAGATCAAAATATAAGCATGCAGCTCAAAAACAGGAAGTCAATGACCTCATTCCAGAAACTTCAAACAACAATCGAACACATTCTAATTTGCTGTCACAAAATAAGCTTATGGTTATTTACACTCCCACCAAATTAGAGTGTTTGTTTACATCAGAACAACAAAACAAATAATTTTCACCAAGAAATAACCACTTCTTATCATTAGCTTATACACATTCTAGTATCAAAATAAGCTTTTGCACTGGACGCTCTACAATGGAACGCTTACTAGAGCTCTGACCTTTGTTATTCAGTCTCTTATCTCCAAAAGACTCTTCTCTCGAGTCCGTCCTTGCTAATAACTGTCTCCAGGACTCTGGCAAGTTTCCACTCACATCTGGGAAAAGTTCATCAATGTCCAACACAACATCACCTACTTTAAGATTTCTTTTGGGGGAGTGCCAGCGCTGCCTGGCAATGAGGTTGTGCAGATACTCCTGCTTCCACCTGCACCAGACCTGCTCCGCCAAAAACTGCACAAGACGCCATCTCTTTGTTCCATAGAGGTCCTCCTTCAGAAAGACACCAGGTGGAGGCAGTGAAGTACTGGATTTCATGTGGAGCAAGTGGTTAGAGGTAAGTGGTTCTAAGCTGTCAGGGTTGTTAAGGTTGTCAACAGTCAAAGCGCGACTATTGACTATGGTCATAGCTTCATAGAGTAAAGTTCTTAATGAAGCATCATTGAGTCTGCCATGTGCAAGTGACAGAGTAGTACTGTTTTTGGGACAGATAAATGCTCAGTCTCTGGGTGTCTAATTTGTTTAGAGCATCTTTAAACTAATTTTTTGGGCCAACAAAGTTTGTCCCCTGATGACAATAAATTTGGCGGACTGCACCTCTGATAGCAATTAAACACCTTAATGCGTTAATGAATGTGTCAGTGGATAAGTCCTCTAAAAGCTCCAAATGAATGGCGCAAGAGCAAAAGCAAGTGAATAAAAGTCCATAGTGTTTATGTTATTTCCTTCCCTCTGTAGTAACAAAGGGCCCGAAGCAGTCCATACCGCAGAATATGAAGGGCGGGGTGCTTTAAACGTTCAGCAGGTAGATCACTATTTCTCTGGCCCTCTGGAGCTCTGCGTAGTCTAGACAAATGACACATTGCCGGATGAATGAAGCAACAGTTCTGCTCATCCCAGGGATACAGTAGTCACTGGATCTTATTTTGTTTATAGTGAAACCATTTCCCTGATGTTTTACTTCGTTATGACAGTGAGCTATTATGAGCTAGGTCACATGATGCTCCTATGCAATAACAGTAGGGTGTTTGAAAGAGTCTTTGATAGATGAAAGTCTCCCTCCCACCTTGAGAAGACTATCCGTGTCCATGAAAACATCCAGGTGATGAAGTTTGTTGTGATGTGGTAGCTGGCTGCCTTTGTTTAATAGTGTAATCTCCTTTCCATACATTTCTCTATGTACATTCTGAATGATGATGATAACTGCCATTTGTGGTTCACTCACTGTGGCAGGTGCATCTGATTTGACTTTCTTGGCCCATCTTATGTGACGTGCTACAGCTTTGACTGAGTTGGACCATGATGAGAACTTTGACAAACGTTCTGCAAGGTTGAATGTCTCTGTGACTTTAGGTAACATTGTCTGGGTCTTTCTGACTTCTGGATCTCCAATAGACAGATCCTCCTCTACCCTCTGTGTTCTGGGCAGTCTTTTTTTCCAGAGAAAAGAGGGACCAGAGAACCAGTCAAATGAGAGAAGCTCAGAGACAGATCTTCCCCTAGATGCACAATCAACTGGGTTCTCTTCCGATGGCACATAAAGCCATTGCTGAGGGCTGGTACTCTGGCGGATCCTTCGTACTCTATTTGCTACAAAGGTTTGGAAACGACATCCATCATTGTTTATGTAGCCCAAAACTACCTTTGAATCAGTCCAGTAATACTCTTTGACATTAGCATAACCTAGTTTATCTCTTAGCATGTTACTAACTGAGACTGAGACTACAGCTGCTGTTGTGGGAGAAGAAAGTTTCCTAATTTAAAAATGATGAAGAGACAACTGGTTTCCTCTCAAAGCCGATGCGGGGGACCTTTTATTCAGAACACATCTCTGAATACATCCTTATCAAAATCCCAAAGAATCCCAAAATCCCTTTCACGAGTCAAGATATATATACAACAGTCATATCATTGTTGTGTATGTGAATTTTTTTGACCAATAAAGATGTACCCTTTTTCACTTACGCACTTTTTGGCACTCAAACATTGATTCTCAAGCGTAGTTTCAGGAATACAGAACCAGCAAACATCTGCAGGAAAATAAAAGGGTCTACGTGACATGTTTGTACCATAACACTTTCATCACTCCGGTCAACTCCCCATTCCTGAGCTAAACTGGACTGCTGAACTAATGTCAAAGCAACCTGGCAGGATTCAGGATAACTGTCTCCATTCAGCCTACAAGTTTGCTTCTACAATAACAAGTCCATCAGTCTTTCCTCTTGCCAAGACTGTTTCCTTATCTATCTTGTTCCCAGACAGGCCTTGGATGCTGCTCAGAGTGACTTTTCCCTTATGCCCAGAACAATCTACACAAATTTCATTTTACATATAGTAAAAACAATAGTAACACTTTTTAATCTACCAAACAAAGCTTTACGCTTCCACATATATCCCCCCTAACTAGCTTTCTAAGCTAATTAACAGCTGAGAGAGGTCTTATATTCTTATTTTAAATATCATGTGATGTTTATGAGTGAGTAAAATGAATAAAAATGTCCTCTGAGTTACTACATCATACATGTTATCCAAGCATTAAATGTCAGGGGCCTTATTCAGATCATAGTTGTAACAGAAGTATCACATGTAATTTGGGTGTCATTGCATCACCTTTTCTGTATGTCCTCAGTGTCCTTTTTCCTGTATTTCCTCAATGTCCTTCTTTATCTTAGTCCAATGCAATGATGACGTGAAAAGGGGTGTGACCACTTTCATAGTAGTGCTCAAACTCCAGCCCCGAGTACATAAGAATCTCAGAAAACAAAATAATTATGAGCAGAAATGAAACTTTGAAACCAAATTTAACAGTGAAAATCTTCTAGATTAGAATTGTGCTGCAGCAATAAAAAATACATAAGGTTCTTAAAGCTCTCTTAACGAGAGCCCAGGTCCAGCCTCCACATCAGCGAAGGGTAATGTTCTGTAGGTCAATTTGGTTCCCTCTCATCACCTGTAGAAAGGCTACTGATAGAGAGATCTGAACTGCTCCTTTTAGCAGTGATAATCAATTATATTCGCTAAGGGTTTTCATGCAAAAGAAAGAAACAGAAGTTAGCAAGGATAGTTCAAGCAATCACCTTTTCCCCTGGAGGCATGAAGTGCCATTCTACCTCACCCTATCAGCACAGAATGTTTCTAAACAATGTATTTCTCAGACATTATCCTGAAAAGAGATAGAGTGACATTCCTAACTATTGTGTTTTTGTACAGTAAGTCAAAATAAGTTGAACAGTCTTCAGTTTGATCCAGTGCCTGAAAATAGTATGTCTAGTGCGCATTTTATTACCCTTCAGAAATTAGTCATCTTATAAAACCGTGTGTGACCTTACCTCATGAGGTATTCTATTCTTAAGTTGATCTCATAAACTTTTGACTTAACCCCCCTTTGATCAGATAGATACATCTTAACATTTAGATGTGTTATTCAGGCTTCACCGATAAGCTCAGGTTTCCCCTCTTATTCAACTTAAGATGTGAGCCTTGTCACTTTTGTACATCAAATGGTCAATTGGTCCTCTCACTCAGTTAAATAATGTTTCTTTTTTGATATTAGATGCTGTTTTTTAAATGAGAGATGCATGTTTTAGATGATGCATCCCAGTTTATTCAATGGAGAAGGAAATCTGCAGTTTTCAACTGCCACTAGACTGTTACTGTGGGGCTGCTGAAGTAAATCAAGAGGATAGAGAATGGAGGCCAAAGCCAGTCTACCTCTATCTCACTCCACGTCTGTCTGCTTCCTCTCTCTCTGGTTCTTTAGGCAATTTTAGTTTGTTTTTGTCTTTTTTCTGCTTTTAATTGTTAATTATTCCTTGTTGCTTTGCAGTTCATGCCTTTTTTATTTTAACATATTTGCATTGACTTCAGCTTCTTTAGGTTATATTTTCTTCAGTCTGCTCCAGGATCATGTAGCTCAGCTGGTCGTCTTTTTAGGTTTTGTCAGTTCTTGCATTTCAATAACTGTGTAACAATAAAGTTATTTTGAGGTAGCTTCGCCTAGTTAAGGTATTTTTTTTTTTAGTCTTCCTTTTTAAACAGATCAAATGACAATTTTGCTTTGCTAATGTTTCTGGTATTTTGTTAATTTATCAGATTTCAGCCGATATTCTATAATCAACTTCATCTTGTTTCTGCAAGCTTTCAGCTGGAGAAGTCGGCTTACAGCATTCAAAGTTTTCTTGTTTATTTAAATTCTGTGCCGTTGGATGTTTGAATAATATTGTATCTCCATGATACTAACTTAATTTAACCACTGCTTGTCTACTAATATTCAAATTATATGATACTTCTTCTCTCCTGCCTGTATTGTCAGTTTTCATTCAGTTAAAAAGGCTGGTATCCGGTGCCAAGACTTTAGCTCCATAAGGGTTTGTTCCTCCACACATTCTCTTATCTAAAAGATCAGTTTGAACTTCTATGCCAAGTGTTTAGCCCTTATTCGTCTGTATTTGGGGTGCGAATACTTAATGGAGTCTGTAATTTTGTGCTTTGTCGTGGAATGTGATGTTTGGCGTTGTCTCTCCAATGCCTGGAACTTCTCAAAAAGGAGATAAACAGTTCCAAGGGAGGCAGTTCATTCCTTCCTCCCATTACATAGCATCATAGTTTGCTGACAGTCTGAGACAGCCATGTCTAACACCGCTGCAGTTTTTCACTAACAAAGATTAAGTTAATTTATAATTGTCTGTACACCCAGTCAAGAAGTTCCCCATATAATTATTGAAAGACATCCAGATCACATTGTACTTTCTCTATTTGCGAAAGAGATGTCAAACTATATTTTGCCTTTAAAGGGAACATTGCTTTTTTCTAAGATCTTCCCTTCAGTAACAAACATTTCTTAAAATTCATTGTTTAAAGAAAACAAGAAATATATTTTATTTTGTACATATAGACTGCCATTGTGCATCCCAAACACTAATTTATCTGTGAAAGACTTACTTGCCAAGACTTAGAATCCAGTATCCTATACTGTAAAAACCTTTCAGTCCTGCAGAATTTTAAATTTATTCAAGTTCCAGATATTAAATTCTCGAAGCACTTCCATCCTCTTCCTGTTCTAATTTCCTGCTGATTCGAGTTTTTGACATTTAAAGTACATTCAATGCAATTAAATCCACTACTGATGTTTGTTTTGTAAGAGTCTAGCCTCTAAATATTGTTTTATGTTCTCCTGGTGATGCTTATATATAATATTATATATATATCATATATTTATAGATATAGTATAACTATATATATATATATATATATATATATATACTATATATATCTATATATACAATCATATATTTTTTTTTTTTTTTTCCTCTTAGCACCTTTCCTAAGTCAAAACCTTGTTCTTTAAGTGCTTTTATCTCTGTCTCTGTTCTGGGATCTAATCCAAAAACCATTTCCTGACCCTACTGGCCTTCTGAAGAATGTTTCCTGGAAATATCTGCTAAAGTTTAGAATTGCAGTAAAATCACATAACACTTACATTAAGCATAATTTCAACATTGACATTCTCAGCTAATATATTAGTGGGTAAACTTCCCACAGAGTTTTCTTGGGGTCTAAATTAACACATTAAAAACCATATCTGTCATTATTCTGCTATTACTATTGTCTTTTTATTTTTGCATGAACTTCGTTTGTTGTGCATTTGTTTTCCTAGCCTTACATCCTTTATTTTCTTGTCTGTTAGTCCTTAACATGTGGTGTATAACGTCTAGTCTCCTACATTTTGTTAACTAATTTAAAAGGTATTCATGCTAGAGGATTGGGATCAAGTTATTGTCCCTTATCAGTCGTTTTGTTATAATTGTTCAGTTGTCATTATGAAGAAAATAAGGTTGTTTCCTATGTAACGGTATTAAAGAGTTCTAATTCCTTGACATATTTCATGCTTCCTGTCCTACAACACATGAAATTAAACCAAATGTTGTCTGCTTCCAGTTGTTTTTGGACGACTTTCATCATAAGAATGTTCACAATTCCTCAGAGTTCTAACTGTCTGTCTCTATAGTTGATATAACAGGAATCAATCTGCATAATAATCTCAGAATGCACCATGTTTGGATCTTTTTTTAACTCAACCCCTTTTTTATGATCATTACCCTTGAAGAAGTCTTATAATCACTAACCCGTTTGTTTGTTTTTTGCATAAATCATCGTTTTTTTAGGGTTTTTTTCAGTTTTCATTCCTTTCCCCAAAATAAGTTGCAAAAATTAATCATATTTTTTGGCAGTTTTTTTCCCGGGTTTGTTTTTTGTAAGCAAAGGCTTTAAAATCTATTTTCCTTTTGCATCTGAAAATACTCTTTAACAGTCTCATGAAGATCAGATTTCAAGGTTTAATTTGTGACAACAATAAAGAAGCCAAATTCCTTTTCTAGCAATCCTCAACAAACCAAATAAATGAATACTCCTTCGATCAAAGACTCAGAACTGCCAGTTCTGTTTTGAAATATTTTGTTTTGAATTTTATCCACTAAAAGCGTACATTTAAGCAAGTCACCTCCAGGCTAACATCATAAACAGCTATCTAAAGTTGTGAAATGTTCTCAATGTTCCACAATTCTCTTCCTCAACATATTGTGATGCCTCTAATTCTTAGGAAAACTACTGTTTTTTAACCGATGTTTTTAAAAATTTTTTCTTCAGCACAAATACTAAAAGGTGGGGAAAAAGGAAGAATTTTCAAAAGTATAATTCTTGAAGAAACTTAGTAAATTGCTCACTGGTTTTTTTCCATGCATGTGTAATTGAAAGTTTTTATAACACTTTTTCCATTTGGCAACTCAACAAATATTTAATGAACTTATTTTTGTGTTATCCTAAACATAATGTGTAAGTTAAGTAGGTCTAGAGTATTTGAATAATATTTATGTCCAAAGTCAGTTACTTCCATTAAAGGTTATTTTCTTGCGATGCCAAGATGTTTTAATTTATGTTTACCCTGTTATATACTTTCCTTTTGTAAAGGTAACTATGTCACAAAAAGTCAAATATTTCAAGTGATCCATGCCTAGTTTGCTAGTTAGTCTGTCTAGCAACTGAAATTTGTTTGTAAATGTCCCTTCATCTACTTTTTTTCATAAACATGTGAATGCTTTATTGTTCAAATGTACTCGACACATGGATTGTATTGTAGGAATGACTCAACGGTATCCCTATGGCCACCTCCAGTTTCAATTAAATAAATCATGAAGCGACATTACGGTTGTTCCTGTACCTTACCTTTCCCCTATGTAACAGAGCATTTGATAACATCTGCATGTCTTCCACTGAAACAAGGTGGGTAGAATGCGAAAGATTAGCGTTTTCTGAAAAAGAAAAGAGAAAAATTTTAACAATACAGTTAGTTATTTGTTAGTCAGTTTTTAAATGCAACTCATGCAAAAAACCCCTGGGCTTTTTTGTGTCACTTAATAATGAGGCTGAATCTGTTCCACCATAAAACCCTCTTGGTCCCATAATGTTCATCTGTGTCGCTGCACATAGTTCATATTTTATAGTTCAAAAAAAGTAGGGAACGGGACATGAACCTACTTCTATGCAAAAAGAACAAAGTGAAGAAATTAATTAACAACAAAGCTTTGCAAAAAATCTTATTTCTTTTTTTTATTAAAATAAGATTCCCATGAATTAAAAAAATTAAACAAGCAACAAAGGATTCAAATTAAAATGAAAATTCAATTCAATTCAGTTTATTTATATAGCGCCAATTCACAACAAATGTCGTCTCAAGGCACTTCACAAAAGTCAGGTTCATACATTCCAATTAGTCCTAACCATTGAACAGTGCAGTCAGATTCAGTTATTTATTCAAATTGGATAAAAAGTTTTTCTATATAAGGAAACACAACAGATTGCATCGAATCAGAGATTTGTAGCATTCCCTCCTCCCTGATGACCATGTAGAGACAGTGGACAGTCACTGGCGTTGACTTTGCAGCAATCCCTCATACTGAGCATGCATGTAGCGACAGTGGAGAGGAAAAACTCCCTTTTAACAGGAAGAAACCTCCAGCAGAACCAGGCTCAGTGTGAGCGGCCATCTGCCACGACCGACTGGGGGTTAGAGAGAACAGGGCAGAGACACAAAGAGAACAAAGAAGCACTGATCCAGGAGTCCTTTCTATGGGAAGGAAAAGTAAATGTTAATGGATGTAGCTTCTTTAGTCGTTTCACCTAGAAAGATCCACTAAAAGCGTGCATTTAATAATGTACGCTTGAAAATAGTACACATGAAAATAGTAGTTTAAAATTGAATGCAAAGATATATATGACATTTCAATCTGAAAAGACTCACAAAGAGAGGGTTGGCAATTAGAAAAGTTTTAATGATGTGAAATTACAAAATTATATTTTTGGCGCTCGGACCTGGGAGGAAGACATGAATATTGAGATTGATATGAGCTAGGATGAACATTGTAAAGCTTATATTTAGAGATGTCTTCCCCCCAAAATAAGGTCGAGGATGTGACGAGACCTAATTGAGTACTAAGGAGAGTGGGATGAAATAGGAAAATGAAAGAAGCGAAAGCCGCAGGAAAGATTAAAGCAAAAAGAGAAGTTTATAAATATGGTATGAAATAAGGAAGATAACTGAGAAGCAGAGGAGATGATAGAAATGCCGAAAGGGCAATACGAAGTGATAGATATGCCGTTTAGGCGATGCAACACTTGATGAAAAGTTTAGAGAGCAGAGTAAGGTGACAGATATGCCGCTTGGCAATGCGTGATTATTTCAAACTTTGAGAGCAGAGCAAGATGATAGATATGCCGTGTTGGCAATGCGTGATTATTTCAAACTTTGAGAGCAGAGCAAGATGATAGATATGCCGTGTTGGCAATGCAAGGCGATGCAACGCTTGATGAGAGCTTAGAGAGCAGAATAAGGCGATAATCATGCCGCTTGGCAATGCGTGATGATAGATGCTTGAAAAGCAGAGCGAGGTGATAGATATGCCGATGTAGGCAATGCGTAATTATTTCAAACTTAGAGCAGAGCAAGATGATACATATGCCGTGTTGGCAAAACGTGATTAGAGGTAGAGATGACGAAATTACGGAACTCCTATGGAGCGCTGAAAATGCATAAAAGAAATGCAGATGAAGTTAAGAAGTAAGGTTAAAATAAAGATCTATGAGTCGGGGTTTAGTAATTAATGAACGTCAAGGTAAATGCATGAAAATGAGTAAAGAAATGCAGAAAGCATGAGAAGACAAGGAATAATCAGCCTCCAATTAAGGACGGGCAAAACGAATAGAAGTACTTTTCGAAGAACATAGGTTAGCTAGAGTGAGGGTGAAAATTAGACAAGACTGGCAGGTGCTGAGGGGAAGAGTCCTGCAAAACATTAACATGATAATTTGAACAAAGCAATTGATGGATAAAGGGCCAACCACCACCAGGATTGTGGGGATCTCTTACCTGAGAGCTGTTTAAAACATTGAGCAGATAGAACGGAGTGGAAATCGGGGCGAAAATAGGAAGAGAAGGATGAAGAAGACCACCCAATGCTGTGGAGAGCGGCTGAGGGAGAGACATTGGGGTCGCTGCAGTAGTGGCTGCTCCTATTCTGAAGGAATGGTGTAAAAAACCTGGATGGAGCGTAATGCATTGAACGGGGACATGCCTATAATATTTGAGGAACCAGGATGTGGACATGGGGCTCCTAGGGTGAGAAATGGGGCATGCGAAGGAAAAGGATTTGAAAGTAGAAAAAGGTTAAACCTGATAAATAATAGAATGCAGGTTGACATTACCAAGGATGAAGAGATGGATTCAATCAACCTTAGGATTTTAAAAGGAGAAATTGAAGTAGACTGATGGGGAGAAACAGAAGACCTAGGAACTAAATAGAATAACCTGGAACATGACAAGCAGGAATGATGAAGTTATGAGTTATGACTTGCCAGGATGCAACGGAGGTAAGGCATAATGCCTTAGAGGACAAGCGGTTTTGACTAATGGGATTGACCACTGCTGCATTATCAGAAAAGCGGCGATGCGCTTCTTCCAGAAATGCCCCAAATGCAGCAGGCTATAGTGATGAGATGATCTCATAGAAAGCTGGGGATTCAGATTGGGGAAGAAAGGAAGCCTTAAACCGGAAACGAATTGCCCTAAGAAACCCCCCAAAACCTACGGACGGAGCCACGTTCGTGTAAATAAGCTTACTAAAAATTGACTGTCCATAAATTCTTTCATAAGAGTTTGTTAAGCTGCTGCGGCAGCAGCACGATTAGTGCTTATGTTGAAACGCATAGTCCAGGGAGATGCTGTAAGCCACTGAACAGAGCAGCGCCAACCCTGTGTGCAGAGAGAAAGTGTGCTTTACAATTATCACGGGAAAAGATAGTTATGATAAACTATGATTAAAAGTTTTAGCGCCTAGTTGATAAGGGAACAAGGTTGAAATATTATAATAATAATAATAATAGTCCTTCACTGGCTGCTTGGGGTTCCACCATCAGGAGATAAGGGTCGGTAGCCAATAGGAGGCACATTGCTTAACTCCACCCCTGGCGGGTCATATCCACCTGTTGCAGGTTATAGTGGAGCATGGTGCCAGTTGCCACAGACAGGAAGAAAGAAGAAATGTTTAAATGGACGGCAAACAGAAGAGAAGGAGTGCAGCAAGGTCATGTGCTGAGCTTATTTGACATGTGAATACCAAGTTACATTATTTATTTAATTTTTCAGTAGAGGGTGCCAATATTCTTAGTACGTTATGCACGCTTAATCGCAATACTAAAGTTTATTAGGTTCGATATCATAAACTAAGTAAAGTCACAGACAGTTGAAATATATATTTTATATCATTTCATGGCACTGGGAAATATAAGGAGGTGAGATGTTTAATAAATATATGGTGAAACGGGGTAAAAGCATTCAAAGGGAAAGATTGTCAAGGACGAAAGGGTTTTAATAATTTAAGATAAATAAGTCTTTTATGGTAGGGTAATGAGGCAAAGAGGTTAAAAGCAGCATAAAGATTGAGTTATTAAAGGTATTACATTCTGCATATCCTTAGATCTTACCATGTGATCACATACAAGGCTCTTTCAACCAAAGGATTGTGAACCATCCGCTGAGAGACTTTTTTTTAACCGGGATGCTACAGAGTGAATGACGACGCTGGAAGAGAAGGAGATACCGTTCCAGTTAGAAAGGAGACTGGAGCGGAAATTTGTGACCGTGCAGCAGTCCTGGAAAAAGGAAGAGAAGAGCAAAGCGCTCTGATGGCCGACTAAGCCGCTGGAAACCAGAAGGTGGCTGCAATATAAATTGTCAGTGGAAAGAACAGCGCAGTGTAAGCGGGCTCTTGATTGAGCGAGGGTGGATCCAGCTAAGGCTGAGAAGGACTAGAGATACTGATGAAAAACGAGCAGCCATACTGGAAAAAGGACAACGATGAGGGACGGAAAGCATTGAATTATCTATGCTCGGGTGAAACTATGCAGGTGGCGACTCTGAATGCCAAGAGACGGCTGAGCGCCAGAAGAGGATCCTAAGAAATGTTAGGGAGAATCTTTAATAATATTAAGCATAGCTGATTATGTCCATACATCCCATAAAGATAAGAATACAGATCAACACACATACAGGGATAAATGGCCTAAGGTTTGACATAATGACCTTTGGCTGGGGCACTTTTTTAAATGGAGTAGCCGATAACTGATTGATTAGAATAACGCAGCACACTTAGATTAAAAATGGACAACAGCTACTTAACAACATATCAGACAGACACCGCAATGGTGACACGTAATCTACTGATAAACACTAGGGAAGTGCACATATATTGCTTTGGAGTGCCAGATAAAAACCACATGTGACCTTCTTTGGGGCTCTTTGTCAACCTTTCACATACAGCAATGATCTGAGACAGGAGACTCAGCGCAGATCTCTGTAATCATTCCTCTGCTTAACTTAGAATAAAATAGCAGAAAGTTAGAAGCTGTTTGAGAGTCGTTCCTTTATGAGCCAGTGTTAGAGAGTGTGATCACTTCTGAGGACCAAGGACCGGAGAAACTCCCGAGATGTCCGACCGGCAGCAGGGTGCTGTAGTTCGGACAGAAAGCCGGGGACGAGATGATTAAAACGAAGCAGAAAGTTATCAGAGGAGGTGATACATTTAGACAGCCTCGGGAGATGGTAAAATGAGAAAAACCAGATTAATGAGCTGCCTCCACAGGATTTAAAGCTGAGCCTGAACGAGATGGTAAAATACATGAGTGTAAGTGATCAATCTGAATGAAAAAGAGGGGTAGGAAACACCGGACGTTTGAAGAGCACATTAATGAAAAAGATAGAGAAAAGAGAGTGGAGTGATACATCCTATCTAGAGACAAGCTAGGCCGGGCGTTAGTAAGGGCAAATGGCGGTGGGAGGGGCCGAGGAGCAGGCAGCTACTATGGAGAAGGAAAGAGGAAATGCTGATGTGGCAGAAATGGCGGCGAAGTCACAGAGCAGGTGACTGAGGGATGACGTGGAACGCTGGAGAGAATCCATAAACGAGATGAATGAAGCCGGGAAATTTGTAGGATGATCGGTTTGAGGGATGAAGATGGAAGGAGAAACTGCGGGAGCTGGTGAGAAGGCAGGGCTACCTCGGCGACGCTTAGCAGGAGAAGTGTAGGAGTTCTTGATGCGCTTTCCACTTTGCCCAGAGCTGAGACAAGGAAGAAATGAGCCATGAAGGGATGCGAGCGCTCCTACGAGCGGGAGGGGAGGAAGGATAGTCTGTTACGAACAGTGTGAGGAGGCGACGGAGTCGTAGATGAGCTCAGCTTACAAGCGAGGAGGAACACAGCCGGTCCTTTAAAAGCAGGGGGTCGGAAGGTGATTGGATGATGAATCAGGCAGACAGGATGCTCATTGGAAGGCCGGGAGACGCACAGGGAAGTCATTGGACAGGGTGAGTCTTTCATTCTGAATTTTCGTTAAACTCCATTTCCAACCAACAGTGAATCTGTTTCTGATCCCGTATGGTTACTTCTTTGTTTATTTTCACAGAGTTTCACTAGTCTGATCACTAAATCTGCTTCTGAACTCATAAAGACTGTTCTAATATCAGTTCTTCAGGGTTTTTAAGGTCAAGACATCAACAGTGAAACATTTCTGTTAAATACCAAGTGTGTTTCGTAGTAGTAACCTAACATGTCTATTAACATTATATATACATCTTCTCAGGCTCTCCTCCGCCCCCCTTTGAACATGTCTTAGTGACTGGGGCATGAGCGATTTTACAAGTTTAGACTTTGTTAGACTCCTAATTCCCATTACAGTATTTGCTCAAATGCAGTATAAATTTGTTTAAAATGTCTGGTTAGTCTGAGCTTTTTAATTTGTCCCATTTTAACGTCTTCAATATCTTATCAACCTTTATAAAGCGAAATTGTATTTATCATCTAGTTGGTCCACTGACCTGATTAATAGTTTGTTGATGGTCAGGCGAGTCAATTTAAAAAATGTTTACGTGTGCACACATTTTTAATTATTAGATTATTGACACCAATCCCTATACGATTAATTTAACATCTCTGCAGAACACCAATCTCCACAGAGATCACAAAAATACTGCAGCTTTCTCAGTTTCAGGCTTTGACTCTCCAAGGGGTCATCTTTGAATGCCCCCAGGAAAGAAAAAAAAAACCTGGGCACAGGCACTTAACTGCAGTTTCTCTTTGCCTTTCAGGCAAATATTACTCTGTGCTTAAAATCTCTGCCTCTCAGGTATTTCAAAGAGGTTTCAACTTACCTCTACTCAGTCCATCGGCTACTTATTTTCAAGGCCACTATGTGCCTTTTTATAACGTTTTTTTTTACATATCAAAATAGCTATTTTCCTGCAAGGTGGCTTAATCCCTTGGAGAGAAAATTATTTTGGACGGACACAATATGATATTAGGACTATTCCTACGCCTCGCCCCCACGACTTTAGCCGGGACATAAACATTACTTCAAGACTGCCAGGTAGCCAATTCCAACTTTGTGTTTTTGAATGACAGCCTCCTTGCGCGCGCAAGCACACGTCGGCACATTAAGGAGAAACAGATGTCCTGTCTACTTTGAAAGGGAAACTTCTGATGTCGTTCACTTGAATTATAAACATCCTGTCCAGAAGTGATGCTGAAAAACTAGTCCATGCATTTGTTACTTCAAGGTTGGACTATTGTATCAGAATGTCCACAAAATGCAGTTAAAAGCCTTCAGCTGATCCAAAATCCTGCAGCAAGAGTTTTGATGAAAATTAAAAAAAGAGATTATATTTCTCCTATTTTAACTTCCCTTCATTGGCTCCCTGTTAAATCCAGAATAGAATTTAAAATTCTCCTCCTTACATATAAAGCCCTTAATGATCTAACTCCATCATACATCAGAGATCTGATTGTTCCATATATTCCTAACAGAGCACTTCGTTCTCTGGCTTAGGTTATCCTGAGCTATTTCTGTAGTTATGCTGCTATAGGCTTAGACTGCTGGAGGACATAATGACCACTTTCACTCTCTTCGCTACATTCTCATACTACTCTCCAATTTTGCATTATTTGCTGTTATTTCAGCTTTTAACTTTGTTCTCTCTTTTCTCTTCCTAGAAGCTACACCTGGCCTGATTGTGTCTACCTGTGGCACCTTCATGGAGGGGGGCATCATCCAAGCTTCTGCTGGCAACAACTTAATGCTCACCTTCTACTGATGATACACTTGGCCCTGTCTTTCAGTGTTTAACCCTGTCTCTCTTAGACATAGCTACTGACTGAGCTTTTACTGTGACTAACTCTATGTGCTCTCTTTCATACTCTAACGTTGAAAACTGGCTCAGAGTTCATCTGAGGAGCTACAACCATTAATGTTTCACTTTTCCTTCCCATATAAAGTACTCCTGGATCAGTGCTTCTTTGTTCTCTTTGTGTCTCTGCTCTGTTCTCTCTAACCCCCAGCCGGTCATGGCAGATGGCCGCTCACACTGAGCCTGGTTCTGCTGGAGGTTTCCTCCTGTTAAAAGGGAGTTTTTCCTCTCCACTGTCGCTACATGCATGCTCAGTATGAGGGATTGCTGCAAAGTCAACGCCAGTGACTGTCCACTGTCTCTACATGCTCATATGGGAGGAGTGAATGCTGCAAGTCACTGACTGGATGCAATCTGCTGGGTTTCCTTATATAGGAAAACTTTTATCCAATTTGAATAAATAACTGAATCTGACTGCACTGTTCAATGGTTAGTTATTAATTGGAATGCATGTACCTGACTTGAAATCTATATGATTCGATTTAATTGGCTTAGCCCATTTTAAAGTTACCCACCTTTCACACAATGCAACAGGAAACAACACTCTCCAATTATGTTTACCTTTGCCTTCCTCCCTCCCTGTTGGATGGAGTAAGGGGGAGTCAGGTTTAGCCTAAACCGGCTCAGTTATGGTTGAGGTGCAAACACACCCTCCATTTCTGCTACCTGTGCAACCCCTTCTCTTCAGTCTGACAGAGAGAGGTACCCCCAATCCTTGTGGTTTTTAGTATAACAATGCCCACCAGTGGGCTCTACATGGACACACTTTATCAGTGTATTATTTTACTTAGTACCCCTACACATAGCCCATTCTAAAATGTCCAAACTCTAACACTCAGTAGTTTAATCTAACCTCCCCAACAACCCTATAACATTCCAAACCCTTTGTGAAGTGCCTTGAGATGACGTGTTGTGAATTGGCGCTATATAAATAAAACTGAAACTGAATAAAATAAAATAAAATAAAACTGAATTAATAACCAGGGCGGAGGACCTATGGACAGCCATATTTCTAAAGTGTAACAGAAGAGACAGATGGTCTTACCCCTTCTGATTCAACGGGCCCATTTTAGCAGTCCATATCCCTCCGCCTGGACCGGCCACTTTTCTCTTCTCCCTCAGCAAAAAGAGCCCCTGTACGGGTCACCAATTATGTGGGAGAAGAAACGCTTCACTTACGTACATTTTGGCAATCACAACATTGATTCTCAAGCGCAGTTCCAGCAAACATCTGCAGGAAATCAAACTGGTTTACGTGATAGTTTGTACCATAACACTTTCATCACTCGGGTCAACTCCCCATTCCTGAGCTAAATTGGACTGCTGAACTAATGTCAAAGCGACCTGGCAGGATTCAGGATAACTGTTTCCGTCCAGCCTACAAGTTTGCTTCTACAATAACAACTCCATCAGTCTTTCCAAGAGTGTTTCCTTGTCTATTAAGCAAGGCTCTGAGCAGCATGCAAGGCTGCTCAGAGTGACTTTTCCCTTATGCCCAGAACAATCTACACAGAATTAATTTTAGATATGGTAAAAACAATAGTAACACTTTTTAATCTACCAAACGAAGCTTTACGCTTCCACACTGTTAGCTCGAGTCTAGGTATTGTAGTCATTTTGATAGGAGAAACATGGGCTTTGGCCATTACTAACGAACAGTGAATTTTGTCTTTCACGTTTATGGCTCTTACTTAGGTGCTTTGTAGAACAGCATGACTATTTGAGACAAATTTGTGCAGGTGGAGCCTTCCTTGCCTGCAATCTCTGTAGCCTCTTGTACAAGCTGTATTGCCTTTTCAACAGTATCTGTGCTTGTGACTCCATCGTCCACATAAAAGTTATTTTCCATAAACTTGTGATCCCGCAGGGTGTGAGTAACAATGTTCCTTTGCTAAATACTAGTCCATAATTTGCACACCCTGGGGAAGATGCTGAACTGAAAAGATGTACCTTCATCCTGTAGACTTGCAAAATCCTTGAAAGAGGGAAAATCCTTGCCGTCCATAAGTGTGACTGTGACCTGGCGATTCCAACGGGCAGCCGACCAATCTGGGACCTTTTGCAACAAATTTTGGTTTTCCTCATAGTCGCTTAGTATCTCTAAAGGTGCGTTCACAGAATATTTCGCGTCATTTGTGTGCTGTTGCTCGCTTGACATTCCGCGTGAACTCCGCGTTGCCAAATGGCAACAAACGGCAACGCTTCGCCGCATCATCGAATAGGAGGAGCTTCCATCTGCTGCTTGCTGGTTTCAACTGAACATGGCGGACATAGATTTCACGGACCAAATTACGGTGTCTCACCTGTGGAGAGCCGAAAAACGCCGTCGACATCCCTGGGTTCACCAGATTCTTCAGGGACGGGAACAGTTAATAATAATAATATATAGTATATATATATAATATATAATATATATATACAAGAGGCCACAGAGGTGTATATATACACTGTGAAATAATATATATATATATATATATATATATATATATATATATATTATATTATATATATATATATATATATTATATATATATATTTATATATACTAAATATAATATACATTTTATTGATATTATAGTTATCATTTCTGTATTATTTTCCTAGGTCGTTAAGAGTACAATGCATTTCAGAAATGATAGGAGCTACAATATTTGCAAGAAACTAAATTTATTGCAATACAAAATCTATTTACATAAGTGCCTTAGTTGTATGACTCAACACTGAGGGAGACAGGTACAGAAGGACCTTGCACTGAGAAGATGAAGTGGCATGGAGAGAAAGAACGAGAGGAAGTTTAGGTTCATCCCTGGAGAAACTGCCACATGCATAAAAATGTCAAATCAATTATTGCGGGTCCACATGGTCCAAATTTAGTACAACTGTACTATGTTCAAAAATCATCTGCATTACTTTGAGCTTTATAAATTTTTGTTTATGTAGTGGCAGTCTTTCCAGGGATGGAGCTAAACCGAGGAGGAAGTGTTCCATGAAGGAGTAGACCCGCGGGGGTGGAGGTGGTGGTGGCCGGTTCTGGAGAGCTTCTAGAAGCGCCCGTTCCACCTCAGATGGCTCCTCCTGGGGTCACACTCTCCTCCTCCTCCGTCCTGCAAGATTACACAGTTCTTAAATTAGATACCACACTGAGCTATTGTGTTGATGTGCAGGTCTACTCCTGTATACTTTGACATGTACAAACCTACGGGAGGTTGTGCAGCAGCAGAGGATGAAGGAGCAGAGTCGGAGACAGATGAGGCAGCAGGTGCATCTGATGGAGTGGACCTCTCCTTTGTGTCATCACCATTTGTGTCTGTCAAAAAAGACATGGCAAGATAGTGCAATATTAACATTAGTCAAAGTTAATGTTTTCCTTTTCATTATCAAATGTTGTTTGGCAACGTACCTTCTCTCTCCGACGTATCCTCTTCTGGGGGTGGAGCAGGTAGGTCCCCTGCCATCTCCTCGACCTGGCCCATGTTGCTGGTGGTGGGCCGTGGAGCCACAAAGGGGTCGAGGAATGAGAGGACGGCAAAAAACCTCCACTTTTTTGCCACACCTGCTGCTGCTCCACTACTCCTCTTCTCCAGCTCCTTCCTTCTCTCCTTCAGGTACGTGTCGCGCAAACCCTTCCACTTTTTTCGGCACACGTCCTCTGAAAATATAGGGATTTTTTGTGAGATGAAGTCACATGAATATTTGTGTATTCTAAAAAGAGGCAATCGGTGACAAGCAGGTTTTCCCTCTATTTTTTTGGGGGGGGTGAAGTGCGGTTGTAGCCTGTCTGTGGTTGCCATTTCACGGATGAATCGTGATATTGTCTTATTCTTATTATGCTTTTATGAATATACAGGGGATGGACAATGAAACTGAAACACCTGTCATTTTAGTGTGGGAGGTTTCCTGGCTAAATTGGACCAGCCTGGTAGCCAGTCTTCATTGATTGCACATTGCACCAGTAAGAGCAGAGTGTGAAGGTTCAATTAGCAGGGTAAGAGCACAGTTTTGCTCAAAATATTGAAATGCACACAACATTATGGGTGACATACCACAGTTCAAAAGAGGACAAATTGTTGGTGCACGTCTTGCTGGCGCATCTGTGACCAAGACAGCAAGTCTTTGTGATGTATCAAGAGCCACGGTATCCAGGGTAATGTCAGCATACCACCAAGAAGGATGAACCACATCCAACAGTATTAACTGTGGACGCAAGAGGAAGCTGTCTGAAAGGGATGGTTAGGTGCTAACCCGGATTGTATCCAAAAAACATAAAACCACGGCTGCCCAAATCACGGCAGAATTAAATGTGCACCTCAACTCTCCTGTTTCCACCAGAACTGTCGGTCGGGAGCTCCACAGGGTCAATATACACGGCCAGGCTGCTCTGGCCAAACCTTTGGTCACTCATGCCAATGCCAAACGTCGGTTTCAATGGTGCAAGGAGCGCAAATCTTGGGCTGTGCACAATGTGAAACATGTATTGTTCTCTGATGAGTCCACCTTTACTGTTTTCCCCACATCCGGGAGGGTTACGGTGTGGAGAAGCCCCAAAGAAGCGTACCACCCAGACTGTTGCATGCCCAGAGTGAAGCATGGGGGTGGATCAGTGATGGTTTGGGCTGCCATATCATGGCATTCCCTTGGCCCAATACTAGTGCTAGATGGGCGCGTCACTGCCAAGGACTACCGAACCATTCTTGAGGACCATGAGCATCCAATGCTTCAAACATTGTATCCTGAAGGCGGTGCCGTGTATCAGGATGACAATGCACCAATACACACAGCAAGACTGGTGAAAGATTGGTTTGATGAACATGAAAGTGAACTTGAACGTCTCCCATGGCCTGCACAGTCACCAGATCTAAATATTATTGAGCCGCTTTGGGGTGTTTTGGAGGAGCGAGTCAGGAAACGTTTTCCTCCACCAGTATCACATAGTGACCTGGCTACTATCCTGCAAGAAGAATGGCTTAAAATCCCTCTGACCACTGTGCAGGACTTGTATATGTCATTCCTAAGACGAATTGACACTGTGTTGGCCACAAAAGGAGCCCCTACATCATACTAATAAATTATTGTGGTCTAAAACCAGGTGTTTCAGTTTCATTGTCCAAGCCCTGTAACTTATACAGAATATTTTCCACCCAACGACAGACAGGGTACAGCTTCACGTTAGCAAGTGACGTGTCGATATAAATTAGCCAAAAGAAAGTAGTACAATGGCGCTATTTTAAAGTTTAAAGTTTTACTTGCTACTCCAGTCTCCTCACTGACCCTTCTCCAGGCCAGGTCCTTTCTGTACTTGTCTTGGTAAAAGTAATTGGTTGAGTCATACAACAGGGGCGAAAATCCCATTTTATTTTTGGGGGGGACACTAAACAGAAAAATTTCAGAGCAATTCTTGGGGGTGACATTAAAAACAAATCTCCCTCCCTCTCTCTTTCCTGCTCCTTGGCAATTTTTCAGCATGTTAAAATTATGTTACTGAAAGTAATATTTGTAGTTATAGCATTGCTCTTTATTAGTCCATATTTTACCCTTATACAGTTTTTTTTATGTTCAACCAGCAATGTCAACAATGGTATTAGGTGAAAGGTAGCAATGGTCCTTCTTTATGATTACATCTAACAGAATTTATTTGCATCCTGCTCTGATTTACACTTTAGTTCATCAAAAATGTGAATTAGGTTTATATCTGACAATAACATCCTGACAGAGGTTTTTGAAAAATCTGCCCTCTCAGTCCTAAGTTATCTCTTTTCCCTCCTCGCTCTCTTCTCATGTGTCCCGTCAGTGCTGCTACTAACATACTTTTTCAGCTTGTTAACCATCATAAGCTAGGCTATTAGCTTAGCTAGCAGCTGATAGGAGAGGCTGGTTTTGGACAAAGCGGGAGAAATATCACTTTTTATGTTATAACCTTGCACTCTTTGAACAAGTGATGGGATAAATGACTAACTGGCTTTTACACATTGGTGCAGTTTCCTCATCAAGCGTGTCTGACCCGCTCTGAAAACGGAGCTGCCGAGAGTAGCAGCGGGTAGCCCCTTGGAAACAGCGTGTGCATGTGGACCAAACCACTCTGTGGGATAGGGGTGTCGTGATCTTTTAATAATTAGGAAACTTTTTTTACTTACTATCTAAAATGGATCACTTTAGCTGTGCTTTTATTAAATATTACTATATTATCATTTAAAATGTGTTTTTGTATTTACAATGATTATTGGGGGGGACATCTTTATGACAGCGGGGGACACATCCCCTCCGTCCCCCCCAGGATTTCCGCCTATGCGCACACGGCCACTATGATCTGGTCCCCCATCTTCACTGACAACCGCTTCTTCTCCGCTGCCGTCCTTCACCCTACGTTACAGCCACATCCAGTCCCTGATTGGTTGATGCGACGCGAATTTAGAAAAAAGGTCAGATTTTTCAACTCGTCCATCGCTCTCGCTCGGCACCCCTTTCGCACCGCGTCCTTCGTCTCTCCTTCGCACCACCTCGCGCTGCTCCGCTCCTGAACGTGCCTCTACATAGGGATAACATGTAAACCGGCCGCAGAATCCGCGTTCGGTGTGAACGCACCATAAGCCTTTTACATGTGCCGTGGCTTGAAGACATGCATTCAGGAAATCTGAAAATGACCTTAAACTTTCAGCATCCTTTGAGCTTATTTTAGGCCATTTAGTCGATTTGTCTCTGAAAGCTCTTTGGACAACAAATAAGGTTGTCCATAAGGATGATCAAGCTTTTGCCATGCATCCTTACATGCCTCATCATCACTGCAATAAAATGTGCCCTCAAGACATCTTTTTGCTGGGCCTGCGACATACCTTTTCAGAAGGTGAAGTTTATCAGCAGATGATATGCCTTTGCAGTCCACAAGTGAGGTGAATGAAGCCTTCCATTCAATATAGGAGACTGGATTTCCGCTGAAAACTGTGGGCATTGGCACTGGGATTCTGTTTATGGCTAAACTGTTTTGAATTGCCTGGGCCGGTTGGGAAATCTCTGTAGAGGGTACCTGGGTGACAACTGGAGAGTTTGGCGTGTTTACAGTGAGATTTGAGGAGGTAAACACATTGTCTTGTGGTAACAGTGGCAGAGGTAAGCCACTAGTGGCTGCTGGTGCTTGATGAAGAGGTGGTCAACAGAGGTGGTCAACAGAGAAGTGCTATTACACTCTTGCAGTTGCTGATTGTTCATATCCATGGTAATTTCTCTGTCATAGATCTCAAGTTTTGCGCGAGCAGCTAATATTTCCTTTTCCTTTAAAAGATCAAGTTCTGATTTGTGTACATCTAATTCCCTTCTGTGTTGCTCCTCCATGTCTCTTTTTTCTTTTTGTTTACTTTCTTCCTGCACAATTTTGAATTCATCTTCCTCTGCCGCTATTTCTGCAGCTGCATCAATCCTTTTAGTAGCTGTTTATTAACGCTTGAGAGAGAAGCAATACCGTAGATGGAGCAAGCGAACTGGTGCGACCATAGCTGATGAAAACGCTGCCTTTCTCTTTCTGAATCAGATTCTTCTATTGCTGTTCTACGTTCATTCAGTATTTTCATAATGTCTTTTGTTACAGCTTCGCAGGAGCCCATTTTGCGTCTTGTGTCAGACGATGGTGTAATACGCTCTCTCACACTTACACGTACTCCCGTACACTTTCATCATGTCCTCCAATCCCTTTTCAATATTATCTGCCATTGCACATAATTTTTGCTTTGATAAGTTAGTCTTTAAGCTCTCTCTAGATGTCTCTGATTAGCCGTTTCCATTGTTCATAACAACTTAGCATTTTTTTCTCCCTTTTAATCAGTTCTTCCTTCTGGTAAGCTAGCATTTTCTGTTAGCACACTCGGTAGCTCTGATCGCCTTGGTAACGATGACTCAGCTGCAGAATCCATTTTGTGCAGTTCAGCTAATTGTCTCTCTTTGCATTCAATATTGTTCTTTAATTCCTGCCTTGACACGCTCTCTGTACTTATTAGGTTTAATAAAGCTCTTCTTTCATTAATTTCCATTTGTATTTTACTTGTCTGCTCTTCAATGCTGTCCATTTCTCTTGTTCATGTAACTCCCTGTGCCGTTATCATTTGCTAGCCTTTAGCCATAGTTGCTGCAGCTCGCTGCCTGTGCTGTTAATGTTGATCTTAGGAATAACCTTTATTAATATGAGTCATAGCTGTTTTTCCCACTTATACCGTAATGATATAAAGCATAAGTTCTAATGTTTCCCTTTTGTTAGAATAGGATAACAATGCTCATCGACACACATTACAAGGACAAATGGCCCAAGGTTTGTCATGAATGACCTGTGACTGGTTCACTGGGTTTGATAGTGGAGCAGCTGGTAACTGGTTTGATTAGAATGCCACAGCACACTTAGATTAAGGATGGACACCCTCTACTACACAACCTACCTGACAGACACCACAATGGTGACACAGTCTACTGATAATCACTGTGGGTTTGCACATCCATTGCACTGGAGTAACAGATATAAAACTACATGTGACCGTTCGGGGCCCTTTCGTCATCCTTTCAGACAGGAGCCTCGGCACTGATCTCTGTAATTATTCCTCTGCCTAATTTAGATTAAAGGAGCTGAAAGTAAGAAACAGTTTGAGAGTCGTTCATTTAAGAGTCAGTGTTAGATAGAGTCTGGGGATGCTTCTGGGGACCAAGACCGGAGGAACTCCGAGAGGTCTGACCGCCAACAGGGTGACTTCAGCCTTCACAGGCAGCTCGATGTAGCACATGGAGGTAAAGCTCTTACTGTAGCATGCCCTCTCGAAAAAAGATGAGACTATTGATGGTTTTAAGAGATTCTATTCCCTTTGAACCTTGTTCCATTCTGTTAATCACCATATCACCACCATAAGAGCTTTTGCCTATTCGGAGGGCTGCCAGTATAAAAATAATGTTTACCGTGCCTCCGTGTGAAACTGCCATACTTGTGGAAACAAGCTGCCTTCTGTACAACTGCGTAAGACAGGAAGTGCAAGTTCAAAATAAAAGCATGCAGCTCAAAAACAGGAAGTCAACGACCTCATTCCAGAACGTTGGTTACGTACCGTAACCCCAGATTCTATGAGTATAGGCGCAGCCCTTTAAGGCTATCGCTAGTGGGTTTATCCCTTCGCGCGCAGCGCAGCACTGAAAACTTTAGTCCACGCCCACTTGCTGTGTGGGCCCCACGCCGGTCCGTATAAATTACGGCGAGACCGGACAAACGGCTCTCAAATAGCTCTTTTCTTCAGCCATACAGGAACCAGTGAGGCCCAGATCTTAAAGGGCTGCGCCTATACTCATAGAATCTGGGGTTACGTTACGTAACCAACGTTCTATTTCGTATAGGCTTCGCCCTTTAAGGCTATCGCTAGTGGGTTAAAGGCGAAGCAGGATGTAGTCTATGCCTCACTGGGTCCATCCAGACCACAACTGAAACATCTGCTCGCATTATGACACCAAACTCAGCTGAATGTGTAATTACGCACTCCATCTGAACGATCTGAACGAACTCGTGATGCTTTTAGGTGTAAAAGCAGGGTTAGGACGCAGCACAGCTGAGCTGCCGTCGGCTCGTATTCTGAGACATGAGGGGGCGACAGAGAGCGCAGATAAATCGCTCACTCTCTTCGCAGATGTCAGAGCTAACAGCAGGGCTGTTTTAAAAGACAGAATTGGAGAAGTGGAGCCTGATCTAAGGGCTCAAATGGGGCTTTAACCAGTGCGCGTAGGACCAGCGCTAAATCCCACTGAGGGACTAGACAGCGTGACACGGGTCTGTGTCTACGTACACCCCGCAGAAAACGCTTCATCAGCGGGTGGTTAAAGACCGTTCTGTCACCAAAACCCTCATGACAAGAGGAAATAGCTGCAGCATAAGTTTTAATGGTGCTGAAAGCTAAATTCCTGTTCATCAGCTGCTGGAGGAATGACGGCACGCAGCCTAATGGACATGAAAAGGGCTCCACGCCTTTCTCTGCGCACCAGCGCTGAAAAGCTGCCCACTTTGATGCGTATGACGCTGTGGTAGATGGGGCTCGTGGGTCCTGAATCGTGCGCACCACATCTTGCGGGAGACCCAGCCTTTCTAAGCGCTCCCTTCAGCGGCCAGACCCAGAGACACTGACCTAACTCTGGGACGCTCCTGATCGCCCCTCCCGCCTGGAGGAGCGCATCCTCTCTCCATGGCAGCTGCCATGGGCGACCTGACAATAGCTGCTGCAGGCTCCGAAACCATGGCGCGCTTTTGCGCTTGGGGCTACGAGAATCACTGAGAGGTGTTCCTCTCGGATTCGGTCCAGGAGCCGTGGGATCAGTGGAACTGGTGGAAAAGCATAAAGGAGCGTTTTCGGCCACGGGCTGTGAGCAAAGGCGTCCACTCCTAACGATGGATCCTCCCGTGGGCTCAGTGAGAACCACAACTGGCATTGTGCGTTCTCCCGTGTGGCGAAAAGATCCACTGCTGCTTTCCCAAATCTGCTCCAGATCTGAACAATCAGCTCGGGGTGGAGACTCCAGTCCCCGGGACGAGGACCACCTCTGGACATGATGTCTGCTCCTCTATTCAAGACGCCGGGGATGTACACTGCTCTGATGGAGAGCAGTGTACAGCAGCTGAGCCGAGCGCACACCTCCCTGGCGATTTATGTAGGCTGCTGCCACTCTGTTGTCTGTGTGGATCAGAACATGCTGATCCCGCAGCAGAGGAGCAAAATGCTGTTTCACCTTCCACACTGTGAGAAGCTCCAGGACGTTTATGTGGAGAGACATGTGGTCTGGCCACTGTGCTCCCACCGCCTCAGACTGACACGTTTCTGCCCATCCTGACAGGGATGCGTCTGTGAACACTGAGACGTGTGATGCAGGTCTGCTGAGGGGAACTCCCTCTGACAGAATGAGATTTCCCCAATGGGCCAGGTCGGGTCCCACTGAAGGAGGGACTGAGATCATCCGCCTCTTCTGACGCACAGGATCTATGCGCAGGCGGATGAACCATCTCTGAAGACGTCTCATATGAAGCAGACCCAGCGGAACAACCACGTGAGCCGCTGACATCATTCCCAGTAATCGCATAAGTGACAGAGCTGTCACTACGCTGTGAGGTTTGACACGGAGGAGAAGCGCTGACAGCGCGTCTGTTCTCGGCTGAGAGAGCCGGGCTCTCATTGTGGCTGAGTTTAGCTCCACCCCCAGATAAACGATCATCCGGGATGGGAAAACAGAACTTTTTTGCCAGTTTATTGAAAACCCAGGACTGTCAGATGTGCGGCCAGTTTTTTGTCTGTGCCGCCGCTTCTCTCTGGACCGAGCCAGCAAAAGCAGGTCGTCCAGATAAAAAGGATTTCTCATTCCTGCCGAGCGCAGCGGCTGCAACGCGGTCTCCACACATTTTGGGGAACGTGCGTGGGGCGAGAGAGTAACCGACGGCAGGCGGTTTGTATTGATATGAGACCCCTGATAAGCGAAAAGCAGATATTTGTGGTGTTCGGGATGATGGGGGAGTGAAAATAAGCATCCTTCAGATCTATGGAGGTGAACCAGTCGTTCTGGTGAACGTTCTCCATCACCTGTCTGACTGTCAGCATGTGGAAACGTCTCTCCATGATCGCTTTGTTGAACAGGGACAGATCGAGAATTGGCCTCATTCCTCCTGTTTTCTTGGGAACCAGAAAATACCGGGAATAAAATCCCGTTTTTTTCCTCTCTGCGAGGAACCCTGGAAATGACGTTTTTTATCAGGAGTTCCTGCAGTTCTGACATGAGAGCGGAACTCTGCTCCAGGGAGGACAAGACTGTCTCCAAAATCCCTCTGAACGGTGGAGGGTGTGACAGGAACTGCAGCGTGTATCCTCTGCTGATCAGTCTGTCCATCCACCTGTCCAGGGAACATACGCGCCGCCACTCTGAGTGATGCTCTGAGAGCGGGCGCGCATTTATCTGTGGTGCCATGGTGCTCATGGATACGAGCCAGGCTAGAGCCCCTACCGCCGTTACCCGACTCGGATTCTGATCGGGGGTAACCCATGGGGGGCTCGGATCTAAAGGGCTGTAAACTTGCCTCACCAGGGGGATATTCACCCAGGCTCGCAGCTTGGTGTTGAGCGGGGGCATCACTGGTGCGCCACTTCGTGGGGAGCTGCTGTTGTGCATCCTCTGTGATCTCACCCACTGACAGCTGGGGAGGACAGGAGGGAGAAAGCAGTGAGCGCGGCTCTACCGGAGCAGCATAGGATGCTCTCGTGGAGTCATGTTTGAAAACTGTGAGATTGTGGGGCCTCTTAAATGGCCGTTTAAAAGGGGCCGTCTCATTTGGAGTGGAGGATGTGTGTGAAGAAAGCACGAGACGGAATAAACCTGAAACTTGCTCTTAGAGAAATTTACGCGTTTTATTTCAAAACGATCAGTTTTACACATCCACATCCTCCTGAGACCCAGCAATTCATTTTTGTACACTGTGGTATACATGAGTTTTTTCTTAATTCCTCATATGCTTTACATGTGACTCTATTGAGTCCTGATGTTCCTTAAAGAGGACAACCATAGCTTTCCAATGATATATCATGTGTACGGGTGTGGCCATGCCAAGTAGCCTTTTTCTGTCTTTTAAAAATGGCTGCCATGTTGATGAGCACATTTTATAGAACAAGGAAAGGTGAGGATGATTTTCATATCTAAAATGTTTTTTAGTCTTATACTTTGATTGTTTTTATTGAGTAAACATCTAAGGAACATTTTGAGTGAGTTTCCAGGGCTCAACTTATTTATTTTCATGGGCAAAATGGCTAATTTATTCATGTTCACTGTAGTGCACATCAGGACATACTTCATGTTTGTTTCATATTAATATAGTAGACAGCTCTATGACAGAGTGTGAGAGGATTCTCAATAGAATCTTTGAGGAAGACTCATACATAGACCCAGCAGAAGAATCAGAATCAGCTTTATGGCAAGTTTGTGCACACAGCAAACAAGGAATTTGACTTCAGAACACTTTGCTCTCAGTGAAGATTTCTTTTTTTTTAAGATAAGACATAATGTGAAATCAGTCCAAGTATGCATGGTGTTGATTCTGGGAATATGATGATCACGTGTTCATCAGAGCAACAGCCTGGGGAAAGAAACTCTCTGTGGCAGCTGGTTTTTGCAGACAGTGCTCAGTAGCGCAGACTTTATGGTAAAAGTTTGTTTCCAGGGTGTGTTGGGTCTGCAGAGATTTTAGCAGCTTTTTCTTTGATGCTGGACCTGCATAAGTCCTGGACGGCGGGAAAGTCAGCCCTGATAATCCTCTCTGTAGACGACCTGATTGTTTGTTCCAGTCTTGACCGGTAGTGTTTAGTTGATAAGCCAAATCACACTGAGATGGTGGAAGACAGGACAGCCTGAATTATGGCACTGTAGAAGATGACCAGCAGCTCCTGGGGAAGGTTGTTCTTCCTGAGTTGCCTCAGAAGCAGGACCAGTGTTCTGACCACACCAGTGTACCAGCCAATCTACCTCCTGTCTGTATGCAGACTCATCGATCTTCTGGATAAGTCCAATAACAATGGTGTGTGAAGTGTCAAAAGTTTATTTGTATCTCGAAGAAATCACAGTGCTTTATCCAATACCATCAGTAAGGAAACTTGAGGACACCCACACCCAATATTGCATCATCATTTTGGAGTGTTCAATGAAGCTGTTGGAGCTGTTAGATGCCGTTTTGTGCAACTTGTTAACACATTTTTTGAGATTTCAGTGGAGCTTTCCATAGCTGGCTTTATTGGGTTAATGTCCAATGCTTGACATCAAATAAGTCCTGTTGTGCCCCACAGTGTACATGTTGTAAAATTTTATTAAAATTAATAAAAATATATACATATCTTTGCAATGTGTTCTTTACCACCCCAACACTTAGTTTATATAAGAAAAATAAAAAATACAAAACTTTTTTTTTCCATGTCCATATGTCCATATGTCCTGGTATGAGATATGGGCACTGATGCGGGTCAGCATGTCATTAAACTGAGCCCTGGAAAGACGAAAATAGCCTCTGCAGTTTAAGCAAATGGTGGATTTTAACAAACTCTGAACGCCTTGTAATTGACGAAACTGAAATTGGTTTGCAATTCTAGCATCCGATTCGGGAAATGGCTAAAGGGCGATTCCACTTAATGTTTCGCTATCTTCAGCATTTTTAATCTACTCTAGTTAAAAAACTACAACACCTAGACACTTCAAACCTGGACTAGATTTTTCTAAACTGATAGCAGAATAATTAAAACCAAGTTTGTGCTTCGTGAAACCTTTCTCTGATTTGTGAAACTTCAATAAAGGGCGATTTCAGCACTTTCTTAGTACCTACAGGGGTTGGACAATGAAACTGAAACACCTGGTTTTAGACCACAATAATTTATTAGTATGGTGTAAGGCCTCCTTTTTGTGCCAATACAGCGTCAATTCGTCTTGGGAATGATATATACAAGTCCTGCACAGTGGTCAGAGGGATTTTATAAGGGGGCCATTCTTCTTGGCGGATAGTGGCCAGGTCATTCCGATACCTCTGATGACTGGTGGGAAAACGTGTTCCTGACTCGCTCTCTCAAAACACCCTGAAGTGGCTCAATAATATTTAGATCTGGTGACTGTGCCAGCCATGGGAGATGTTCCACTTCACTTTCACGTTCATCAAACCAATCTTTCACCAGTCTTGCTATGTGTATTGGTGCATTGTCATCCTGATACCCCGCACCGCCTTCAGGATACAATGTTTAAACATTGGATGCACATGGTCCTCAAGAATGGTTCCGTAGTCCTTTGGCAGCAGTGACGCGCCCATCTAGCACAAGTATTGGGGCCCAAGGGAATGCCATGATATGGCACCCCAAACCATCACTGATCCACCCCCATGCTTCACTCTGGGCATGCAACAGTCTGGGTTTTACGCTTCTTTGGGCTTCTCCACACCGTAACTCTCCAACTCCTCACCGGATGTGGGGAAAAATAGTAAAGGTGGACTCATCAGAGAACAATACATGTTTCACATTGTCCACAGCCCAAGATTTGCGTCCCTTGCACCATTGAAACCAATGTTTTGGCATTGGCATGAGTGACCAAAGGTTTTTGGCTATAGCAGCCCGGCCGTTTATATGAACCTGTGGAGCTCCCCGGACGGACAGTTCTGGTGGAAACAGGAGAGTTGAGGTGCACATTTATTCTGCCGTGATTTTGGCAGCCGTGTTTTATGTTTTTTTGGATACAATCCGGGTTAGCACCCGAACATCCCTTTCAGAACAGCTTACCTTGCGTCCACAGTTAATCCTGTTGGATGTGGTTTCCGTCTTCTTGGTGGTATGCCTGACATTACCCTGGAAAAATACCGTGGCTCTTGATACATCACAAAGACTTGCTGTCTTGGTCACAGATGCGCCAGCAAGACGTGCACCAACAATTTGTCCTCTTTTGAACTCTGGTATGTCACCCATAATGTTGTGTGCATTTCAATATTTTGAGCAAAACTGTGCTCTTACCCTGCTAATTGAACCTTGACACTCTGCTCTTACTGGTGCAATGTGCAATCAATGAAGACTGGCTACCAGGCTGGTCCAATTTAGCCATGAAACCTCCCACACTAAAATGACAGGTGTTTCAGTTTCATTGTCCAACCCCTGTATATCACACTAGAACTGGGGCAGCTCCAAAACTACAACACCTAGACACTTCAAACCTGGACTAGATTATTCTAAACTGATTCAGTATTCAGAAAACATACATGTTGTAAGTCTAATTGTAAACCTTATTAAATGAACTAAATCAACAGTGAAAAAGAATCTATTATCTATCTATAAGCGACTGTGGCTCAGTAGCAAGAGTAGTCATCTTGAAATCAGAAGGTTGTGGATTCGATTCCAGCTTCCTCCTGCCATATGTCGATGTGCCCCTGGGCAAGGTGCTTAACCTCAAGTTGCCTACCGATCTGCGTATCGGTGTATGAATGTGTGAGCGTTAGTGAGTGCGATTGGGTGAATGTGGCTCTAGTGTAAAGCGCTTTGAGTGGTCTGTATGACTGGAAAGGCGCTATATAAGTTCATTTCATTTACCATTAATTATTTTATTCAATTCAGATCGCACCTTTATAGCAAAAAAAAAATATGTCGTCTGGAGGCACTTTACAGAAATCATTTCAGTTCAATCATACATACATTCCAACTGATCCTAGTTATAGAACAGTACAGTAAGCTTAGTTAACTAGCTCAGTTAGTAGTTTCTTTCTAAGGAAACCCAGCAGAGCACAGAGTCATTGACTTGCAGCATTCACTCCTCTTGGATGAGCAGGTAGTTACAGCAGAAAATGGCATGCATTCTGGGACAATAAAAGAGAGCAAAGTCATAAATAATATTCAGAAAGGTAGCTTATTGGTGAACCATATGAGAAGTCTACAGTCATTGATGCAGCTATCTCGGGTTCTGATCCCTTTTCCTGCAGGCCTCAGTTTCACCTGTTCATGCTCAAAAACGTTTTTCAAAAGACACCTGTTGTTTGAAAGTCCACTGGTCAGAACAAAGATAGATAGAAATAGGTGAGGAGAAGCAGAGTTGTAAATAACCTTGATTAAAAAGTAAATATTTGGATTTTTAGAAAATAGTTTTTTACCTTACATTTTTTTATGTAACACAGGCATCCATTAATGCACTGGAAAACACAAAAGCACTAACCAGGGCTGAGGCAGTGGAACAAATTGAGCACGGCCAAATGGAGGAGAGGTAAGAGAATTAAAGTGACTGAAGCAATATGTGCAACAAAAAATAATCATCTATAAAAAACAGAACACAATTCAAGTGATTGTGTTCTGTTCTCACTTTTTTCAGTGAGAGAGAGGAGATTCTGATGCAACTACAGGCAGAAATAGAGAGATATTCAAATATCTAAAATCAAAAAACAGCTGTGAAATAAAAGTGTTTACATGTTTGAATTTTGGCGTTTTTTATGGTTTTAACTATGACTTGTCATACTAACACACATTTGCCTATTTTGACTTTTCTTTTCATTCTGCTCTAATTATTTAGCAAGAACAATAGAATAATCTAGTCCAGGTTTGAAGTGTCTAGGTGTTGTAGTTTATTAACAGGAGTAGATTAAATATGCTGAAGCTAGCGAAAAATTGAGTGGAATCGCCCTTTAGCCATTTCCCGAATCGGAAGCTAGAATCGGAAACCAACTTCAGCTCTGAACTATCTGGTGAATCCAGACACAGGGCAGAGGCGCCCGATGACGACATTCTCTTGTTTTATTGAGCAAATAAAGCCAAGCCACTCTCTCGATTGCATCTGCCATTGTACACAAGAGACCGGAAAAGGAAAATAATCAAAGGTAGCCCCACCCAACGCGCTTCTGTCCACACTTTGCTCAGACGCGCATCTAGAGCGTTTTTGACGCCCGATATCAGCGTCTGACACAACAAAGTGCACAAGCGTCCAACTTAAGGCATTGGACACCCTTTTGAATCTCAAATCGCGTTCGGTCTGAACGCACAATAACACTCCTCTCTGCAGCTTCTGTACTGCTACCCACCCATTACCCTATTAAGACAATGTCTCGCCCACGGCCAAAATTAAATAGATTAAAAATAATCTGAAAGGAGGAAATCATAAAAATCTCATGAAAATAAAGACAACTCAGACTAAAAAAAAAGAAAACAATTAAATGTGGCTTATTGAACATAGAAGATCTCTCTCTTCAAATACGTTGTTAGTTAATGACTTTGTGACAATCAGATTGATTCATTTTGTATTACAGAAACCTGGCTGCAGCGAGAGGATTATGTTACCATAAATTAGTCCTATTCTTCTAATTATTTCAATTTTCACATAACTCAAAATACTGGGCGAGGAGGAGGAGTAGCAACCGTCTTTCAGTCTGATTTATTGATTATTCGCAGACCAATTAATAGCTACAACTCTTTTGAATATTTAATCCTCAGTTTTCCTCATCCAAATTGCAAAGCACTAAAACCAATTCTGTTTGTTGTTTTGTACCATCCACCAGGCTCTTATTCTCAATTTTTAGATCAGTTCTCTTATTCTTACTCTGATTTAGTGTTAAATACAGATAAGGTTATTATAGTGGGGGATTTTAACATTCATGCTGACACTGAAAGTGATAGCCTAAATATAGCCTTTAATGCTATCTTAGACTCAATTGGCATTGCTCAAAACATTAGCAAACCTACCCACCTTTGTCTTCATTCTCTGGACCTGGTGCTGACATATGGGATTGAGTGTAAAGACATAACAATATTTCATCATAACCCTGTCTTGTCTGATTATTTTTTTTAAACTTTTGAGTTTAATTTAACTGAGTACTCTACACCTGAAAGAAAATCTCATTATAATATATTATTATCAAACATTGCTGTAACAACCTTAAAGAATCTGTTTAAGTTTTGATTTCATCATTATCACTGAAAAACACAGTGGAGGGCAATAATTTGGTTTCTTCCCTTCACAAATTAATTCTCTTGTTCATAGAGTTACTTCCTCGCTTCATGGTGCATTAGAAAATGCAGCCCCCTTGAAAAAGAAAGTAATTATTCATAGGAGGCTGGCTCCCTGGTTTAATTCAGAGGTGTGTACTTTAAAGCACACTGTTAGAAAATTGGACAGAAAATGGCGGTCTACACACCTAAAGAACTCCTATTTAATGTGGAAAAATGGTCAACTGTTGTGTAAAAAGACACTTCGCCAAGCTAGAACAGCTTATTTCTCATCAGTAACAGAAGAGAATTAGAATAATCCTAGGTTTCTCTTTAGTACAGTTGCTAAACTTACACAGAGTCATAGCTCTGTTGAGCCATTCATTCACTTAGCTCTCAGTAGTATCCAGCTACCTGTACTCAGCTTCTTGTCCATCTCTGATCCACCCCACGACTGCAGAGTCATCTGAGGACTTCCCCACTAACTGCTGCCTGATCTTGGCCCAGCACTCTGGGATTTCTTGCTACCTGTTAGCTATTTGTGGCAGCTGAAGGTGAATATTAAGCGTTTAGTAACTGAATATTTTTCGCTGGAAATTTGTGACATTTTAAGTTATTGTTGGCAATAATAATTAACTGTTTTGCCACAGTTCTGTAAGAGGAATATTGTAATTTAGTGCTGATGATCACAGCACTTCAAATTTTCCAAGTACATAAAAAATACAAATTTCCATAAGATTGTCTTTTCATGTAAACCAGTCTGAACTCATATTTTTCATATTTTTATGCAGACAGCTCTGCAGGAGGAGAGACAACAGTTACAGGTTTGGATGCAATCTCCCTGAAGCTCTGTGATGTTCTGCACCCTTGTCTCCTTTTGTTGTCTGCTCCAGTGTCTACACATCTTCCACTTTATATAAATCTTTGCTTATGATTAGACAGTCAATCCCTGTACTTCTGGACTGATTAGAATTTTTTTTGTTTAGTAATTTTTTTATAAAAAAGATTTTCTGTACGCAGTTGGTAGCGCTGTTGCCTTGGAGCAAGAAGGTTTTGGGTTCGACTCCCGGCCAGGGGTTTTCTGCATGGAGTTTGCATGTTCTCCACGTGCATGCGTGGGTTCTCACCGGGTACTCCGGCTTCCTCCCACAGTCCAAAGACATGCCTGTTAGCTTAATTGGTCTCTCTACATTGCCCTTAGGTGTGTGCATGTTTGTTTGTGTGTTGCCCTGCGATGAACTGGTGTCCAGGATGTACCCTGCCTCCCGCCCATAAACTGCTGGAGAGGCCCCAGCTTCCCAGTGACCCACTATGGAAGAAGCGTTAGAAAAATAGAAAATGACTGACTGACTGACATTTTCTGTAGTTATCAGATATGAGTTTACCTGATTATAATAAGGGAAAGAGGAAATTTTCTTGAGTTTTGTATTTTTTGATTTCTGTATTAAATCAGATCAAGGCTAAAAAAATAACAATTAATCACTGCAATTAATCACTGCAAAACAACTTTCTCTCACTATGACATAGGGCATCATCACATCGATACCTATACCAAACAAGACATGCTGCTGTTAGAAAATTGTGAATTTCCCCTAAATTATTAATTTTGGCAACTCCAAATGTTTATTTTATTTACAAAAAACTGTTCTATGTTTAAAGGTGTTACATTTTTAATTAGGGAATTTAGAATTTCCACTTTTGCAGAACATTTCACCATTTTCCTAAATGTAAGATTAATTATTAAGTAAAGCCTTAGACGATGGCAGATTCTTCTCCATAGCTTCAGCAATGTCCCTTTAATATTTGAAAATATGAATTGCTTTCCATTATTTGCTTGAACAGGTTTAATGATTGATTCAGTTTCAGCTACATCTGAGATCTGAATTTTGGGGATAACTATCAAAAATGGTATTAGGAGGGAAGACATGAACAGTCTCAAGTGGACTATAAAAAGAAATGTTGGTGGCTGGGCTCCATGCAGAAATACCCCCTAAATTTGCTGTCCCCTCTCTGGTGTATAGTAAAATAGGTGGTATTGAGTTTTTGTTGAGATGTGACTTCGAGATTTATAAATTTACTGTAAAATTATATAAGTTTCACCAGCAGGTGCTGTTAAATTGGAAATTGGCATACAAAAACAACTTTAGTCCTCATAATGTTCCTTTATGGAATAATAGAGGGATTTTACACAGAAAAAAGTCGGTATTCATGGAAAACTGGAGGGGAAAAGGGGAAATTTGGTCATTTTCATTTTTTGGATGATAAAGGGAATACTTCATTGAAATTTTTTCCAGTAAGTAAATCTAATATTATAAAAAGTGATATGAAAAAATTTAAAAAAATAATACCAAAAAACATTTTTCGCTAATTTAAAAAATTTTAAAAAAACTAGGATTTAAAATACAGAGGATCGAAAAAATGGTTTTTGATTTTTTAACAAAAAAAGTAATAAAATTTATAAAAAATTATTTCCAAAAAATCTACCCTGGCTGGTAAAAAGGAAATTTATGAAAAATTTTGAAAAAAAGATCAAATAATTTTTATGTCAAAGTTTCTAAAATTTTCTCCCACCCAAAAAATAAAAAAATATATTTCAAAACTTTCATGATATTTACCCCTCAAATGATTTAAAAAGACATAGATTAAAAATAAATGTGATAATCTATTATGAAACGAAGTCGAAAAAACAGAACACATTTTTTTTTTCTGTCAACCTATCACAGTTTATGGGAATCTCTGCCAGCCCCGACCAGTAAATTTCAAAACCAGCCCCCTTTTAATCACAAACTGCTTTATATGGTTTTATATCTGAAAACAAAACATTGGTATCTTTTTAAATAACATTATTATTATTTTAAAATTTTATATACATAAATGCAGATTTGGAAAATCAAAGCCGTTATGGTCGGTATTTAAACAGGAACTCCATCTTCTGAATCTTTCCTTGGACAAAATTCATAAACCAAAAGTGAAAAGTTTATCATGTCACCTCTCTAACTTAACTCAGCCCTCTCTCTACACAAATTAAATAGTAATGCCTTTTTTTTTATTTAGGATTCCTGACATTTTTATTTTAATTTGTATTTTGCTGTTTCTCTTTTTTTTCTCTTTAATATAATGTTGATGTTATCGGAATAGGTATATGTAGACCTCTTTAATTTGTATGTATTTATGTTTTATGTTTTGTAGTGTATTATATAATCTAAACATCTTTCTACATGGCAATAGAATAGGAAAATTTAGAGAATGTATTAGAAGGTACAGGTTTCTATGTTATTGTTGAATATGTTGTATCAGTTGAGTTTGTCATTGTGATTGTTATAAATAAAGTACTAAAAAAAAAAATTCGCCAGAGTGTTGGAAGCAGGCTTCCGTACAAACCTACGGCGAGAGCTGGGGGGAGGAGGGGAATATATAGCGTGCGCACGAAATACTAATTTGTGCCCACAAAATAGTTATTTGTGCGCACGGAAAAGTTCTTTGTGTCCACGAAATATATATAACGTGCGCACAAAATATTAATTCCTTCCCACGAAGTAAGAAGATGCGCTGTTACAGAGTGCATCTTACTTCGTTCAGCACTTCGAATCAGTACTTCGTGAGAACGAAGTAGGCAATTTATTTTTGGTGGCTACTTTATATTGTTTTTCTGTATTTATATATTCCTTGCAATG
This sequence comes from Crenichthys baileyi, assembly GCA_036173005.1. Taxonomy (NCBI): domain Eukaryota; kingdom Metazoa; phylum Chordata; class Actinopteri; order Cyprinodontiformes; family Goodeidae; genus Crenichthys; species Crenichthys baileyi. The sequence continues at coordinate 258,714 of JAHHUM010000657.1, forward strand.
CCAGGCTTTTTAGAATCTCTCTCTAGCTCATACCCAGCCTAAAATAAAACCCCAACAGACTATCCCAGTCCATCTTGTTGTTTTGTTCCTCCATATGTTTAGAAAGTGCAATGTATAGGAAGTGTGTATAAAATACCTATGTTGTGGTCCCAAATAAGTACATCGTGGTAACGAATTAGTATTTCGTGCGCACATTATAGATTTTTCCCGGCCACAAATTAATATTTCGTGCGCACGGTATATATTTTTCCCCCATGTCAGTTCCCGGGCGCCGTACAAACCAGCCTAAAAACAGGTTTCCGTTTTTTTTCTGCCTAATCTCTAATTTCATACTCCAATTGAGCATGTGGCGGTAATTCACCTTTAATCTGGTTTGCCACCCGCCAATATACAGAAGAAGAAGAAAGTCGCCTCGATACTACGTCATTAACCATTGACGGAAATTGGCGGTCAGTGTGTTACGTGCTGTTGTAGAACCCTCTAGAGAAACATGGCAGCCTGCTTGAACATTGCTGGTGTTAGGCGGCTCCACAGAAATCTGTCTCTGCTTGGAAACATGTCCAGACACGGAGTGGTTCCGTATCTGACCGAAGCAACCGGCCACCTCCGGCTCCAGCCATCATCGCGCTTCAGCAGCCTGGGTTCAGGCGTCAGCACGCCGACAACAGCGGGCTGCAGGCTGACGCCCCTCCACCGCTGGGTGCGGGTCGCGGCCGTACCCCTTGTTCAAACCGCTCTCTCAAAGTCCACCTTTGGACGAAACGCACAAGCTCGACTGTTTGGTAACCAGGCCAGTGGGGCAGGCTTCTCTGGAGAGGGCAGCGGAGAGAGCGCGGCTTCTGGGGGAGATGAGCCAGGAGGAGACGGAGAAGGTCCCTACGGAGAAGCCCAGATGACGGCTCTCACCCCCATGATGATTCCGGAGGTGTTTCCTAATGTGCCGCTGATCGCTGTGAGCAGGAACCCGGTGTTCCCCCGTTTCATAAAGATCATCGAGGTGAGGATGATGTAAAGTTACGTGTTTCCACTGGCTCCAAGGTTACTGGGCGGGTTGGGGGTGGACCTGGGACCTGTTTTCTCTGTCACTTTACTAGTTAATGTTTTTATGAGTTGAAGCCTTCAGCTTCTCAGACACTAGAAAATGCCTACTGTTTCTGTCTTCTAACAATCAGTCAGTCTTACAGATCAGTTGTTTGTTTAGTTTTTCTGTATTTGCATCAATGTGGAAGTTAGATTTCTGGAATTAGTGGAATGTTTTTTTTTCACAGTGCCCACAATGGGAACTTCTGCTGGGAAGTTCATTCTATGTGGCTTAGTGTCCTGGTGATCATCAAAAGAATATAACACATAATGTTTCAACTGATTGTTTTATCTGCCCGACTGTAAAATATGTCATAAATCTGATATGAAACAATCATTTTACAGCTTCCCATTCAAACAGTTTGGTGAGAATTTTCCTGTTCATCAATAGGGGAAGTTTGTGATTTACCTGAAAATGGATGACTTTAAACATTAAGTGTCAGTGGTCAGTTGCCCAGTGCACTTGGTTCTGTTCTCTGAAAGCTGTGTTGCATTACACAATATGCAATAATAATAAAGGTGATCTTGTCTTATACTTGTGGAAATGTATCGGGTTCCTCAGACATTCAGCTGTCGAGATCCTAAAAGGTGAGATTCATTTACAGTTTGACCACATAGAAGTAAAAGAAGCTCATGACCAATGTTCTATATAGGCATTTATTACAGATGATGAAGAAAACATTTCTGTGGTGAGTCGATGAAAGACAAAATGACTGTTCATCTATAACCTTCCAGTAAAATCAACCTACCAACGTTCAGGACAATTCATGTTACATTATTTAAACAACTGGTTGTTAAATACCTCCTTAACAATGAACAGCTTCTTTGACATCATCCAGTCAGGTTTCCGTGCTCACTACAGTATTGAGACTGCCCTTGTCAAGGTTTTCAGTGACATCGGCATAAATGGAGACTGTGGAAGAACCACTGCTAGAATGTCGTTTAGATGATATACCATCTCCATAAATGCCAGGGTTTAAGTTTTCTACTAAAAACGGGTTCTGTGATTGTCAACCTAGCTGTAGGGGATTATCATGTTTTGTCTACAAACTTTTCAGGTGTACACCCACCCAGTGTCTCAATACCAGAACTTTGCATGTCAAAACGTTTAGAATGTTTTTCTGGACGACCATTGAAACAAATTTTGCTTGATTTAATTCCAGATATTGTGAAAGATATTGGGACACTCTGTACTACATTAATGGAAAAAAGAAACAACTACTAGAGCAGGGGTCCCCACATCCGGTCCTGGAGAGGTACTATCCTGCAAGCTTTAGGTTTTGCAGCTGACCTGAACTACATGAATGTGTCGTTACCAGACCTCTGCAGAGCTGAATGAATGATGCTCAGGAGGGAATTCCGTCATTTGATTCCAACATGTTGGAGAGGAAGGCATCTAAAATATTGATTCATGGCTTTGGGAGGGACTGATGTTCTGTGGCACCTGTACCTCTGTCTTCTAAGATGTTATGCTTTATAGCCCACTAATTAGGCCCACTAATTAGGTACAGGAAATGGGTGAATGGATCCACTCCAGGCTAACCGGAGCTGCAACCAGAAATGACTGGTTAAATGCACCAAGCCACGTTATCTGGAAAATGTCATGAAAGATGACAGCCACTTAATAGTTTAACCCAGGCTCTGACCTTTAGTGGATCACAGATCAGATGTTTTCAGCTGTGTTCTTCCTTTGTGTGCTGCTAGGTAAAGAACAAGGCGCTGATGGATCTGTTGAGGAGAAAGGTGCGTCTTGCTCAGCCTTATGCTGGAGTCTTTATGAAGAAAGATGATAAGTAAGTCAGATAGTTTTCTGCTTCAGAAATGCTTTTATTTTTCACCTTATTTGTGTTTTAGATCTGTACTAACTGCTAAAACATGTCTGTGTTAGATGTAATCAAATAAGCACAGTTGAAAGTTGCCACCCACAAGTGAGTTTGTTAAATAACTATCTTTGTGTCTTCCAGTAATGAGTCAGATGTAGTGGAGTCCCTGGATTCCATCTATTCCACGGGGACTTTTGTTCAGATCCATGAGATGCAGGATTTAGGAGATAAGCTTAGGATGATTGTCATGGGCCACCGCAGGTTAGAGCCGCATCTTCTGATATGATCCAAAACTTGACAACAAAAGTCTAGTCACTATAGGAACTGTTGTCAATGTGTACATCTCTGCTAAGTTTGTACTTTGGTTCTTCAGGATCCGTATAACAAGACAGCTGGAGGTTGAGGCTGAGGAGGTATCGGCATCCCCTGAATGGTCAGAGTCTGAACCTGAGTCCCAGGTCAAGTCTGTGCCAAGACGCAAATCTAAACGCAACCGTAAGGACCAGTCAGCCTCCCTGGCAGAGCAGCTTGAGAACAAGGTCGGTACATTGTTGTTATTTACCTGTCACAAAATTAGCGATAAACAATAAAAAAAAAAAAATCACTTGTCTAAACTGGATTGCACCCTCTATGCCCGCTCCGTGGATGATGGGATCTGTTGTAAAGCTCCTTCAGTGTGTATGAGGAGGGCCATAAATAATGATTGACAGGTTAAGACCCGAACATCCATACTGCAACTTGCCGGTATTCAGGGAAGGGAGAACCATCTGCTTTACTTCTGCAACCTCTTTTCTCAGTTCTTTCACGAAGGTGTGCATTTCAGGTGGCGCACAACGTTTTTGAGTTCTCACTTTTTACTTGTTTAGATGTTCTGTCTCGAGGTTGACGGCTTCATTAAGTTGCTCTATCAGCATTTCATCAGTCACATCCAGGTTGTTGAGAAGTGTCTTAATCTGGAACTTTATGTTATCATTTAGCAGTCCTGTACTGATCCCAAAAACTTTGTTTTTACCATGTGCATGTAACATGCATTAAATCCGTTATTTGTTATAATTTCTAATAAATTTATCTGGACTATGTTGAAAAAGCATTGCAACATAACACAACTGACTGGAATGCAGAAGAATAGTTCTTTTTGGAGCCCGGTGAATGTGAATAATGACCACAGACAAAAGAATGAGGGGAAAAAATTGAAGAATATATTAATCTTAACAAGGGAAAAAAAGTAAGAATACACTCAAAATGATATACTCAAGTTCAGAGCTTTGGTTAAGCAATTCAATAGTTCATCCATTTAATGTCCAGAGCATGTTTCATGCAGTTCAAAGTTTATCTCCTCTTGATACTTTTTTTCAAGAGTTAAGTTTAATCCTTCCCGGTAATAATCCAATCCGGAATAGAAATATAACGAAAGGAAATCAAAGAGAAAGATCCTACCAGCTCGCCATCTACACAGTCCTTATTCGAAGGTAACAAAAAACCTGACCTGTAAAGGACCAGAACAATAATCCAAAAACAGTTCAATTTCATTCATTCATCAGTTTACCGGTAAACATTTTCAAAGGGCACATTCTAAATAATTAAACAAATAGACCAGTATTAATATTGGTCTTTTAAAACAGTATCCCATAGGATTATTCATTCAATTCTTGTTCATGTAACTGCGCAGTCGTGTTCAGAATTGCTACTTGCGATTAACACATCACAACTATTCAAAAATACAATAAACAAACCAAAATTATTGAGGATTAGTAGCCGAATGCAAAAGCACACTTCTACAAATCAATCAAAGTGCACGTTATTCAAGTGCAGTTTACCTAATAGGGTTAAATTAAACTTCAAGTTAGAAAACAATCCTTCTCCCAATGGAGTCTTGCGGTCGCGGTTAATGAAGCAGCGACGCAATCAAAAGATTTTAAACAGCTGAAGTAAATTACATGCTGCTATAAACTGAACAGATTCAAAGCTTACCACTGAGTCCAGGATATGATTACATATTTTGAAAGATTCACAGAGTGATCGATGGAACGCGGATAGCTTGGAACTCCAGTCTCTATTCAGCAGCCACAGCAGGAATAGAAACTAAAAAGGAACGGCAACGCCCTCCTGCCAGCTGATTACGTGGTTTTTCCGCCAAGCGGACATGACCAATCAGAGGAAGGGTTTTCTGATCAAGTAACCTTAGTTGTTTTAAAAAAATATATATTTTTTAGATTTAGTAACATGGGTTACACCCACACTGTAGTGTTCTGCTTATTTGCTCTTGGATGCATACAGGAGTCTGTTTTTTAAGCTCAGTGGCCCTAAATAAGTCTTGTGCAGAATCTTTTGTGTCCTGGGAAATATCGATCTGTTTTTGGTGCAAATCAGATGTCATCTTCTCTGTAGTGTCCTTTCGGTATTGTCTTTAACTGTGGAAGTGTCAAATCAGTCTCTATCCCAAAAATATCAGGGAGTTTAGGGCCAGGATTGATAACTCTTATCACTGCTTCAATAATGTCTGGCTCACTTTGGCATCAGATTCGCTCAAAAACAATACAGGTTCTTTTCCAAACTGCACAGCATCACTTTGTGTGTATCTATTTTAACTCCGTCCCATTTGGGTTCTATAACTTTCAACTTTGTACTGTCTTTTGTGGACTCAAGATTCAAGATTCTGTATTGTTATTATGTCACCATAATGAAATTTAGCTGAGACCCAGCTCAAAACAGACACCTATAGGTTATAGACACTTACAAAATTTAAAAACAATTATTGAAAAAGAGAAAATATGTACATAGAATGTGGCATGTAATATTTACGTAAAGTGCAGCTTGTGCTGAAACAGTCTGAGATGGGCTGGTAGTTTGTTTGATTGTCATCATGGATGTTTAGTGTCTACCTGCAGGAGGACAATCACCATCACTGCTTTAGGAAAGAAACTGTTTCTGAGTCTATTTGTTTTTGATGTGATGTTATTAAATCGTTTTCCTGATAGAAGTGGGACAAACAGTGCATTGCCCCGGTGGATGTGGTCTGTAGCAATGTGTCTGGACTCATGCAGCATAAATCGAGTCCAGATTCAGTGGATGGCAACCCACAATCCCCTGTGCTGTCCTTACCACCCGTCCTTTCCCTCCTGTGCCGTGCAGCTCCCATACCACACCGAAGCACAGGATCCTTTCAATTGTGGCCCTGTAAAAGTTAGTGAGCAGCTGAGTCGAGAGTCCAGTCCGTTTCATCTGTCTGAGAAAGAAGAGGCGATGTTGGACTCTCTTTACCAGGTGGGATGTGTTCTCAGTCCAGGAGAGGTCAGAGGAAAAGTGAATGCCCAGGAATTTTATGCTGTTCACACGCTCCACCACCTCCCCCTCTTTGCAGAGAGGAGTGTGTTCAGTTTTCCTGGACCTCCTGTAATCCGCTATCACTCCCCTGGTCTTGCTGGTGTTCAGGATGAGGTTGTTCCTGGAGCACCATTTAGGCTGCGTTCACACTGCAGCTCAATGCTCAATTCAGATTTTTTTTTTCCGTGGTCTTTCACATTTCCAAATATATATGACTTGCAGTAATCTCCTGTGTGAACTGCATTCATACAACTTAAGTGTCCCGCATGCGCAGTAGACGACGCAATGACGTGTTTGTGGAAGTAAATATGGATGGAAATGCTGGACTGTATCTTGCAAGTTGTTTTCCAACCGGAGCCAGCACATTAACAACGTAATAAATCGGATTTGGGTCACTTCAAGCTGCATTGTGAACGTAGCCTTAGTCAGGTTGTGGACCTCCTACCTGTAGTGGGTCTCAGCATTGTTGGATATGAGACCCACCACAGTAGTGTCGTCTGCAAACTTCACAACCATGTTTGTTTCGTGAATAGGAGATCAGTGGGGTGTGAAGAGGGCTGGGCTGAGAACGCAACCCTGCGGCGTGCCAGTGCTGAGGAGCAGTGGGGCAGATGCGAGTTTCCCTATCCTCACCAACTGGCTCCTGTTGGTGAGGAAGTTGCTGATCCAGGCGCAACCGTCATCTACCTCCGTAGCAAAACATTTTAAATTACAACCTACCTCACGATTTGATTGTCTTGTAGAGCTTCAAGTTCCATCTTGGGTACTCACAAATTTGACCACGAATTAATCCGTTAAATTTCAGACCCTGTGTTCAGAGAAGGGGTTTTACTTCAGTGCCAGGTTGGGCACTAACATTAGCAGTTTGGCCTTTTTTAAAGACATGATAATGCCGATTTGGCTCGTTATAAAGATGAGTTTACCATACTGCTGTTGAAACCATTCATCCTCTGTGGGGTAGCTGTCAGCTCATCTTCAGAGAACTGGCCTGAGCAATTATTTTATATTTAATGTGGATCATTCTGCATCTCCACAATTAGCTTTTTCTGCAAACCCCAGGAGAAGCAAAAGTACCACAGCAGTCATCTCCTCGAGGAATGGTGGTCAAAGGAAGGATCTATCATCTCAGGTTGTAAATGAGTGTTGATGAAATGATGTTGATCAGGTTTCAGAAGCAGACCTGAGTCCAGAGTTTCAGCCTTTGCCCTACCCTAACATCCTGATGGTTGAAGTGGATAACGTTCATCATGAACAGTTCACGGTCACCGAAGAGGTCAAGGTACCAAACACACATCACACACAGCAGAAATGTCATCGAAAATGGTTGAATATTTGTGACTTTGTGACTATGTGTTGTGCAGGCTTTGACTGCTGAAATAGTGAAGACCATCAGAGACATCATTGCCCTTAACCCCCTCTACAGGTCAGCCAGGACAATTCTGTCGAAACCTTTCATTCTCTGTGGGGTAGCTATCAGCTAGTATTCAGTGGATTGGCCGCAGAAAGCATTTTATATTTGCTTAGTGCACCAAAACTATATGGTCTTAATGACATTGTGCTATAATAGTATTGTGCTATTTGGAAAAGCTGCAACATTAATGTTGCAGCTTTTCCCATTACCATGAAACGTTGTTGATTTCCATTTAAAGCCAGTTCCCTCAGTGAATGTTGTGGATGTAAAATATCATTGATCTATCACAAACTGGTGCTGCATCATTTCCAGCTAGCCAGCAGCTGTTCCAAGCATTTTCATTCAAATGTTCTTCATGTTTAAGTCATTTAAAGAGGAACTAAACCCCAAATCAAAACCACGAGGGACCGGGGGGCGGACAAAAGTGGAGACCTTGATGACCTGATCTCCGGATGCTTCAACTGCCTCTACAGACGGACGAATGTCACCTCGCTTGGGGGGAAGGAGCCTGACCTTGTGTGGGAGGTTGAGAGGTATCAACTAGAAATAGTTGGTCTTACCCCCATGCACAGCTTGGGTTCTAGAACCCAGCTCCTCGTGAGAGGTTGGACTCTCCTCTACTCTGAAGTGGCCCCGGGGAGAGGTGGCAGGTTGGGGTGGGTTTGCTTGTTGCCTCCCAACTTAGCCGTCTCGTGTTGGGGTTTTCCTCTGTGAAAGGGTCGGGCATAGGTCTTTGACTGTCTTTTCGGCTGAGCGGTGGTGCAGAGTACCCAGCCTTCTTGGCAACCCTGTCAGGGATGCTGGATAGTGCCCCTCTCGTGGACTCAGTCATTCTGCTGGGGGACTTCAACGCCCACGTGGGAAACGGCAGTGACACCTGGAGAGGCGTGATCGGGAGGAATGGCCTCCCCGATCTGAATCCAAGTGGTGTTTCATTATTGGACTTCTGTGCCAGTCACAGATTGTCCATAATAAACACCATGTTCAAGCATAAGGATGTTAATCAGTGCACTTGGCACCAGGACACCCTAGGCAGGCTGCAGATGATCTACTTTGTTGTCTTTGGACCTTCGGCCGCATGTCTTGGACACTTGGGTGAAGAGAGAGGCTGAGCTGTCCACCGATCACCACCTGGGGCTGAGTTGGATCAGCTGGAAGAACAGGAAGCCGGACAGACTTGGCAGGCCTCGGGGCTCGGGGTTGGACTCTTTAATCACCCAGGCTGAGGTCACCGAGATGGTTAAAGCTCCACAGTGGCAAGGCTTTGAGGTTGGATGAGATCCGCCTTAAATACCTCAAGCCTCAAGATGTTGTGGGGCTGTTGTGGCTGACACGCTTCTTCAACATTGAGTGGCGGTCGGGGTCAGTGCCTATGGACTGGCAAACCGGGGTGGCGGTCCCCCTTCACAATAAGGGGGACTGAAGGGTGTTAAATTTACAGTGGCTTACACTCCTCAGCCTCCCTGTTAAGGCCTACGCCAGGGTATTGGAGAGTCTGGCCGGCAGTCGAATCTCGGCTTCAGTAGGAGCAGTGTGGTTTTCGTCCCAGCCATGGAACACTGGACCAGCTCCACACCCTCTACAGGGTGCTTGAGGGTTCATGGTAGTTTGCCCAACTGGTCCACATGTGTTTTGTGGACCTGAAGGCATTCGGCCATGTCCCTCATGGTGCCCTGTGGGGGGCGCTCCAAGAGTACGGAATCGGGGGGCCCATCATTAGGAGCCATCCGGTCTCTGTACAAGCGGAGCAGGAGTTTGGTCCGCATTGCCGGCCCTAAATTGGACCTCTTCCTGGTGCATGTTGGACTCCGGCAGGGCTGCCCTTTGTCATCGGTCTTGTCCGTAAATTTCATGGACCGGATTTCTAGGCGCAGCCAAGGGCCGGTGAGGGTCTGGTTTGGGGACCAGTGGATTTTGTCTCTTCTTTTTTGCAGATGACGTGGTCCTGCTGGCCCCCTCTAGCCAAGGCCTACAGTATGCACTGCGGCGGGTTTGCAGCCTAGTGTGAGAATGGAGCGGGAGATCAGCAGACGAATCGGTGCGCCTGCTGCAGTAATGAGGATGCTGTGTCCGTTGTGGTGAAGAGAGTTACCAGTCGGTCTACGTTCCTACCCTCACCTATGGCCATGGACTTTGGGTCATTACCGGGAGAATGAGATCCTGGATACAAGCGGCTGGAATGAGCTTCTTCCTTAGGGTGGCCGGCCACTCCCTTAGAGATACGATGAGGAGCTCCGCCACCCGGGAAGAGCTCGGAGTAGAGCCGCTGCTCCTCCACATTGAGATGAGTCAGTGGAGGTGGCTTGGGCATCTGTATCGGATGCCTCCTGGACGCCTCCATCAGGAGGTGTTCCAGGCATGTGGCATATCCCGCCGGGAGGAGTCCCAGGGAACAGCCCAGGACATGTATAAACTGGCCCTTAAGGGTGTTATCTTTTTGTTAATGTTATTTTTCGTAATTTCATGTAAACTTGTTTAATTCTGCAATATTTGTCCTAAAACCGTCTTAGTGCTGCCCTGTTTGGGTTGAACCGTGGTTACAGCCGTTAAATTTTACTATTGGCTCAAACTGTACAGCTTGGTACATGCTTATGTCACAGTCTCTGCGTTCGGGTAAAACCATCTCACACTGACACACCCCGTACGTTTCTCCTCTGCCGCAGCAGCGTCGGCTTCGGACATCGCCGAGTCAGCGCCTTGAGTCAGCAGCCGGAACTTATAATGCTCAGGCCAGTTGGGCTCCATAAATCCTCTCTTAACCACCAATGATGAGGGGGGGTTCTGCCACTTTCCCTTGTCCTCCTAACCACACCGCTGCTTAACACTATCGGCTCAACCCCACACTTTGGTGGCATTTTTCAAAATTTGTTATTCTTTTACATGGGGTTTAGTTCCACTTTAAGTTGCCATATCGGGTCTTTAAGACATGCATTAGAGAGCACTGGCATCTTAGTGTTGCCATATTATATCAGATGGACATCATTGGTGTTTTTATAACTATAGTCAGTCATCTAACAAAAATTGTGTTTTGTGGTAATTGTGTTGTTCTGAAAGTTGTTTGTGATTGACAGAGAGTCGGTGCTTCAGATGATGCAGGCTGGTCAACGAGTGGTTGATAACCCCATTTACCTGAGTGACATGGGCGCAGCACTGACAGGAGCTGAGTCCCGTGAACTACAGGATGTCCTGGAGGAGACCAATGTATGAGCTTTTCCCTCATTGGCCTGTTTGCTTCCACTGTTGCTATAAATGTGATGCTTAACAGAAGTAAGCAGTGAATGAAACGTTGCTGAGACTGTAAAAGGATGACAAATTTGGAGTAATATTCCATTCATGTTAAAGAAATCTGTCAAAGCAGAATTTTACAGCCGTCAAACTTAAAAACTATCAAATATATATTTATATTTTTTGCAGATCCCAAAGCGTCTCTACAAGGCTTTGTCTCTTCTGAAGAAGGAGTATGAACTCAGTAAACTGCAGCAGCGCCTAGGTCGTGAGGTCAGAGGTCATGGTCAAACATGTGAGCACTATGCTGGCTTTGCACAGCTCATTATGTGTACTCATGACTTTCTCTGCTTTGATCACAGGTGGAGGAGAAGATCAAACAGACCCACAGAAAGTACCTTCTCCAGGAGCAGCTCAAGATCATCAAGAAGGTATGGGGTCAGGAGCCCCTCAAACATCCAGTCCTGACAGAATTGTCCTTCCCAGGATCTGTTGTACTTTCATCTTACACTGACAGAGCACCTGTGACGAAAGGGAACTTTAACCAAGTTCTCACCCCAGAGTTAGACGGGCTCAGCAGAGCTCATGTGCTTAGGAACTTGTAGACAGTTAATACTGTAAAGCAGTGCATGGTCAGTTTGGTCTGTGTGAGGCCTGGTTCTCTGGTCACCCATCAGATGAGAAGTTTACCTTTTTCTCACCTGTCCACCACTCATACTTCTTTCTAATCAGCAACAATTGTTAGTCGGTCGGTGTAAAAAACAATAACACCCTGTGTTGGATGTTGCAGACGTCATTACTTAAAGATGTAGGTTTTACCAGTTTGTTGGACTGTCATGTCTGAATTTAATAATCAGCCCAAGATCTGTCCTTGTAGGACTGATTTAAACACAAACAATAAAATCTTAAAATCTGTTGTAAAAGCCACAGGTAGCCAGTGCTGTGAGGACAAAACTAGGGTGGTTGTAAACGATTATTTTAGTAATCGAGTATTCTATCAAATATTCTGACGATGAATCGAGTAATTGAATAAATAATCTGTTTTGCAGTAGCAACTTAAGAAAGTAGACATATATGAAAGAGAAAATGCAAGTTAAAATTCTAATTGTTTTTAATTATGAAAAAATCGTGTTCTTTTTCTAAAGTGCAAAAACAGATGAAAATAAAACACTTCACATTAACTTAAAACATATTGAGGCATATTAGTAAACACTGCCTTTAAAGATATTACACTAGACTTTCAGTCTGAAGTTTGAAGCCTGAAAAACCTACATTTTTAAAGTGCAAAAACAGATGAGAAATGAAACATCTCACATCAACTTAAAAATTAGATAGCGAACTTAAACTGAGGCATATTAGTAAACACTGACTGCCTTTTACAGATATTGCACTAGACTTTCAGTCTTGAGTTTGAAGTATGAAAAAACTTGTACATTTATTTAATTTGTGAAGGGGTAGTTTGCCTCTACTGATGACCCTACTGCAGTAAAAGTAAATAAGTGATTATTGCATTTTAAGCTTCAATTGTTAGATTTTTTATGTATACATGTGAGGTTCGAAGTTGCATTAAATACAAGCATTTTAGCATTTCAAAAGAATCTAAATCTTGCATATTGTTTTTACAGATTACAAAAGTAAATGTGATCTTTGTAATGTTAGCAGTTGGATAAGTAAATAGGTTTGACTTTAGAAATTTGGCTACAAAGAACTGAGTTTTGTTGAGTTATTGTAAAAAGCAAACGTTTATTGAAATTTTAATTAGGACTATATTATTATTGTGTTGGTCCAGTGTTTGTAAAAACCGGACTGCAAGCTGTAAACGTGACTGTGAGCTGTAAGCAAATACCACACTTATAGAAAATAAAGACGAATCACAGCTTCCAAAGCAGAAGTTTTATGCCAGCCATAAAAAAGGAAACCATACCAATGACTAGAACTGTTTTTAACTAGCAATATTCACTCTAAGTATCTCATAAATGAAGGCTAAAGCACATCAACAAATAAACAGTTTTTAGCTCAAGCCGTTCATCCGTTGCTGTTCTTTTATCTTCATTTATGTCGGACACTAGCAGTAGTGCTTTGTGTTATTTTCTTCTTGCCAGGTAGCCACTATGAATAATGCCATTACTCTTCTTAATCATCGAGTACATAACGTTAGCCAAAATGTATTTCCTTGTACATGTATAACATGCCAGATGCTGCACTAACAATAAAATCAACATCACCTGTTGGGAGGTGAGCTCGATGTATGCAGCGGATGTTTCCTGCTGAGGTGCCGCAGCATCAAGGATGCTCTGTTGTGATATGCCAAATCCATTTTGCAGTACACGCACTGCCCTGTGTATTCTTTCTGTTTAGTTTAAAGTGATCCCACACTTTAGACACTTTCAGTCTCTTTCTTGGTTCCACATTTTTCCCCTCGCCTTCTTCCTCCATAGCTGCTAATATCCCGCAGTGTCCATGCGTCAGCTCTGGTCAACAGCTCATTGGCAGAAGTGAGAGAATTGTGCAATACTAATACCTATCCGGGCAGAACACATTGCTCTGATAATAAAACATAATTTAACGAGGCCCAGAGGCAGATGATTTGCCTCAAGGAATTTTGTAAATCGAGGTACTCGAATTATTCGAATAATCGTTTCAGCCCTTGACAGAACAAGAGTGATGTGCTGATATTTATAGATTCTAGTGAGAACTCTAGCTGCAGTGTTTTGTATTAGTTTAAGACGATTGAGGGGATTTTGACGCAGACCGGCAAATAAAGAATTACTATAATCAAGGTGGCTCCTCGAATATTCTCCAAACCTCAGTTTTATCATTAATTAGTTAGAGAAAATCATTAGACTTCCAAGATTTGGTGTCTTATGTCTGGCCGAGAATATGTTTATTGCGAGAGGAGAGGTCCGCTGAATCTGGGAATCAACTACGTAGAAATGAAGAGACATTGAAACTGTGGATGACCTGACCAAGTGGCAGCATGCAAATTGCAAATAGTAGTGGCCCAAGAATGGACCCTTGGGGAATGCCCCAGGTGAGAGAAGCATAACTAGAGGAATTAGTGCCAGAAGATATAGAAAAGGTTCTGTCATGTAAATATGACCTGAAACCAATTCAAAGCGGGATCTCTGACACCTAACTGATAATTAAGTCAGCTTAAAATATGATCATGATTAACTGGATCAAATGAAGCAGAGAGAACCAGCAACCAGCATGTCAGTTCATCCTGAGATCATTCATAAGTCTTAGTAAAGCCTGTTTCGGTACTGTGATGTTGTCTAAACCCAGACTGAGACTTTTCAAAAAGTGAGTGTAAACCACTTTCTCTAAAACTTTAGCAATAAAGGGTTATTTAAAGATGGGCCTAAAGCTATTAAGATTATTAAAGTCAAGGTTGGGTTTCTTCAATAATGGTTCAACAACAGCAGTTTTAAAGATGTTAGGAATAACCCCACTGGATAAAGATTTGTTAAACACAGTTAAAATTTCTGAAATTAAAAAAGTACATCTCCTTAAAAATGCAGTTGGTATAGTATATGAAAAATCATACTATTAATAAGTCAGACTGATAAGAGTTGAAATGAAATGAAGTGTTTCACCTCCTCATATTGAGAAGTAGAGGCAATTATTATTAATAGGAAACTATTATTAATAGCAAAAAGGAACAAAATACCTGACATCTTTCAGGAGAGAATTCATTTGTAGTTGGACATTTATGACTTGAAGAATTTATAATATTAGATAAAAGTTTTGGATTATGAGATGAGGCATGAGAAATATTTAGATCTTTCTTTCTTTACCACTCTGTTAAAGTCCTTTTTAAAAAGGTTTTTCATGATAAAAAAGTCGCAGCTCAAATAGAAAGATTTCCATTTCCTCTCAGCACACCTGATGGTCTGAAAGCGGTCATTTATCCAAGGGTTTGGTTTGGACAGAGCAGGATGGGATTTAAACCTCTTAAAGGGGGCTACATGGTCCATCGTAGCTGCACATGTTCTTAAGAATTCTGTGACCAGATCATCTGAAAAGTGAGATGAATTTAACTGTTGAAGCTGAAGGTAACATTGATAGATTTCATAAAAACATTCTGCAGTCTGAGATGTGATGTCTGAAACGATAAAATAAAAATGCAAAATAAAATTAAATAAAAAAACAAAAAAGAAACGATGTGGGGCTGGCTTGTTTGTGGTCTTAAATTCTAAAGGAAAACTAAATAAAATGGCATCATAGTCAGAGATGTGCATATTGATAGAAAGATTAACTAAGCTGAGGCCTAATTTGACAATTACATATTCAAAGAGGGTAAGGACGACCTTCCATGAAATGCCGACCCAGCGGGAGGATCTTTGTGGTACAGTCAACACCATCAGGTGAATAAATAT
This sequence comes from Crenichthys baileyi, assembly GCA_036173005.1. Taxonomy (NCBI): domain Eukaryota; kingdom Metazoa; phylum Chordata; class Actinopteri; order Cyprinodontiformes; family Goodeidae; genus Crenichthys; species Crenichthys baileyi. The sequence goes on from JAHHUM010000657.1 coordinate 273,956, forward strand.
CGAGGGAACTCCCATCACTCCGTCATCATTGTGTTGAACTGTCACTCTTAGTTAGAGAACTTTCTTGTAGTTAACAGTAGCGATAGAGAGAAGATTACCAAATTCATTTAAAAAGGAGGCGATAAAGCTAAAAAACCAATAAACGAAACAGAAAACGCTTGCGAGGTATCTTAAAAAGATAATCAACAGCTTGAAAGGTTATGTTAAACCCTTGCCCTCGAGGTCTGCAGTTCCGTGAAACATTTATTTAAAAAAAAAAACTTTCAACAGTTTCCTGACAGCAGTGGTAAATCAAATAATTACCCTAAAAAAATAATCATTGTAGAGATTTCAGCGAACATATTTTTTTTTCAAATACTTATTCCTCTGACTTACATCAACCTTTAAATAAAGTTGATCTTAAATTGCATGTCTCCCCTATCAATCTTTACAAAAAACAATAACTGGAAAGACAACACTCAAATAATAATTATTTCTGGATGGCAAGAACAATGATTCCAATGTAACTCCATAAACTGGTTTATTGGCTTTTACAATCCTGCTGATGATCTGTAGCTCAAAAACCCATACTTAATCACTAGATCTTGATCACTAGATCTTGATCACTAGATCTTGATCACTAGAGTTATGTTGATGCTCCCTTTGCCCCACCTTTTGTGTCTCAAGAAGTCAGGTGAAGAGACAACTGCAAAGATTGAATCAGAATAAGGCTGCAGGTCCAGATCATGTCAGCTCTAGAGCCCTAAGGGCTGTGCAGAGCAGCTCTGTGGGATTTGCAGGCCTATCTTCAATGATTAGCCTGAACACAGAAGAAGGTTCCAGTGTTGGTGGAAGACATTCATGTCTTGTTATGGCTACCAAAGAAAACCAACCATCAAGTCCTCAAAATAGGATCCACTGTTGCCCTGACATCCCACATCATGAACGGGTCCTCAGAGAGACCGTACTTGTTGACCCACCCCTGAAGATGAAGCAAACGATAACTATCACAGGACCCTCTTCTGTTTGCTCTATATAGTGGTCCCGGACTCCCGTCTTGGTGAGGTTTGAACCGCCGGCTAGTGCCGAATCATACACCTGGCGTAACCTTCAAACCACCACAGTTCATCTGGACAAAGCCAGCCAAGTCTTCATTGGTAGAGGAATCATGATTTCTTTCCATTTCCTCCAGATTCAACCATGTTTATACTACAAATATCAAACCTGGTTTGCCCTTTTGTCAGACAGTGACTCAAGAGCAGCTGGGAACTTCATGGTATGGAGGACCTCAACAATCTCATTCGGAATCAAAGGACTACCTGACAACAGACAACAAGTTTGTACCCGGAGCACTGAAGAGGTGTGCGTGTCTAACCAGGTAGGTCACAGCACAGGAGCAACCACATGGGGCGACGCTATCTCCTCACCATTCTCTTACACTCTGTTACCCACTCTACAGACTTCCAGTAAAAGACAGATTCCTGTCATCTTCAGAAATACTGAGATGATTTGGCAGTCGTTTGGGGTGGATCAGAAGAGATTGGACAAGACCTTAGTAAAGGGAAGGTGGTGGATCCGCTCCTTGTGGCATGGACTGTAAGAAAACATCTCTCAGAAGAAGTGGAGGTGGTGGTAAGGGGAGCCAAAGTAAAAAAAATACCTCGCGTGGTTCACCTGGGACAAGCAGACCGGGAGTGGAGAGATCAACTTAGTCAAAGCACATCTACCAGAAGGACAGAACACAGGGACGTACTTTCTTGCCAGGAAGCTTAGGTCCTTTGGAGTTCTGCATGAAGATGCTGCCCATCTCTTGCATATAGGTATACAACTTTGTGAGTCTTGGGCCGAGAGAGTGCTGATCTCTATCTGCCATCACCTCTGTGTGAGGAAGCAGCCATCCAGGCGACACCAGGGGACTACCCAATCGCCTTGTTACAACAAACCCTATGAAGAAGGCTGGCTCTGGTATCATGATGGTCGGCACTCTACTTCTGTAAGTGGTTAATATATGCCGTAAACAGAAACACAGTATGTGACCGGAGAACCCTGAGAATCCTCTTCATCAGACTGTTGTACACAACGGAGTGTCTTCAGTCAGAGGCTTCTTCAGTATCTGCTGTAAGACAGACCTCTACAGGAGATCATTCCTGCCCCACAGCCATCAGCACATACGACGACTTGTCTCGAAGAAACCTGCATAATATGAGCCTTGGCGAAACATTTCATTTCCCTGTGGGATAATAAAGGTAATTTGATGTGAGAAGGGAATGTGATTTGGATACATATAAAAAGGATTGATGAAGTGGGCATTACCCAAAGAAGATGGATTGAGAACAGAGGAAGTGTGAAAGTGAAATGCTTGAACTTGAATTGAAATACATTTCATAAAGCACATGGAGACGGCAAGAAGGTGCAACTTAATATAGCCTTAGAAGGGTGGGTGTGAAAGGGAGTATTCCTGAACTAATATGCCGAGAACAAGATGTAGGGTCCCCCTCACAGTGAACCGTTTGTGTCTTTGAAAGAGAGCTGGGTCTGTGGAAGAACGATCGAAAAATGTAGGGAAGAACGCTATTTTGTCGAGGAGAAACTTAGGGACGAGGACCGCTACAGACCCCCCCCCCGCCGCCACATCGACCTAACCCCTCCCCCCCCTCGCTTGCTTTTTCGCTCCCACTCCTCCCACACCCTTCGACACATCATGGAGGATGAACCTCACGTGCCCCCCCCCCCCCAGAAACTCCAACCCAAACTGTCGCTGCTGGACAACCACTCATCTGAGTTCAAGTAGGTCTGTTTTTTCCATCACTCAGTTGAGTTGAGAGCAAGACAGTCACAATATGGTTATTTACTGCAGCACTCAAAGTGCATTGATGCCTCCATGTTGTCAAATAAACTGTATAATATACTGTATATGTACCTGTAAGTCATAGATGCCTGAACACTGGAGCAAGTGGAACAGCTGCTCCTCCATTTTTCAAAGTGAGCCAGCAAACTTAAAGATCTGGTCCCTCCCTGCAGTTTGACTAATTCTCTGTTCATTTTTCATTTAATTAAATTTTTGTTCCTTTCAAGCAAAAAAATAAAACATTAGAAATAATTTGTAAACTTTTTCCCCATTCTCCTTCATCTCAGTTGGTTCGATCCAGTTCTATAATAGGGTCTCTGTAGATGCAGTAAGGTGGCTGTGATTGTGGACGTGGAATCCATGAAATCGTGTTTTGTTTGTTGCTGCTCTGACATAATAGCTGCTCTCCTTTATTCTCTCAACTTGAACAAAGTCAAACTGTGTGTTTCAGTGTAACTCGTAACTACCTGGACTGGCTAACCAGCATGCCATGGGGCACCAACAGTCAAGAAAACCTATCATTAGACAGAGCCAGAGAGGTTCTTGAAGAAGACCATTATGGAATGGATGATGTTAAAAAACGCATATTGGTAAGAAACAAATGGCAAGTTTAAACAGCCAAATGAACCAAACAGGAAAAACTTCTTCTGATATGCTGCTGGTCAAATCAGCTGAGTGTTGCTACTAAGTCTTGGCCTCATGTGTGGGTATGTGCAGGAGTTCATTGCAGTGAGTCAGCTCCGAGGCTCCACCCAGGGGAAGATCCTGTGTTTCTATGGCCCTCCCGGTGTAGGAAAGACCTCTATTGCTCGATCCATTGCCAGAGCACTTAACAGACAATATTTCAGGTTCAGCGTGGGAGGCATGACCGATGTGGCCGAGATCAAAGGACACAGGTCTGTAACCTGTTTATTTCTTCAGTCTAAGAGAGGAGTATCTGGAGATTCATATTGGACCATTGGGACATAAAGTTCTGTTAGAACTTAGGTGCTGGGGTACAGGTCTCCCAGCTGCAGAGTTAAATTCAGCAGTGTCCAAAACTGCACCCCCTGGACTGATATAATGCATGCCCCAAGCCTAATTCAAGAACAGTGGAAAATTTGGTCCACCAGCACTGATTCAAACAGATGGACACTTTTAAAGAAATGTTAGAGCGAATGTTCATCAAAAAAATCTAAATCTTCTTAAAATGGAAAATGTCAGCAATGTGATCTTTTATTAACACTGTTTTTTGTGTGTTCACAGCATGTTTTTATCCAAAACATGCTGTGGCTTTTACACAAATTGAGACCTGGTCAAAATGATTGATTAAATCTGGCTGAAAACTGCAGCCTGTTTTCAGGTCTGTTCGAGTGTTCATGTTGCTAATCACAGGCTAAACATTTATATAAATAAACAAAACGGAGAAAAGACCCCAAACAGTTTAATAAACTGAATGCCGAGCTTTCTTGCAAAAAGGCAAACATGCGAGACCCTTTCATATTGACAGATCCTGTTTCTACAAATGTCAGGCTACTTTCTATTACAATAGTTCCTGTTCATGCTGAGCAGATTTAATAAAACTGTAAAACTCATTTAGCATTTCTCATATCAAAATAAAATATAATTGTGGCCCATAAGTACTGTTAACTTGGAGATTTTGGCACATGTGGCAAAGAGTTTGGACACCACTGGCTTAATTCATGTACAACAATGGCCTTGTTGAACTAGAAAGGCATTGAACCTGATTAGATCACAAATAAACTATAGTTTTAGTTCGTCTCCACATGTGCCAGAAACCAGTGAAACCATTGAACCATGAGCAGAACCCAGCTGTAGTGTCTGAGGCCACCACTTTCTTATGGTCCCTTCAGGGATTATGAACAGACACAGGTTCCAGTGTGCAAACATCTGTCAGACCTCAAACCAACAAACATTGAAGCATCAGTCAATACAACACTTTGCCTGTATGTGCTCATAACTGTTCACCACCTCTCAGGCATGCTGTGATTGAAGATTAAGCCATTTGGAAAGAAATAATGAGGATGAGGAGATGACTGAAGAACACTATATGAAAATATTTTGTTTCCAGGAGAACATATGTTGGAGCAATGCCTGGGAAAATGATCCAGTGTTTGAAGAAAACCAAGACGGAGAACCCTTTGGTGTTAATAGATGAGGTAAGTGAGCGGCTGTTTCCTTAGCCTTGTTTAAAATAATCCACAATGGAACAAAGCTTGTTTTAAGGAACAGAATTGCAAAAATGTCATGATGTCACAATGTTTGTTTAGGAACAATCAGGATTCCTTCATGATTTGCCAACTTAAAAAAAATGTGTTGAAAGAGACCATCCCACCCTCTCGCTCCATCACGACCGGAAGGATATTAGGAATATTGTCCACGATACCAGATTGACAACTAATTATTGCAACACTACAATTATTAGCCAGCGGAAACAATATTAAGACAACAGACATTGTAGTGTCTCTCAGTGGTTTACTTAAATACCAGATGTTATACCTCAACTCCAGCTGTGAACATCTATAATTCAGATTCTCCTTTAATTATGGACAGGTTAAGAGCTGGTTTATTTATCAACAGCGGGGTAGGGGCGCGCTGGTAACTACAGTTTCTAAGATTACCCCTGACCGGTTATATAATTCTGTTTTAAGTAAAAAAGTCGTCAGTGTGCTTCTCGTTGGTTACTGCTGCCCTATCTAAAACGCCCTTTCAAGTGGTGCCTGTCACAGTTTTAGCTGTTTTAGAGCCATGATGCATTCAAGTCGAATCGTACAATTAAAACAACTCCAAATGAATTAATTTAGATATTTTTTACTTACTAAGACATTCCTAAATAGCATCCCTAACCCCTTTCAAATAATGTTACTGTTGTACATTAATTTAGTCAAATGATAAAATCTGACCACAACTTCAGTTGCTTCTACATGGGCCATTTTTAAAATGCTGCAATATAATGAAACCAAACTGTCAAAACAGTCTCAAACTAAACCTCTGTGGAAGCAGAGATGACACTTTGCACAGTTTAGGCAACTAATACTGTTAGGAACATATGGAGCTGAATCGGGACCATGAAGTTTGTTCAAACGAAAAGAATTTGAACCTGAAAAGTAAAAGTTTGTTCAAAAGAAAAAAAATTGAACCTGAAAAATAAAAGTTTGTTCAAAGGAAAAACAACACACCAAAAATCTGCAAGTTTAAAAAAAAACTTGAATCTGAAAAGTAGTTTTGAACTTATATTTTCCAGTTTCACATCTATTTTTTTTCAGTTGCTAAACTTTTTTTCCAGTTTTAACATTTTCTTGGGGCAGGTTCAAAATAATTTTTCAGGTTCAAATGTTTTTCCTTTGAACAAACTTTTATTGTTCAGGTTCAATTTTTTTTTTGTTTGAACAAACTTTATGGCCCCAATTTAGCTCCATATAAACAGAGTTTATTTTTATTTTAGTTTGTTGCTTCGAAGGTTTTTCTGCTAAAGTGTTTTCTGACTTGTTCCTGGCCAGACCAGGGAACTTTTAAGAAGCCTGAATATTAAAGGGATGTGCTGATTTCCCTCTTATGTTGAACACAACATATTTCATATTAAATGAGGTTTCAAAATGAATTGAAATGGTCCCAAAAACCGAAGAGTGCCTGAATCTAGAGACTTGCAGCCCACAGTAAACATCAGTTCTCTTCCAGTCAAATTTGCACCTGTCTTCTGAGATGCTGCTGTCCATGGAACTGGACAGTCTGTTTGACCTTTTTGAGAAAAAACGAAATATTCAACAATCCTGCTGTAGAAACATCTCACAGTGAAACCACATGTGCATCAAGACCCTGTTAAGGGTTTCAGATAACACCTTAAATTTATGTTTTATAGCATTTTAAAAACTGAGCAGTGTAGAAGGGACTTGAGTTTTGGTCAAAATATTTAATGAACCAACATACGACAGTAGGATTAAGGGTCAACAATGTTATTTAAGAAGTGTTTAAAAAGACCATGATGGCATTTGATGATTAAAAAGTAAAATTTTTAAATGGTTTATGCAGTTTAAATAATCGAATATACAAGGTGCACGTAAATGAACCATGCGGTTAGCACAGTAAAACTCCCTAAAACACCATAAAAGCACAGTGGCCGGATAGCAGCACAGAACAGCACAGAATCCGCCGTGCTCCCCAGACACCAAGCGCTGGCCAGAATCACCTTGGTAAACGCCGGATCATTGGCAAATAAAATTTTTATCCTGGGAGATTTTTGTCTCATCCTGGGGATTTGGCTTTCTCTGTGTGACTGAGACATGGCTCAGTGATGGTGATTACATTGATTTTACTGAACCTTCACAGTAAGATTGCTGCTATCTCAACCGCTAGCTGACATCGGGTCGAGGAGGAGGAATGGTTGTTGTATTTAAATGCAGTTTTAAATGCAAGGAGCAATCCCCATCAACATTGTTCACCAGCTTTGAACTGGGTCATCCTCACAGAGTGATGTGGTCTATCAGCCTCCCAAGTATAACAAGGACTTTATTAATGAGTTCTCCGACCTTCTTGTTGAAACAATGTCCAAGTATAATAGTGGTCTTATTTTTTTGAGATTTTAATAATCATTTGTGTTGTCCAGATAAGCCAATGGCTTAGGCCTTATCTAATATCTTAGATTCTTTTAATCTTTTACAGTTTGTGCCTGGTCCTGCACCAGAGCGCGCATACACACACCTGATCTGGTTTTATCCAATGGTTTGTCTGTTTCTAACCTGGAGATCTGTGATGCAGTGTTTTCTGGCCACATGCCTGTGCTATTTGAAGGTCCCCATGCTAAAAGTACAGTGAAGCCTCCTGCTGCTGCTTAGTTTTGCTGCGTCATTAACCCTTCCGCTCAGTTTTTATATAAAGTAACACAGGAACTTCTTGGGTGAGACTTGCAGGTTTCACTCTACCTGCAAGTCTCTTATGGACACCGTTGCTCATTTTAAGAACAGGCAGCCTAAACTTAACTCTGAGTCCTAGCGGAACAACATGTCCCCCGCTAAGTGCAAGTGGATCAAAGACAGATTGGAGGTTTCATTTCAAATGTTGACAGACTCCTGCTGTCTTTACCATAAAACAAGCCAAAAGAAAATATCTTTCTGATATTATTCTGTCAAACAACCATTAACCACATGTTTTATTTAAAACCAACGACTCTGTCCTTAATCCTTCAAAAAAAAATTTATATGGATGCCTCCTCTGTTATCTTAAGCCATCAGGTTCTCCTGAAGATCCTGTCTCTTCTCAGCTTTGCCCTACTCTAGGACCACTTGCACTGGAACTCATCAACAGTTGTTTGTCCTCTGGTGTGGTCCTTGTTCATTTTAACTATGCAGTGGTGCATGATGGTACAACACACTTAAAAAACCAGAACTGGGTTCAACAAATGTAGCTACTTTTTTCACATTTCAACATTTTCTGTTATCTCCAAAGCCCTTGAGAAGATGGTATATCACAGTCAGTTAACCTTCTTTCTTGAGAAGTGTAGCATTTTTCAGGTTTTTCAATCCAATTTTAAAACTCTACGCAACACTGAATCGGCTCTTTTAAAAGATTTTGGAAGCATTTGACACAGTGGATCATAATCTACTGCGATCTCATTTAGAGTAGTGGGTGGGAATCAAGGGCATTGCTCTGAAATCGTATTTAACAAACAGAAAATTCTGTCCGATTCTTGGTGGGACAGTATCTTACTCTGCTCTTGTTTTTTGTGGAGTCCCTCAAGGCTTGGTTTTAGGACCTCTTCTTTTCTCCCTCTATCTGCTCCTACTTGGTTCCATACTAAGAAAACATGGCATTTCATTCCTTTGCTAAACTAATGACAGTCAGATCTCTGTCCCTCATACTCAATCTACTTCTTAGGTGTCGATAAAAAGGCCCGGATGGCCTCAGTCACGGTCTCATCCACTTTCACGTCAAACGTATGCACTGGATCAACATTAAATCTTAAAAGGTTTTAGGGGATTGAGGGATCAGAAAGATCTAAGAATGGACAGTTTCTTAAGAGTGTGTATTTCATGCAAGCAGCCTTCTTGTTACTGGTGTGGCATCCATTGCTGAGGCCTTTAATTACAGAGATCTGGGCTGTGTGACTTTTAAAGAGTAAATGTCTCCAAAAACGACAGGAAACGACAGACTTCTAGGCAAATCAGATCACAAATGGAGAAAAATGGTGACAGAAAGCTGAAGAAGCCCTGCAGGGTTGTTTTCAGGTTACAGACTGGGATACACTGTGCCAGCCTCATAGAGAGGACATCGCTGCCATGGCTAATTGTCTGACCGACCATACAAACTTCTGTGTTGATAACACCATCCCCACCGAATCAATGAGATGCTTCCCTAATAACAAACCTCAGAATCCAACCACTAGGGATTATGGTTGTCAAAACAATCGAAATACCGATATAATTGATATTAAAAAACTAAATTTTTCAAAGATACTCAGTTGTTTCAAAATTGATATAAACTGATTGCCACTGTGACACCGTTTACAGCAAGACACAGAGCAGAATGTAGTTCTTGAGGAAGCTTGGGACCTTCAGTGTTTGCAGCAAGATGCTGCAGATCGTCCATAAGTCTGTAATGGAGAGTGTGATCTGTTCTGCCATAATTTGCTGGGGCAGCAGCATCAGAGCCAGGGACTTAGAAAAGCTCAACAAGCTAATGAAGAAGGCTGGCTCTGTTCTGGGGACTCCTCTGGTACCTCTGGAGATCATTGTGCAGACAAGGATTCTTCATAAAAAACAAATGTAGACAACCCAGAGCATCGTCTTCATGAGACTGTTGTACAACAACAGAGTGTCTTCAGTCAGAGGCTTCTTCAGATCTGCTGTTAGACAGGCCACTACAGGAGATCATTCCTGCCCACAGCCATCAGCATCTACAACGACTCTTTGAAGAAACCTGCATAATATGAGCTACAACATTTAATTTCTCTCTGTGATTAATAAAGTATTTTTGAATTGATTTTCAAATCATCCATACATTTTCTGTTCCAGTTGTGGATAAAGGCTGATTAGCAAATAAAGCTGTACACTAGTGGTTTGCTGCGTGAGACAGAAGCGAGTGTTTATTAAAGTGAATGCCAATACATTTCTTAAATTACTTGTTGATTTTGATAGGCTGCTTAGATGCAGTGATGCATGTAATTACCAAATTTGTCTATGGAATTTTTAATACTTTGTGTCATTTTCTCCCATTTTTTTTTTTTATTTACACTTGACCAGGGGTCTCAAACACAATTTACCTGGGGGCCGCTGAAGGCAGAGTCTGGGTGAAGCTGGGCCGCATCTGGTATTCCACAAAACAAATCTAGTTTTCTCAAGCATCATTATTAACAGTCTTCTGAACTTGAGCAGTCCTTCTGAAAATGAACTATCCTGAACATAAGCGGAACATTGAAGAACTTGGACGATCCTTCTGGACATGGCTTCTCTTGCCTACTCCTTGCTGCCAGAGACTTAGCAGCGCTTCCATTTACAAAGCTAAGCAGCTAACAGCTGAGATCCCCTAGTATGGCTTGAAGATGATCATCAGTAAGTCTGGACCTGTACTTGGACTTATTGAAGTTCAAGGTGGAGAAGGGCTTTTCACACATATATATGTGCTCCCGAAAAGACACTTGGTCTGCCTGAATATTCGGGCAATCTCAGGGAACAACATTTGCCCAAGCTTGTCTACTTTTCCACTCACCTCCCTGAACTTTGCTTTGAGGTCAGAATTGCATTGCAGGAGCTCAATTTGAAGCATCGGAGGGGCATCCACTTCAAAGGTGAAGGGGTCTGCAAAAATTTGAAAAGTGGCTCTGTGCGTCTTGAAGTCTGCAAATATGTGATCAAATTCCTTCTGTAGCTTCAAAATAGCATCAACATACTTCTCACCACTGAATGGTGTGCCTGCATCCACAAGTGCTTTGCATGCTGGGAAATGGCAAAGGTTTATCTGAGAGAGCTGGGCTTTCCATAGCACTGATTTTGTAGAGAATGCTTTCATGTTGTCATAGGCAGCACTGACAAGCTGCCCCTGGCCTTGTAACTCCTTGTTCAGTACATTCAGCTCATGTTGCGTGATGTCAACAAGAAGCTAAGTTCATTAGCCATTTGGGATCACTTAGCACAGGAACACCCAATCCATCCTTCTCCATAAAGGCTCATACTTCTGCTCTCACCTCAAAAAATATCTTCACAAGGTACCCTGCTGTACCAACGTACCTACGTGATGTAGAGCACATTCTCATATTTTGACTCTATTTCTTCTAAAAGAAGCACGGAACCTCCTGGGATCTGATTTGCTTCATGAATTTCACAAAGACAGACATCACATTGTCAAACTTCAAGCCTTTGCTGCAAAGGGTCTGCTGATGAATAATGTAGTGCAGAGCAAAGGCCTCCTCCACACCCTCATCTTTCAGCTTTGTTTGAACAAGTGTCACCAGTTAATTTTTCTTCCCTTTCATTGATGGTGCTCCTTCGGTTGTTATACCAACAAACCTCTTCCATTGCAAACCAGTATTCTCAATGGCGTCACACAGCTGGCGAAATATCTCCTGAGCAGGGGTCTTGCCATGCATTGGAATTACTGTGAGCAACTCCTCTATCACTTCAAAATTGACATCAACACCACGGAGATATATTGTGAGCTGAGCAGTGTCAGTGATGTCTGTGCTCTCGTCAAGAGCAACTGAGTATACATCAAAACATTTGGCTTTCTCACACATGAATGTTACTTTACAGGTCAAAAATGCGCTGAGCCACGGTGTTGGCAGAAAAGCTAAACTGACCTTTCTTTTTCGGACAGACTATACAGCCTGTAATGTGCACTTTTTTACAAACTCGCCTTCTGTGAATGGCTTTTCCACCTAAGCAATCATCTTGCTAACTGCTTAGCTAGCTTTGACTGCTGTATTACCCTCTGTGGTTGCTTTCTTGAAGAAATCTTGTTGCCTCGGTAGACATGTTTTAGGATTGGCAACTCGGTCGGCTCTCTCATCATGCTGGTAATTTGCATTCTCAAAGCTTAATTTTTACAACCCCATATGCAGTATCACGCAATAAACTGCTCGCGGAAAAAAGTCTCCATAGCGAACTCTTTTATATGTAACACACTGCTCCGAGCAGTTGTCACGGCCGCTCTCTGCCTTGCACTGACAGGTGTGTTCCTCTTCTTCTTTCCTAGTGTGGTTTATTGGCCTTTAACATCACCTTATTATTTTTGTTTTTTCAAAGCTACACGGCAATTTAGTTCTCCCTCTCCGATGACGCTATGGCAGAAAGTGTGGGAAATAGGGAATTTGTCACCGGAAGTAAAGGAAATTGATTTACATTTTATTTGTTCATCTCTTGTCTGAATGTTTTCCATTTATATCCACATAATTCACCAGAATCTATCATTTAGGGAGCTTTTCAAACATTTCAGCCAAGGGAGCATATTCTCAGACAATGGAAAAAAGTTCAGGCTCAGGTTTATTTTCCACTATCAGCCCTGGTGACATTGTCAACAAAATATCGGAATTGTGAAATGATTCTCTGCTTGTCTTAAGCCCAGCCGATGGCCCACCCTCAGGAGCCATATACCCCACTGTGACTGGTACGTCCGTTCAGTTCTAGCTTGCACAATAAAGGGACCTTCCAGGCACAACTTGGTAATGTGTCATCATAAAAAGTCATGGTCCGCAATAACAATAAACTTTCATATACAGAAGTAAAGGCTTGAAAACATCAGTCTGTGTGGAATTCTTCTGTATAATGTTTCATTTCGAACTGACTTACTGAAATAATTGAAGTTTTCCAGTAATATTTAAAGTTATTGATTAGGACTGTAGATGTGTTTCCATAAATGCACTAAACTGTTATTCCAAAAAAATTGTCTAACCTGCCCCGCATTCTCCAGGTGGATAAAATAGGCCGTGGTTACCAGGGTGATCCATCCTCTGCTCTACTGGAGCTTCTGGATCCTGAACAGAATTCCAATTTTCTTGACCATTACCTGGATGTCCCAGTGGATCTGTCAAAAGTAGGACGAAGAGCTTGTACAGTTTAGAGTGTGTGTGTATGTTTGTGACTCTTTTAAGGGTTATCTGTGTGTGTTCCATTTCAGGTTCTGTTCATCTGCACAGCCAATGTGACCGACACCATCCCAGAACCCCTCAGAGACAGGATGGAAATGATCAACGTCTCTGGATATGTGGCCCAGGAGAAACTCTCTATTGCTGAGGTAAATCTGCAGCGACTATGAGAACATTGTCCCCCACTTTTCTTCATATACTCTAAGGGATGGCTGGGTGACATACTGACATTTAGAAAAACAAAATCGAGATAATGCAAATGGACAGAGTGTTGTAAGCATTTAAGATGTTTTATCTATAGTTTTGTTGCCGGGCCTTTAGGCATTAAAAAGTCTGTTGTGTTTGTGTGTGTGTAGCGTTACCTGCTCCCTCAGATGCGCACACTCTGTGGCCTGACTGAAGAGAAGGTCTCCATCTCATCAGATGCCCTCAGTCTTCTCATCAGACAGTACTGCAGAGAGTCTGGAGTGAGGAACCTGCAGAAACAGATAGAGAAGGTGAAACATCTCCCACCTATAATTGAGCATCATTTTTTCACACAGTGGCACAGTTTCATCAAGTTTTTGTGGCTCATGGTTCCTGTGGAACATGGATTTACAGCTGCTATGAACTTGTTAAAGTTTTACTGTGGACATTGACTTTTTTTTTTATTCATTTCAGTCTAGGGCTTTACTTTCCTCAGAGAATAATCTGATATTTAAGGTCATTAAGCCATTGTACTCTGTCCTATGAATCATACAAGGGCCAGTACACATAAACAACTTGGGAAGGAACCTTCTTTGAACTGCTCACAAGAGTATTTGCTCGCATTTCTTTATTTCACTTCTACTGGCCGCACATACTGGCAGACTGTTCACTAGCTCCTTCACTTGTTTTCTCTTTTAAATCTATTTTTATATGTTGTAGGTTCTTTTTTTTTGGCCTTGTTCACCTTATGGAGCTGACCATTTTCATGACCGCTTTATTTTCTTTTTTTAACGGCACATGTCCAGAGACCATGTGAGCAACTCTTTGACCATCAAAGAGACCCATGACATTGAGCTGCTAGTTGTTAGCATCAGGTCGTAAGCCCCCCACCCCCTTTCCCTCTGCTAATGCTGTAACAGCCTGCAATGTCCTCTACACTGTTTCCAGAAGGCTACAAAAACAGCATCCCCAGGCCCTTGTCCTAAAGTCTGAGGACTATAATAATGTCTTCCTGTCCTCCACTTTCCCCACCTGCGCCCAGTATGTTGCCTGCTGCACCAGACAATAAAACACTGTACTTATTGGATATCAACACCAAGGTGGCATGGAACCATCACCTCTCCCTCCCCTGGGGGCTCCGATCATATGCTGGTTCGTCTCCAGCCTGTGCATAAACCCCTTGTACACAGAGAACCAGCTGTGACGCCTACAGTGAAGAGATGGTCTGAGGAGACTAGTAAAGCTCTGAGGGACTGTTTCAGCTCCACTGTGTGGGATGAGCTATGTGCTCCTCATGGGGAGGACATTGACAAGCCCTGGATTAACCCTGAAATAAGGCTCTTCTCAAAGAGAAGAGAGCCTTTAGATTATTAAACAGGGAGGAGCCGAGAGCTGTGCAGAACGAACTGAGAAGAAAGATCAGGGATGAAATAAAACATCTACAGGATGAAGGAGGAGGACCAGCTGCAGCAGAACAGTGAGGTTTGGAAGAGCCTGAAAACAATTTAAGGTCACAAACCAAACTCCCAGGCTGTAGGAAATGAATGGTGGGTAAATTATCTAAACCAGTTCTTCAACAGATATAATCATACTCCCCTCTCCCTCAGCCCAGTCTCCCCTGCTGCAGCCCCCCTTATTGTTGACACCTGCCTGCTTTTCTTCCCAGAACGTCACACATCTGAGGTTTCAGCCATCACCTTCCCCCTGTGGTCTTCATCCCACAGCCCCCTTCCCCCACCACCATCCTGTCCCTTCCCACACTTTAAGTGAGGAATGAGCTGCGAAAGATCAAGGTGCAAAAGGCTGGAGGTTTAGATAGCATCAGCTCAAAGCTCCTGAGGTGCTGCACAGATCAACTGTGTGGCCTCATGGGATACATGTTCTACATGAACCTGAAGCTGGGGAATGTGCCACAGCTGTGGTAGACCTCCTGTGTGATGCCAGTATCTAAGACCACACGTCCAAAGGACCTCAGCAGCTACACTCTAGTAGCACTGACCTTGAAACTGATGAAGATCCTCGAGAGTCTGGTCCTCACGCATCTTCACCCCCTGGTGAGGTCTTTGTTCCATCTTCATAAGTTCACTGATGACTCTGCCGTAGTTGGCCACATCAGATGTGAGGACGACTCAGAGTACTGACAGTAGACATTGCACTTTGTGGACTGGTACCAGCGAAACCACCTCCTGATCAATGCGGGATTAACCAAAGAGCTGTTTGTTGACTACTGCACGATCAGACCCACCACACTGACACTGGTAAACATCCAGAGACATTGTGATAGTGACTCTTCTAAGTACCTAAACTGGATTGGAGTCACAACACTGATGCCATTTACAGGAAGGGCCAGAGTGCACTCTACCTGCTAAGAAGACTAAGATCTTTTGGAGTGCATGAGGCGCTCCTGAAGACCTTTTTTGACTCTGTGGTGGCATTAGCCATCTGCTATGGCACTGTATGTATGAGTAGCAGATTATTTCCAGCTGAGAGAACCCGGTTAGATAACCTCACATTGAAGGCCAGCTCTGATCCTAGGATGCCTCCTGGACACAGTGCAGGCGGTGGGAGACAGAAGGACTCTAGCAAAAATAACATCACTGTTGGACAATTTCTCCCACTCCATGTATGGAGCAGTTGTTCCTTCAGTGAAAGACTGCTGGATTATAGGTGCACAGAGGAGCATTATTGCAGATCCTTCCTTCAGCAGCTGTTAGACTTACTAACCATCACTGCTCCAACAAACTCAATCATCCCTGCTGTTTTTGCCCAGTTTTTCCATTTCTTGTGAATAGCTTGTTGTTGTTTATACATGCACATTTTGTACATTTTCAAAATCAACCTACTCATTTGCACATTTCATTTAATCTGAGTAAACTATTTTTATTTTTAATAGCATACTTGGATTAAACGGATTAACTGTACAGTATTTTTTTCTTATATGTTGTAAATTGTCTCTTATTTTTGTTTTTTTTATATTTTTATCTTTGTGTGTATCTGCATACCTCTATTTACCTTTCACTTTGCTGCTGATACACATGAATATCTCCACTGTGGAACAATAAAGGAAATTTCTATTCTATTCTTTATTTAAGCATGAAAAAAACTCAAAGCTAGATTTGAAAGAGACAACTCTAATAAGCTGATTCCCCAAAGACCTGCAAATAGTCTATCCAGCAGATAATCAGCTGAATGATCTCTCAGGTCTTGTTAGATACGTGAATGACATTAAATAGGACTTTCACAGCTGCTTTCCTTGTCCAGACCTAATGATCTCACCAGGTCTGACCAAGACTCCTGTCCTCCATCCTGTCTCCAAGCAGTACCTCCTCACACTCTCTTGTTTGGGATGTTGTTTCTCCTCCATCCGTTAGGTGTTCCGTAAAGTGGCATTCAATATCGTGAGTGGAGCACAGGACTCAGTGGCCGTCACACCTGACAATCTGCACAATTATGTGGGTAAACCGGTTTTCACAGTGGATCGCATGTATGATGTCACCCCACCAGGAGTGGTCATGGGCCTTGCATGGACAGCTATGGGTGAGAGAAGGCACACAGCTTATAGTGCATCCAGTACTGATAGAGATTGTCAAATCTGAATGTCTGGCTTGTGATTTGTTGACTGTGTAGGAGGCTCCACGCTGTTCATTGAGACGTCACTCCGCCAACCTCTTGGAGGGGCAGAAGCTAAGGGAGAGGGTTCGTTAGAGGTTACAGGTCAGTGGGTCCTGGGTATGGATTCATGTAATACATTTGGAATGTGGGATTTCTGAATTTTCCCATTTGCTAAGAGGTTTTTGCTTGTCAAGAGGATTCTTCACATCTGACAGTGTTGCTAATCTCTGTTGTTCATAAAGTAGTCCTGCTGGTTGCGCTCCATAAACCCTGCACATTGCATGTCAATATCGTTTCTGAAAAGTACCTAATAACTAAAACTGTCAACAGATGGCAAGGAGAGTGCAGAGATTCCCATAAAGAATACAGTTAAAATGGTATTGTGGTATAAATAACCAGAAAATACTAAACGCTTACAGGGTGTAAGTGATGCTTCAAAATCCCACTGTATGTAGACTGTTCCCATCTAGGTGTTGATCGATACGGGAGTTTCTATTGCAGATGCCTAATTTATTATTTCTGGTTGGGCAATTGGTGATATTTTAGGCTGATACTATTTATTTTGCTTATATGATTTGTTTTTCATTCTGCTATTTTGGGCCTATGATCAGAAATTTGCCTTTCTTTCACATGAAACCTGTGCAAAAGCAGGCTGAAGTGATCTGGTTGAAGCTGGAGCTTCTTTTTCTCTCTGTAATTCTATTCATCTGGTGGTGCAGACATGAACTGTGAAGGTGATTATAGGTTATTGTTTTTCTGCTCTCAACATTAAATGATCCCTTGTCACAGTCAAATCAGTTGAGCACCCAGAACGAATTTAATTCAAATCACTTTATTTATATAGCGCCAATTCATAACACATGTTGTCTTAAGGCTCTTTACCAAAAAAAAGTCTATATTCTATCCAGTCATACAGACAGATTGCAAGTCAATTACATCCAAAACAGTTTGATCCTAGTTATCAAACAGTGCAGTCGGATTCAGTTCATTATTCAAATTGGTTAAAATGTTTTTCTATCTAAGGAAACCCAGCAGATTGCATCCAGTCAGTGACTTGTAGCATTCACTCCTCCTGGATGAGCATGTAGAGAGCAACAAGTCGCTTGCATTGTGTCACTGACTTTGCAGCAATTCTTTGTACTGAGCATGCCTCTGGGCAAATTTGTATTTAAATTTGACATTTTCCTGTTTTTCCTGTTAGAATATTTTTCACAGCCAGTTTTTGTTCATATTTGCACAACAAAAGCCAGTAGAACATTATAGGAGACAACATTGATTAGGACTCTCATAGATCTTATTTATGAGAGAAGAACACAGCTCAGGTTCTGGTTTGTTTTTATTTCTGCGGATTCAAGGCTGTTAAAAGTTCTCCTGTTATTCCACCAGCGATGCAACCATGCAGGGAACTACACACTTAGAACACACTTAGTTTTCTTTTAAGATGTCTTCTTGCCTGCAGGTCAACTTGGTGAAGTTATGAAGGAAAGTGCAAAGATTGCTTCAACATTCGCCAGAGCCTTCCTCATGACCAAAGAACCGGGAAATAACTTCCTGATCAGTTCCCACCTGCACCTGCATGTTCCTGAGGTAAATGAGGATGGTTATACTTCATCACAAGCTCTCACACACACACCCACACACGCTTCCACAGTGGAGTCCACAAAACAGGAGCAAGTGCATAGAGGCAACTCCTCCCACTGTTGTAGGGTTAACCCAGGTCTCTCTGCAGAGTGGGAATAAGGCTCTCATGACAGAAATAAAAGCCCTGATTTTGCAGCAACCAGTGATTCAGACTCTCTCTAATTTATATTGAGTCAGAAAAGTTCCTAAAGGTGCAACTGTAGCACACTTTAACGGGATTTCACTGACAGGCTAGTTTGTTCTATCACTTTAAGTGACATTAGGGGAGAGGAGAACAAAAAACAACGGGGCAGAATTCTAACCTGTGATCCTTTCATGGCGATTATGGTTCTTAATTGTACCTCAGAACATAAATGGCTTGAACAATAAAGTGGCTTGTAAAAGTATTCATACCTCTTGAACTTTTCCACATATTGTCACATTAAACCACAAACATAAATATATTTTATTGGAATTTTATGTGAAAGACCAACACAAAGTGGTATAACATTAAGAAGTGGAATGTAAATTATACATGATTTCTTTTTCTTTTTTTACAAATAAAAAGCCGAAAAGGGGATTTGCAAAAGTATTCAGCCCCCCTGAGCCAATACTTTGTGGAACCACCTTTTGCTGCAGTTACAGCTGCAAGTCTTTTAGGGTAGGTCTCTACCAGCTTTGCACATCTAGTGACTGAATTTTTTCTCATTCTTCTTTGCAAAAACAGCTTAAGCTCAGTCAGATTAGATGGAGAGCATTTCTGAACAGCGGTTTTGTATATGACTTTGTGTTGGTTTTTCACATATAATTCCAATTAAATATATCTCTGTTTGTGGTTGTAATCTGACAGTATGTGGAAAAGTTCAAGGGGTGTGAATACTTTTACAAGCCACTGTAACTACAGATACTGTTAGTGTTAAAAGAAAATATGAGCTGTATATGAGTTTATGCTGCAAGCCACTTCACCCACCTTGCATGCTGATGGTTGTCAGAGGGCTTGGTGGTACCGGTTGTATGGCGGCCTCACTTCCATCAGACGGCCCCAGCTACAATGTAGCCTACACACTGTGTGAGTGTGGGTATGAATGGGTGATGATGGATTGTAGTGTAAAGTGCTTTGGGTCCTTGGACTCGATAAAGCGCTATGCAAATGCAGGCCATTTACCATGACTGAATAACGGTGTTAAAAGATGTTGTTAATTCAAAATGCTTACAGTAGCATTAACACTCCATCCTATAGTTCTTGGTAAATAAGAAAGATGCTGTCTTCCTACTGGTGGCTTTTTCTTGGGTTAACTCCCACACTAGTAAATGCAGCTGAAATGCAGGGATCAGTAATGGCCCCAGAAGATTTCACTGGTTCCTGTTGTGGAGAAATGTCTTCTGTGTATCTTCTGTCTGGTTGCCTTTGCTCATTGTTTTCACTGACTGGCTGATGCTCTGGTAACTTCCTGTAAACACTATCACGCCACACATAATGGTAAAACTAATGTGCTGTTGATCCGGTTATGTCCAAAATCTTCTGAATGTCTCAACTTGGTGCTAAATTGTTTTTGTCAGGGAGTGGAAGTCAGTTTTTTTGTTCTTTTTAAAAGAGCGCCATTTAATGTTGGCAGAATTAGCTCTTCATAGAAAATATGAAAATCCCTCACAGACATACCAAATACATTTTTGTATTTTCGTTTGCTCTTTTGCAGGGAGCAACTCCTAAAGATGGACCCAGCGCTGGTTGCACTATTGTTACTGCACTGTTGTCCCTGGCAACCAACAAGTCAGTGCGTCAGAATGTGGCCATGACTGGAGAGGTGTCGCTAACTGGCAAAATCCTGCCAGTAGGCGGAATCAAAGAGAAAACTATTGCTGTATGGAACACACGCACACACTCACACACACACAGTAATAAAACATATTATGGTCTTGTGACAAACTTCAGTTGTGAGCAGGACAATCAGTTCACCTAGTTACCCTGACACAGCATAACAAGGTTTGCCATGAAAAGGCTGAGTAAGATCAGCATATCACAGCAAACATTTAGCATAAAACCCAGACTTGGAGTTTGAGACATTGTTACAGTGTCTTGGCCTTTTTTCCACCTTCACTTCCCACAGCTAAATTACTGATCACAAAGAGGCGGGTGAATTTTCAATCTCTTGCGTGCTATCTTTAAAACCAGTAATTTTTCCATGAAAAGGCATTCTGTTCATCAGAGAAACGGCCTGAGGGAAGAAGCTGTCTCTGTGGCGACTGGTTTTTACAAATATCGCATTGTAGCGCCACCTGAAGGTAAAAGTCTAAACAGTTTGTGTCCAGGATGTGTGGGGTCTACAGAGGTGTTAGCTGCCCTTTTCCTGACCCCAGATCTGTACAAGTCCTTGATGGAGGGAAGGTCAACCCTGATAATTCTCTCTACAGACCTGATTGTGAACATCGCTGTATATTAAGGGACTGTTTCCTGCATTATTATGCATGAATAAATATGACAGCTTCTGTTTATGAAACCAAGAAAAATCATGGTCTGCAGCACCTAGACACATTGCACCCAGCACTGAAACTGATGTGTTTTATGGGTTACCTTATAAAGCTCGAAATTGTCATGTTTGATGCTTTCAGTGTTGTACAATATTTATGTTGGGAAGAATTTGTTCAAAGTTGTTCCTGAGAAATTTAAAGACTTGTCCGACCTCTTCTGGCTAAAAGCCCTTTATTATTATTAGTAGTAGTAGTATTTTAGCTATTCTGCAAGTTACACAGATGAACCGGACATTCTAAATGGCTTCAGTTTAAAGTTTATTTAGCATTAGCTGCAAGCTGCTAGTGAAGGCACACAACTCCTGTTGTGTCTTTTTGTCTCTACATGTAGTGCTCACTCTTAAAGTCATGAGTCATTTTTAAACATTTTAGCAATTAAGTTCTGTTTTTATCAGTATTGACACTGAATATTTTCTCTGTCAGGCCCGCCGTGCTGGTGTGAACTGCATCATTCTTCCAGCTGAGAATAGAAAGGACTTCTCTGACCTGCCAGACTACATCAGAGATGGACTGGAGGTCCACTTTGTGGACCACTATAGCCAGATTTATCCAATTGTCTTCCCACAGAACTAGGAAGGGACAGTATTAAAAGCGTGAAACTGCACATCATTCCGGTTGTAGACTGTTATATTTTTGTAGCTCTAGTCCTGCTATGGAGACCGGTACCATCAGTTCTAGGATCATCCATAGGTCGATCCTAGAACAGATGGCTTTGATGATTACAAGCATTCATCCTGACACATAGCTCAACTGAGCGCTGTCATTTTTGGGCAGGATCATTGGATTGGAACCGGCCAGGCCACAAACGAGCTTGGACAGTACGGTGGTGACATCCTCCAAAGTCATTGTGTCACTGATGAACACAAGTCTGAAGGATGACTGCTGCCATGCAGCTTCTTTACCCACACCTCTGTGGAAGGACACTTTCAGAGATTGTTTAATGTAATGCCAGACATGAAGTCCATCATATTTAAATAAAGTGTAAGACAAAACTGATGGAAATGCTACAATGATTTTATTGTGTTCAGATTTTGGTAAAAATGAAGTGGGTTGGGCTAGGTGTGACCAGCCTCACAGCTTACTTAGGTTGACCATGAATCTGATGCTGAACTGAAGAGAAAAAGACTTTCAGGACAGTCAAGGCAAGTTTATTTGTAACACATTTCATCAACAAGACAAAGTGCTTTACATGATGAAAACACAAAACAGTGTATTGCAGTGGCATAATATAGGAAAGTTGGTCTACAGATGAAAATGTTTCAGTTAATATTTCAAATAGAACAATCAATAGCATCTCTAAACAAATGGGTTTTTAACCTTGATTTAAAAGAACTCAGAATTTCAGATTTGTTTTTTCAGTTTTCTGGGAGTTTGTTCCAGATTAGTGGAGCAATAAGTACTGAATGTTGCTTCTCCATGGTTGGTTCTGGGGATGCAGAGTAGACTTGAACCTGAAGACCTGAGTGGTCTGGAAGGCTGATACAACAAATCTTTAATGTGTTTTGGTGCTAAGCCATTCGCTGACTTATAAACTAACAGAAATATTTTAAAGTTTATTCTCTGAGATACAGGGAGCCAGTGGACTTTAGAACTGGGGTTATTTTCTCTAATTCCTTAGTTTTAGTGAGGACGCAGGAAGCAGCGTCCTTGATCAGCTGCAGTTGTCTGATGGACTTTTTAGAAAGACCTGTGAAGACACCGTTGTTGTATGGTTTCAAATTGTGATAGACGTCTTGTGGTAAGAAGTGGGCTAATTTTTCCAAATCTTGATGCCTACACATTGCAGATCACAATTAAAGGGAAATTTAAAAGTGGAGACATTTCCAGTTTCTTTGGCAAAAAAAAAATGAGGGATGAGAAGAAGAGACAGATTTGAGGAAGGAAGAATGATGGAGAGACCAGGAGGGTCACAGGTGAGGGAGGCCACTGAAAGTGCAACAGGTGAAAAAATGTGTCAAAATGATAAATATGATGTTGGCATAAGCAGTGAAGATAAGAAGAATTCAGATAGTGAGAAGGAAGAAGAGTCAGGGAATCCAGCCTATCCCGCTGGACCACCTGGTGTGAAATGATGGTATAAATTCCAGTGCAGGGATATTAGATGTTTCATTGAACAACATATCTGCAGAAGTCTACAGGTGTATTATGAAGTTAGATAGATGTAGTCAAACTATGTTTTAATCTTATAATAAAAGCAAATATTAATACGCAAAAACGCAGTAAAAACTATTAGATCATGAATTATTAGATCAATTGTGACTATATTATTTTTGACATACCAAGATGCAAAGATGACACCCAACAGTTGTCTTTGTTTCTTAGAAAAGAAAATGACTCAATAAATACTTTAAAAATGTTTTGTTTTGTTTTGTTTTGTTGATTCTATTTACATATAAGAGATTTCTTACGTATTTAAATGAAGAGCTCATTATATATACCTTTTAGGGGGTCTACGCCTATATTGCCCGGGAGAGGGAGTCTATCCCATAATTTGCTTAGAAAAAACTGAGATGAAAATGTCGAAGAGACAATCAGGGTTGTAGAGGTTTGTTCGGTGAAGTGGGGGAGGGGCAGCCGCAAAGTCTGCTCCCACTAGATGGGAGGTGCGCTGGAAGAGAGGCTGAAAAGCCAGCCGGATGATGGGATTTAACAGAACCATCAGAGCCTGTTCCCTCTTCTTCACCTGCACATATCAGCCTTAGTGGCTGCGCCGCTGTCCTTTGCCGCTCAACCCCGTCTCCCTCCGGCTGTTCAGCGGCTGCTCTGCTCGGAGACAGGCGGAGCATCGCTGCAGGAGTCCTCCTGTCGGGCCTGATCAGGTAAATCCAATGAGTCGCTGTGCAGTCTGTTTATCTCCACCTTCCAGATCCATCACTGTGCTCCTGAAGCCCGGACCTGATCACTCTGATCCGGTGGTTCTGTGGCCTGTAGCAGAGTTGGATCTCTGTGTATGCTGGGGCTGTACTCGAATTACGAATGAAAAACACGTATGGCGTCATGTCGGCTTATATCTACTACATTCATGTGATGCCAGAGATGTGTTTGTTAATCAGCAGCAGAATGTCCGCCCCCAGAAGAGACGAAGAAAAGGCCCAAACAAACAGTCAATGCCTAATTCTGTCAGTGGTTTCCGTGGAGACTCAGTTACATTAGACAGTAATACAAGTGTAGCTTAAAAAAAAGAAATGTCGTAAAAAAAAGGTTAATATTTGTCAGTCAGTCAGTCATTTTCTACCGCTTATTCCATAGTGGGTCGCCGGGGAGCTGGTGCCTATCTCCAGCAGTCTATTGGCGAGAGACTGGCGACCCTGGACAGGTCGCCAGTCTCTCGCAGAGGTTAATATTTGTTGTCCATCATTTTCAAAAAGTAAAACTAATTCATTACTCATAGAGTGAATGTATATCGAGCCCAGGGCCGTAGCCAGACTTACTGAGGTCCACCACTCATTATCCCCATGCACATCAGTTACAGTGAAGACCAAAACTTAATTAAAATGGAAGCATTCATTTAAAACGTAAGTGATTTTAATGTGTCATGTATTTGTGTGTGTGTGTGTTCTTGTACTTGTTGCTGAGTGAGAACCATTTTTCGTATTTTTATCGCAAAATGAGGACATTTTCCTGGTCCTCACTTTTCCAAATTCCGTTCTTGGGACAGGGGTTAGCTTTAGGTCTAGGGTATGAATTGAGTTAGGGTTAGGGTTAGGTATGAACTGGTTAGGGTTAGTTTTAGGGTCAGGGTTAGGCACTAAAAATCAAGGAAAATGAATGGAAGTCAATGGAAGTAACTGAAAAGTCCTCATAAAGATAGTAAAACACGGATGTGTTTGTGTGTGAATCCATGGGGAGCAACATCATCTGAAGCAACATGGACTCACAACTATGTTGACTCACTGAAATGACATGAATTAGTTTATATGAATGTTGATTGTTCACACTGCACAAACACATTCAAAACACAAGATCTGAGCATGCTTCTTACCTCTGTTCTCACACTCTCACCTGTATCTCCTGACAAATCAAAAACATAGTTATCCACCTGCCTTAGTCTATCTTTAAGTCAGAATTCATTTTAGATTTGACTCACTGAAATATTTTATAACATAAATAAAGTGTGCTTTATTAAGTAATACACACATTTAATAGTGAAACTGTTATTTTGCATTGTATTATTTGCAGTCAAATTTAGCCTGGATATCACTGTAATAACACATCTATCTGTGGTCAGTAGTAGTCTAAAGTGAATGTAATAAAGGCCAGTCAGTTTATGTTTGTTTTGAACAACACAGGGACATTGGTCTCAGAAACGCATCCTGTTTGGGGCGGATGGACAGCAGCCATCTATTTAATCCCTTTTTATCGTCTGGATTAAATAAACAAAGGATCCCTGTTCATTTATAAAACCAGCAAAATAAAAGTCTTAAAAAAAAGTCTAACTTAAAAAAAAAATATTTAATGGCTGGAAACTTTCGCTGTTAAAATAGAAACATTATTAGTCTATCAAAGCTGCTCACAAAAATGTGCCAACTGAAATCAAACAACTTTGTCAATGGGCGGTAACTATTCTAACGAGCCATTAGCTGCACTCTTCTTCGTAAACATTGGGTTTGCCTGCCTGCCTCCTACAGTAACCTGGTGGAGCTACTCAGAGAATTTTATACACAGCACAAAAATACTGAGGTCCGTACCTCGGTGTTCTCAATGGTAGCTACAGTTATGATCGAGCTTTTATTTCTTGTAATTTTGATGATAATCGCTTACAGATAATGAAAGCCCCAAAATTCAGTGTCTCAGAAAATTTAAATATTTTGAAAAAGGTAAATATGGTTTCACACCCTAATCAGCTAATTAACTCAAAATCCCTGCAAATGTTTCCTGAGCCTCTAAATGGTCTCTCACTCTGGGTCACTTGGCTACACAATTATGGGGAAGACCGCATACTGGACAGAAGACCAGATGTCCAGAAGACAGTCACTGACAACCTACACAAGGAGGGTAAGCCACAAAAGGTCATTACTAAAGAGGCTGGTTGTTCAGAGTGCTGTTTTCAAGCATATTTAGAGAAAGTTGAGTGGAAGGAAAAGGTGTGGTATGAAAAGGTGCACCAGCATCAGGCATAACCGCAGCCATAGTGGATCGTTAAACAAAATGCAAGAGTGGGGAGGCTCAGAATCCACGTTTCTTTAAGTCCAGTATGAAGTTTCCACAGTCCATGTCATCTGCAGGTGTTGGTCCACTGTGTTTTCTGAAGTACAGAGTCAACACAGCTGTCTATTAGGAAATTTTAGAGCATGTCATGCTTCCTTCTGCTGACAAGCTGTATGGAGATACTGATTTCATTTTCCAACAGGACTTGGTACCGACCCACACTGCCAAAGATACCAAAACCTGGTTCAATGACCATGGTGTTACTGTGCTTAAATGGGCAGCAAAATGGCCTAACCTGAACCGGAGTATTGTCGAGAGGAAAATGAGAGACACCAGACCCCACAATGCAGATGACTTGAAGGTTGCTATCAAAGCAACCTAGGCTTTCATTACACCTCAGGAGACACCTCTGCAATATTCTAATTTTCTGAGACACTGGATTTTGGGGTTTCATAATCTGTATGTCATAATTATTGAAATTACAAAGAATAAAATATTACAATATTGAAATATTTCACGTGTCCATGCACATTCTTCTGCTGTCGGATAACAGAGATTTGTGAGGGCAATGTTCCATACACATTGCCTAAACAGTATTAGTTTGTGCGAATCATTTAATCACAGACTGCTTGGAGAACTCATACCAGTGCACATCAGGAGTTGCAGAAAGACTAAAGGGCAGACCATAGTTGGGCGTACTGTGAGCAATGTGGACTTTGCGCGCACTGTCCGCGGCTTTACCAATTTTCTCCATCTGGTTCTTCAGGTAACAAATTCCTACATTTCCCACACTTTCTGCCATAGCTGCGTCGGACGCGGAGGCAGAACTAATTTGCCGTGTAGAAAAACAAAGAAAAGAAGGTGGTGTTAAAGGCCACTAAACCACACTAGGAACAAAGAAAAGGAATGCACCTCTCATTGCAAGGCAAAGAGTGGCTTTTACGCTGTGCGTCTTCGCTACTGGCTGCTCAGAGCAGTGTGTCACATATAAAACAGTTTGATATGGAGACTTTTGTCACTGAGCAGTTTATTGTGTGGCACCACATACGCGGTCAAAAAAATTGAGTTTTGAACATCCGTGGAGTCAAGTACATGCGACTATGTTTTGCCATTTAGACTAAAGAAAAATTTAATCCCTACTGTTTGTGGCAAATCTGCAGATGACAGAAATGTAAGTACCTATTGTTGTGTCTTATAAGTTTCGGTTTCATGTGTAGAAGTGCTGTTTGGGGGCGTGGCCAGATACAGCAAATTTGCATAAAAGTGACAGAGCCCTAAACCAGCTCATTCTGAAATGGGAAACTGAGGAGGTGGAACCTCTGAGAGATATCTGAGAATGATATTGTGCGAAAAATTTAATTAACATGTTTTGTATAGCTCACAGACCTATCCCAAATGTTTTAAAGGAAGTATAATAGGTCACCTTTAACGAGATCAGCATGTACCAGTAGTATGGAGAGAAAACAGACTCAATATATGCGTGTATCTCTAATAGATTTGTAAAGTGTGTAAACCTCTTTGTGTGTAAATTTAGGTACTTGTATGTGTTACCCTTAAAAGCATTTTGTGCCTAACTTCTGGTATTTGCAAATGTTTGCCCAAATGCACACACAAGTATTAAAAAATTACGAGTTCAAAATAAAATTACACACACTACTCGAACTAATACAAATTGTTAAATACGTGTGCATGACTCACCTGATACACACGGACAAAACTGCAGTTACGCACAAATCAGTTTACAAGCGCGGGGAGGTTTTTGAGACTCGTTTCATGCTTCAGGGAGCCTCACAGATCCGTGCATACATGGTGCGTTTAAATGTTGGTGGAAAGCTGGGTCATTTGAATTGCCTTCGGATTCTAGCATTATTTCCCTCTATCCTTCTGCCTTAGTAGCAGAAGCACCCCTTGTATGCACTTGTTTGTTTTACAACTACAAGTACCCCTTAGTTATAACACAGACACCCACGTTTACTTTTTCATATTCTAAATTGTTTATGTAGACATGTATCAATTTATTAATCGTGCACGTGTAATTATATGGTTAATAGAAACGACCACTAGGCGGTGAAATGGTTCATTGGCTGGGAAAAACAGGCAGTCAATCCCAGATAGAAAAAAATCTGATCAAGCCAAGAAGACGGTAATGGCGGGATATCCAGGTGGTCTACCCTCAGAAGTAAGTATAAGTTAAACCTACTCGCTGTGCACTTGATTTTAATGAGACAGCCAGTACTTTTAGATAATTTCAGGTAACGTCGATGTGTCGGCTAGATTGGTAAAGCCTGAGCCTCCTCAAAACATTTCTCTGTTAGCACGAGCTAATGTCTATGGGAGCTAAGCTAATTTAGCAGTTGGGAGCAGGCCCGGGAAGCCTCTCTTGTATTGACATTCAATATTTCTTTTGGCTGAGCATTTTCATCAATGTGTAGTGCCTGAAGTTAAACTTGTTATACAGTCAGTAAAGTGGGGAACAATTTAATCATGTTTCAGACAGTTTAAAACATTTTACTGTTGTACTTCATGCATGGTCCCTAAACTATTTTGACTGTAATTCTGGTTTTGATTGTTTTAACAAATTTGGAATTTATTTGTTGTCTCAACTGCAAATTGTGAGAAGTATAGCTCAGGCCATTGTGTCTGCTCTGACAAAGGACGTTGGTCGCAATTTAAATACTTCTCCTGCACCATCATCAAGTTCATCTGTTGTCCAAAACAGCGCAGCAAACACTTTACGCCCTATTACCCAAACGTCAAAAACAAGAGTTAACTCAGCTTTAAAAAGGTAAGGTTTGACAGTTTTCATGCTAAATTTGAAAATTAAGTTTGTTACCAGTATTTGCCTATTTTATGTTCTCTTAATGTTTATCATGACTTTGTTGGTATTTAGTCATTTTATAAGGTTTTGTCTTAATGCTATCTTGTCTCAAACCAGTATTCTTCCCTGTATTTTCAATGTCAATTTCCAAAACTTTTAATAAGTCAGAGGTCAAAAAAGGCAAAGGCAGGATCATCAGCCCCAGTTGTCCCAAAAAAATCACAAACCTCATCATATATGTCCTGCCAGGCCCCTCCAACCTCACCCCTAGAGCTTCAGAGGAACTTGTTTTAGCCCAGCTGGATTAGGAAAAAGTGTGTTGGCTGACTCAGAAGAAGGCAAACACGAAGAGGTTTTCAATCACAATGATTAACAATGATTAAATATTTTCTCATAATGTTATATATGATTTGTATTGCATTGGTGTACTCATAGTAAAAAAAAAAAAACATTTGTGACATAGAGAGAGAGAGATACTGTCTCATGAGAAGATGGCATTAAACATTTCTAAAAATGTGAGCATACAGTATATCACTTTTGTGGCATACTTTAAAAATATCAGTTTTTTTCTGCAATTGCATTTGTAGTGAAAATTCAAGGTTTACTTCTGTAACAAATTGTCAGACAGGTGAAAGAGTTTATAAAACTCAAACCACTCAATGGAAGATGGATGTTCTACAAAGCCTCAGGTTGAAATGATTACTTTTTAAAGAGAGTGTATGTCTGTTCTTTGACATTACATGCTGATGTTAGACCAATGCAGTTTTATATGGTTCTTTTGTTTATTTGTTGTCAGTTGGAGGCGGTCAAAGAAAGCTGTCTGTCATACCCATGGATGCAGAGGGTTACAGTGGCCAGGAACTTCCGTCTGCATCAAATAATGAGAAAATAGTGCTCTTCTTGGTGCCCCTCCAGGAGGAAATGGACACAGAGCCTATTCCTTTTGATGCTGAACAATTTTCCACAATGCCTCAGGTGCCCTGTTTCACATGCAACAACACCATGCCACTACAAATGCTGGCACTGCATGCTGGAAAATTCCAACCCATGTCTAATGTAATTTTTTTGTCTAAACGTTTTTATGTTAACCATAGTTTACATTACCTTTCCCAGGCCTCTTTCCATGTCTGGTAAATGTTATTGTTAACTACCTGGCTTGTGCACTCCTTGTCAGATCATGTTTTGAATATTTATAATATATAAAAGCATGCTAATATTTTTATTTATTTTTAAAGGACATTCACTGAATCTGTCTTTTATAATTTAAACAGAGACTGAGCCTGCAGAGACTCATGAAGATGGTGAAGATGCCATGGGGGAGCATAAAGACACAGTGGAAGATTTGGGGGAAAGATAGGTATTTCTACACAATATGGAAAGTAACAAAAGTAGAAGGCGGCTTTTTGTCCACAATGTACAAAGATGAACATGTTCTGTGGCATATTTTGCATGCAGTTCATTGTTTCAGGTATTTTTTTATGTTTTTAGCATACCTGCAAATAAATTATTTTGTGTTGGGATTTTTACTAGTTATGACATTTTTCTTTTGGTATGTACAGAGTTGCCCTATTTGCCAGAGGGACTTCTTAAAGTCAGTGCTTCCTTATCATGCCAGTGAATGCTGTGACAGGTATTAATGTTTTGTTATTTTACTGATTTGTTTCTTGCCTGTTTGTATTTCGATCATCAGGAGCTTTTGACAAAATGGGTCTTGTCTCTAGAGGACACTGATATGTCACTGATATTGACCAACGGGAGACCATTGGTCTTGAAACCACAGTAAATAAAATTTATTTGCAAAGTTTTTTTTTAATGTAACCCAAGTTTCAAAAATGAATTCCAGCTATTTTTGATTCAATTCTGAAATGCAATAATAATTGTGTCTTCCAGCTGCTAAAAGTAAAAATGACAGAGGAAGAGAGGTAAAGGTTGTCCAGTCTGTGTGTGGAGTGGTATTTCCCTGTACCCACCAAGAAAACAAATGAGCTACTCCTCTTACAGCAGCTCCTTACTCATGCTGTAATATATATTTCTCCATGTCTTTTGTTTTATGTTTTCTTAACTTATTTAAGCTAATTGAGCCAGCTAGCTTCAGTAACCAATGTTGTACCATACTTCAGAAGCAAGTAATGTTTTGTGAAAGCTAATGAACATAACATTAATGAAGTTAAAATTTACAGGCCCTCACTCGACTCAGTGTGCAAATAAAGCACCTGAAAAAGGAAATAAAAGAAACTGGCATCTGGCCACTGATTACCTCCGGACCTGATGTTGTGCCACTCCTTTTCCACAGAGAGAGTGAACTGGTAATTACCCTGGTAATTACAGAATGATGAACATTACAGAGATGTATCCCATAGGGTGTTTGTACTATATAGAACATTTTTTTTTTATATAACTACTTATACGTTTCTACAATTACAGATGGTCCTGCAGTCAATCATTTGGCCTCAGGTGAGGGATACTAATGAGAGAGGACAGCGATGACTTGGAATCAGAAAGTGTCCAGGTGTCAGGGTTCGTCTGTCAGTCTGTTGAAGGTAAAGTGTGTCCTTGGAATTGGACAAATGTTTTTCAAATATTGATAAATGACATACAACACATACCAGCATAATTTATGAAATTGCTTCTCAGCCAATCATTTTACACCACTTCACAGACAGTTCGAAACATAAAAGACTGCCAGCTAAATTAGGTAAAGTGACTGTGTTTCGTGTAGTTGCAATGCAATGCTTGGTGAAAAAAGGAAAGCTAGCTTTCACAGCCAATCAGTAAACATAAAAAAACCTATATTATCTACTGTATATATATATATCCAAATCCAAAAACCCAATTTCTCAGGGCCAATAGGATCCAATGTCCTACAACAAAGAAATATTATATGCCTGACTGCTGGTATATCAGTGTACATTGTAACATGTTCAGATGGTAAAGATTTTTACTGGACTGTAGTTAATACTGAAAATGAAATTGCCAATTAATAAACGCATACTTCTTGAAATACAAACATTTTATACAATTTAACACCAATAAAAAATAAATACTTCCTTTAAAAAAGTCGAGTGGATACATATTTGACATAAAGAGAAATTCCTACATTTGTTTCATAGATCCAAGCAAGTTTTAGATGCAGTAATATTAATTCTCTCACAGACAAGTTTGTCATTGTATCATTTCTACAGAAAAAACACCATACAATTTCAAAAATAAATGTATTCATACTTTCTAAATTCTTCAGGCAGTCTGTGGCAGCTGATGAGATTCTGGGTCGGCTGGGAGGTTCCATGCAAAGACCTCAAACTTGAAGTGGTGCTGTCCACCGGACCAAGGCACCTGCCTACCTCATCCACCTGCAATGAGCACTTACACCTTCCAAGCCATTACAATGGTTATCCTGCTCTGTTAGCAGATATGATGGCGTGTCTAAAATCAGTAGAGACTGGCTTTGGCCTTGTTTGAATATGCTTCATGGTGCTTGTTGTTAAATGAATACAATTCAGAAGTTATGTCATTTAACTATCAGCTGATGAACTTTTGATACGAACTGTTCATTTTTCACCATTATCTGACATAATGACAGATGTGTGCTCCTAAAGGTGGCAATGCAAGATACCTGAAACATAAACCAGACTTCTAAAACCCCATGTTTCCCTGGCTATTTTACTAAATATGCAAAGATATAGGAGCACTCATAAAAATTCTCCAATCTGTGTTATATGTAAGGATGTACATTAAAGTTCACTTGCAAAATGTTTTTGTCACTTTGTTCTTCCATGTAGTATATACAGAGTTATGGCATTTTTTCTGTCTTTTGTGACATAAAGCTTTTTTTTTCCCTCAAGCAGTTACTATTGGTATGTTTGTTTGTTTTTTTTGATTGACTTTAAACGAATAGGCAGGTAATGCTGGTTAATGGTATCGGACCAAAATGCAGACAAGCAGGTAGAAGCAGCAAGGTGATTTGATAATTTTTATAAAAAACTGTTGTATCTAATTTGTTACAAGAAATGTTTCCATATACTGTACTGTATGCAAGTAAATGTCCCTGCCACTGGACTCTGATGGTTGGAGAAGGTCAATGTGTTCTCAGAGCAGCACCATCTGATCATCTGTAAGTGGGCTGTCATGGAACTCACACCTCAGCATGTGGATCAGAAACTAGAGCACACATTTGCAAATACCAGAAGTTGCCCACCAAATGCTTTTAAGGGTTTACAAATCATGTTTTACACATACAAGTTCCCAAATATACTTACAGAGCGTACAAATCTATTATTACAGACGAAGCATATATTGGGTCTGTTTTCTCTCCAAACAGCAGAGATTCACGATCGTCAGCATCATTCTTTAAGGTTTGCATGAAAACCAAACCAAAATAAGCCAAACAGCAGCAGGAAATCATAAATATTCAAACAATAATTTCTTACAACCTATGTTCTCAGTAAAAAAAATAGATAAAAGAAAATAAAAATAATCAAAAAACCCAAACAGTTACAGAGTAATAACTGGTATTCAGATCATTTTCAGGGCTGCATGGCGGTTAAGAAAGTGTCTGAGCTACCGCATCCTGTTGGCGGTCAGACGCCTTGGAGCCTCCCCGAAATCTTTTCCCTAGAAGCAACCCCATTGTCTACAACACTTTCTCTTAAAGGGATGACTCTCAAACAGAACTATACTTTTAACACTTTTAATCTAAATAAGGCAGAGGAATGGTTACAGTGATCAGCGCTGAGGCTCCCGTCCTGGATCCGCCTGGTGATAAAAGTGACAAATAGCCCCGAAGGAAGGTCACATGTAGTTTTATATCTGGTACTCCCATGCAAGGGATGTACTCCCTCAGTGTTTAACAGTAGACTATGTGGCACCATTCTGGTGTCTATTGATAGAGTGTGCATTAGCAGGTGTCCAATCCTCAGTCTAAGTGTGGCTGCAGCATTCTAAACAACCTGGTTACAGAGCGTTCAACAATCGAACCCAATATCCTAAACTTTATGTCAAACCATAGGTCATTTGTCCTCATAATATGCATCAGTGAGCATTCCAATCCATAACCTAACAAAAGTGAAAACATTAGCCTATATACTTTATCATTATGGTGTGTGTGAAAGCTCATCTTTAAGTAATAAGAAAGGTTATTCCTAGCAAAGGAATCCCAGCCAAGAATTTGCTTGTTTTATCCGTGCTTGTGTCGGTTCTCAGGGTACTCTAGCTTCCTCCCACAGTCCAAGAGTACACATTAAGTTTATTTTTGTGTGTCTGTGTTGTCCTGTGATGGCCTGATGACTCGTCCAGGCTGTGTCTCGTCTCTTGACCAGTAACTGCTGGAGATAGGCACCAGCCCCCCTCCCTTTTTTTAGGATGACACACATAGTAGTTGTTCCTGCTGAAAACAGAACAAAGATTAGATCTAAATTTTACAATCATAGGTTAAAAAAGTCCCAGCCTTGTTTGACTCATTATGTGGCTGAAATTCTGTTAACAAAGACACATACAACAAAACACAATGGAATATTTGGAGTAGGACTGAAAATATAATATAAGAAAGGAAAGGAAAGGTACAAATTATGCCTTGCTTTGTTCTTTTTCTCCGTCAACCCTTTTAAACAAGCTGCATTTGTTGCAATGTTTCCTGCTAACTGAGGCCCATAGAGACTGAGATGGAGCTCCTGGGGTCTGGTTATTTCTCCGAGCTTCAAGCTTTGACCTTGGGTTCAATCTGCAGGGATGTCTGAGGAGATTGGCAGCTTTCTGATGGACTTCAGATAGTGACAAGCAGCAACAGTTGCTTCTTTGAACTCATTGCTGTGGTTTTACTTCTCGTCATTGTGTTAGAACACACCTGGATGATCCAGATCAGCAAACTGCTCACACTCCTGGTTTTATAGAGGCACTCACACTGATGATGATCATTTAATAATATCTTATTGATCAGTAGCACCAGGCTGCTACTTTCCCTCTAAAATCCTATGAAAGTAGCAATAGTTTTCCCCATGTCTGTCTAAAAATGTATGGAATCTTGCTTTTTCGCATGATTGTAGTTTTCTGATTTTATGTGCGAGAGTATTTTCTTCATTTGTGGTCATTTGAGATGAGATGTTGAAAAGGATTGCTCTTTATTTGGTACTCATATTTATTGCTCAACAACTAAAATACCTCAGAAGGAATAATTATGGTATTAATATGTTCCAAAAAATAAATTATTTACTGAAACAACTAAGTCACTGCTCTCACCTCTTCTTTAGTCCTGCTTCTCGATGTTATGGCTGTGGGGTTCGTGCTTCTCTTCTCCCTCCTGCTCCTGTCCCCACACACTTTGGTGGGTGTGTCCCCTCCCTGTCCTGCAGGCTGTCGTTGCTACAGCCTTACTGTGGAGTGTGGCTCCACTGACCTGAGGGACATCCCCAGACTCATTCCTCCTTCCACCCAGGTAGTTTTCCTCTCTGTTTGGCACAGTTTGTTTATAGTTTGGGAAAATCCTTCACCATCATGTTTTATTGTGCTTTTTCTTTTTGTAAACAGACCATCTTCCTCCAGGACAATGTGATCAGTCAGATTCGTCGAGTGGACCTCACTCTGCTGAAGCACCTTCATTATCTGTACCTGCAGGTAACATGCTCACATATTTAAACTCCACTGACATTCCTGCTTAAGGGTTAGACAGATTTTATATTGTTGTTCTAATTCAGGACTTTCGCTTGAGATGATTGTGACATTTCTCATTCTATGCTGAGCTAGGGCAATGCTAATCAAGACCAGAGTGTAATCTGACAGGTTGCCAGTCCATGACAGGACAAATGACCATGCAAAGAGTAACCAATTAACCTAATGGTCATGTTTTTGGAATGTAGGAAGAAGGTGGAGTACCAAGAGAAAACCCATGCATGCACAGAGAGAACATGCAAACTTGGGATATTCTTGCTACAAGGCAATAGTGCTACCTACTCCACCACCGGTAAAACTATACAGTAGACAAACCTCCAACAGCTGATTGGCAGCACATCAGATCTAAATTAGATTATTGTTATAAACCCATACAGTAAAATCCAGTATGGTGACCAGTGGGTAGAGTGAGCTACAGAGTGCAGGGAAACCCTAATATCCCAACGACACTGCTTTTCAATACAGTATACCAAAAAACAGTTTATGACAACTTTCTGCCAGAAGAAATCTTACCTTCAAAGTATTCCCACAGACAGCTGCTTGATTATTCCACATCATTCAGCAGCTGGGCCTGATTTGATCAAAGATCAGATATAAATAATTTTAGTTTCTTTTTCTGTCCCTCCTCCAGAACAACAGCATCTCAGGTGTGGAGCCTGGCTCTTTTCATGACCAGAGCCAGCTGTTGGAGCTCGCACTGAATGGGAACCGGATCCATCTGCTGACACCTAGCATGCTTCAGGGGCTCGAACAGCTCCGCATACTGTACCTGTCAGGAAATGACATCACACGCCTGCTGGACTACACCTTCAAGGGTTTACAAGTAAAACATATCAGAACACACTGAAGCCTTCATTTAGCTACCTAATGGATATTTCAGCAGTTTTTTCCGATCATACATCCAGTATTTCTCAGACCCAGATGAAAACTGTGGAGATCTGCACTGAGAACTTGTACGTATGTGCTGAATCAACCCTTTTAAGCCCGACGGGGGCCGGTCACGTAATTTGAATGCGTATCAGATGCGAAACGCCTGCGTAAATTTACAGGCCCCTATAGCCTGAGCTCTGATTCCACTAGCTTCCAGTATCGTGTTATGCCAGTGATGGTAATAACGACGTTAAAATAAACGGTGTTACCTTTTTCAGTAACAAGTAATTAAGCAAATTAGTTTTTTCAGCGTTACAACACCATTACCGTTACCGACAATTACATGGGTCGGGTTATAAACTATAGCTACTCATTGAAGCTCTTGTCATCTGTTCACAGCCACAGGAGCTAAGCTTTTTTTCTTTGGTGAAGGGAGAAGTGAGGGTCGAGACAATCGCATAAGTGATGATGATTGGCTAAGGTAGAGTAAGCTTTAACTGTAAGCCAATCAGAGGCAGTGCTCAGTTTATACACAAACCACAAACATACACAGTGAGCCCTGCTCAGGCAAACTAGCAGATGTAAACTGCGACAATGGTGGGCCTGGAGGGAAAGATTGTGTTTTCAAATTGGAAGTACAGACACTACTTTATTCTCCTTGAGGTAAAATGCACAAATCTACATGTAAAGTAAATATTAAAAGTTCAGTGTAAAACTTGTTGTGATTATTATTATGAATATATTGTTTTATATTTAATATTAATATTTTAATATTTCATTAAATAATAATTCGGTCTGTTAAGTGTTGTCCGATGAATACCAGCCCAATAAGACGGTGTTATTAGGACAATAGTGAAAGGGATGAGCCAAGCTCTGGCATTACTGAATAGTAAAACTCTGTATACACATGGAATAAATTCAAACAATGTCTTAAAATGCAAGAATTTATTAACAAAAATAAGTCAACGCAGAGTCAAAACATATTTCAAGCAACAAACTCTTTACTAAACTAGAACAATCCAACTAAACTACCAAGCAGAATGAAAGAATAAGAAGGACCGACTATGTACAATATGAACAAGTGAATCAATGATGGCTAAAAAGCATGACCAATAAAGTGATGCAACATTAACATTCAATGAGGAATCTTGAGGAATCTCAAAATTAAGTTAAGTTAGTCTTGGAACTGACTTTGGCAATAATTGGTATACCTTCAAACAACCATTCACAATGCAAGATCAGATAAAACATTATTTTAATTAAGTAATATTTTAAAGCATGATTTGCTGAATAAAACCAACCTTCTGGATGACTTATTCTCAATGGTGTTTTATCAGCTGCCTTTATTTAATACGGATTTAATAGGGAAATATTAAAATAATATTTAAGAAAATATTATTTTGAAAAAGAACCAAACCTTTCTGCATGAGTCTTAATGGTGTTTAATTAGTAAAGGTGTTTAATTTAGTAAAATAATATTTGGGGAAATATTATTTTTCTAGATTGGAAACTAACAACCTTTCTGAATAAATGATTCTTAACTTGGTGACGACAAAACCTGCGGGCTCATAAGACGACCGTCATAAGTCACGTATCACTTTAGCCGTTAGTGGTTGAAGCTAAGAAAAGAAAGTCGAATGCTAAGAAAAGTCAAATGTATCTTTAAAGTACCATCAATAAAAGGATCAAAATGCATAAGCGTTGACATTGCTTTATGGCCGATAAAGTTTGTCCAAACTTTAAAAAATACAACACAAAACACATCATTAGCTGAGCAGTTAGTCTGCTAGCACTTAGCTGAGTTTTCTTTCTTTTTAACAGCGTGTCCTGTCCAGCAGAGTAGCACTCAGAATTGTTGTCAGAGTGCCAAGAAGAAACCCAACAGATTTATATTCACAAGTAGAGCGTTACGGCTAATGCTTTAATGCTCTGCTTGATATTTATAAAAGAAACTTTATTAGAAACTGCGTTGGTATTATTTCCACTGTTAAGGACACGTAGACAGAAACAAAAAGGAAAAAAATAAGAAGCACAAAAGAGAGAGAGGTGGGGCAAAAAGAAAAAAGGGAGAGAAGGAGAAAAGAATGGAGGAGAGAAAGAAGGATGAAGAGATTCCACGATAACACCCTAGAAGATTGCTTCTACACCTGCAGAAACATACTGTATATAATTTCAACCTGGAAAGACTCACATAATGGAGAAACAACAAGAAGACGGTCAAAAAATTTATTAATGAAAGATTATTTCTTTGGGGCTCAGACCCCTGAGGAAGACGTAAACGCTGAGGATGAAGTAGGTTTGAATAAACATCTTAGGATTATGATTAGGTACGTCTTCCCCCCCCCGGGATCCGATCCTGGTGGTGGCGTAGGCCTTGGTATGGAAGGAGTTGGGAGCCGATGGTGGAGAAGGGGTGGAGGAGGGTCGAAGCTCAGCAGAAGAGCGGTGTTTTCCATGCAGAGGGTCTTTAAAAGTGATGCCCTGGTAGATGATTGGCTGAGGAGGAGTGCAGACCTGCCACTCATTGGTGCAGCCAGTAAGGAGTGATTGGACGCGGCGGGGTGGTGAGTCTTCCATGTTGAATTTTCGTTTAAACTCCATTTCAACCTGGAAAGACTCACATAATGGAGAAACAACAAGAAGACGGTTAAAGAATTTATTAATGAAAGATTATTTCTTTGGTGCTCGGACCCCTGAGGAAGATGTAAACACTGAGGATGAAATGAGTTTGAATAAAGATCTTATGATTATGATTAGGTACGTCTTCCCCCAAAAGGGCCGAGGCCAGGCTGAGGCTGAACTGAAGGAGATTAGTTATTGATTATCTGAGATGAGGCTTCTTGGATATGCCTGCCAGTGGCGGAGATCCAGGTGCACCTGAAAGAGAGAAAACTAAAATAAAACTGTTTAAAAACATGGTAAATGAATTGAAATAGGAGAATAAAATATGCAAATTTAAAATGGTTAGATAAGAGAACCAGGAATAGAGAAGGAAGATTAATCAATGGTCTAGCTAGAGTAAAGTAAATCGTTGAGTGGATGAGACAGATTGGAGGTCAGGACAGACATACGAAGAGAATGCTGAGGAGGACCAGCGGCCGAGTTGTTGGAGTGAAGAAACAGCTGTAGTGGCCGCCCCGCTTCGAAATGAGTTTGTGCCGTTTGATGGCGAATCTAACATGACATGAAAAGGGCAGGATGGACCGTTAAAACGAGGAATGAAGATAAAAGCAAGGACCTTTCTTTTAGAATGTTTAAGATAAATTTTAAAATAATCGGGATAGAACTTTGGATGAGGAGTAGTTAGGACTCTAGCAGAATCGGATGAGCTTAAAGGGGTAGTAAATTCCCCTATTCTAAGGAAACTATAAAAGCTAAAAGCCAGGCGCTGGAGAGAAGAAATTTTAAGTAAGATGAAGAAGGGCCTGAACGGAGCACTAGGAGAAGAACTTTTAAGATGGGAAGAGTGATAAGTCTCCTGGGATCTGGCTCAGGAATGCAATGATTTTATTAGACCTTAGAGTAAAAGTTTGATGGAATGATTTGAGAAAAGGCTTGGAATGGGTTCGAAAAGTGGCCCTTAGAAGAGAAGTTTATGCTGGCTAATAGACTCTTAAAGTAAGGGAGTTTGAAATGCCGGACATCGAAGCAATAAGTAATAAAAGCTAAGACGGTAGGAATGCAAACGGGGTAAAGAAGAGTATTATGAGCGACGCAAAATTTTGAAAAAGATTACCAAGCGAAGGAATAAGACTTGAGCAGAGGGAGCCAAGCCTGAATTACAATAATAATTCGCTGATTGGAATAGAGGAATGAGGGATGAATTTACTCGAGTATCAGGTCTTCAAGGTGGTATCTGGCATGATTGACTTAGAAGAGGAGCGGCCTTTATTTACTTCACTACGGCTGCATTGTCGCATAAAGCGGCTATGCGTTCCTTCCATTAGTTGCCCCAGGCGCAGCATGCAATAGAGATGGAGATTATCTCATAAAGGCTGATGGTTCGGATTGGGGAAAGAAAGTGGCAAGAAGGCAGCAAACCATGCACCCTGAAATCCCCCAAAACCCACGGACGGAGCTGCGTCCGTGCAAAACTGAATGGAATCTGCTGAAGTGATGACGTCATCATAAAGGAAAGTTATACCGTTCCAGTTCTGCAGAAGAGAGGACCAGAAAAACAGGTCAGAGCGGCAAGCTCGTCTAAAGAAACCAAATCTAGCAGAAAGGGGACAGAATTTACCAGATTCAGAAGGCGAGAAATAAAGGAGCGACCTGGAGAATTATGCGCATTGCGGTAGACAATGTTAATGCGTAATGAGAGAAAAGGTTCGGAGTGGGCTCAGAAAAATTATCTTTCAATGAAAATTGATGCCTGCTAAAAGAGCTGCGGCTGTAAGGGGGCTTAAAACGATGAAGTTCAAGCAATGAGTGATGAAGCTAGGACTGAATGTAAACCAATGCTCAAAATTTCTCAAAATTTGCCAGGCGAATAAATAAGGTTTGAAAGTAGAAAGACATAGAGCTGCGATACATCAGTGTTTGGCAAATTGCGAAAGAGGAAGGAGAGAGGAATAATCGGAGTAGTGTAAAAGTAGGCTGATGGACAGAGATGGCGGAAGACCTGAAAATTTAGAACGAGACAGGGCATGACGACTGGATTAGAAACTTGGAACATGACTGGTAGAAATGATGGAGTTATGAGTTACTACCAGCCAGGATTCGCCGGAGGTAAGAGCAACGACCATGAAATGAACTTACTAATATGACAGTACATAGATTGTTTAGTAGGAGTTTGTTATTTTGCTGCGGCAGTAATGCAGTTAATGCTTAAATTTGAAAACACTTAAACTAGGAAGGTGCTGTAAATCAGTTGACTCAAACTGAACAATGCAGCGCCGACCCGATATGCAGAAAGAAAGTGTGCTCCACAATTAGACGGGAAAAAATATAGATAAGATGTATATTAAAAAGTAAATGGTTCGTTAGCGCCTGATTAATAAAGGAAGAAGGTTGGTATAAATGTTCAAATGAATATTTAAATGTTCTACGGAGCAAACAGGTTGCTTTTAAAAGTACAACCCCCGGTAGAGGGAGCTAACACGAAGTTTTACTAGTTTAATATAATAAGCCAAGTAAAGTCGCAGACGGTTAAAATAATTTGCATTGCGTTTAATTTATTGTACGGAGAAAATATAGAAGGCGATGGTTACAAATTTAATAAATATACGTGGTAAAAGCACTCAAGGGAAAGACTGTCAAGGATAAAAGGGGGTTGTAAATATTTAAGGAAAAATGAAATGAATTTATGGTAAATAATAAGGCAAAAGATTTAAAGCAGCATATTAGAGTTACTGAAGGTATTTACGTTCTGTAGATTTTTAGCTTTAATGATGTGTTCACATGCAAGGCTTTGACAACGAAAGGATTGAGAACCATTCGTTTGAGAGACCCTCTTTTTAACCGAGATGGTACAGAATGTAAAGAACTGAAACGAGGCCAACTGAGCCACAGGAATCAGAGGTAGCTTGCGTCATGACAAAATTTCAGTGGCGAGAATAAACCAGTCTAGGCAAACTCCTGATTGAGTGAGTGTGGATGCAGCTTTGGCAGAGAAGGATTTGTGATTGAAAAATCTGGATGCCATGTTGGAAATGTAGGTTGACGATGAGAGAGGAATAGCTATCGGACTTATTTTATGCTCAGTTAACAGAGCAGAAGACAACTCTGAAATGCTTAAAACCGGCCGGAAGCTCACCAAAGGGGATTCTTAGAAAGGGGGACTAGATAATTTAAACACAGCATTAAAGCCATCAGAGAAAGTGATACAGTGGTCAGCCTCAGGAGATAGTAAAATGAGAGACACCAGATTAACGAGCTGCCCCTGGGGAAGATTGTGGGATGACCGGAGTAGAAGAAGACATCGGAGCCTGGGGAGTGGGAAGGTATTTTTGAAGGGGCATTGCCCCCTCCTGCCCCCTCTTGCCCTTGCATAAATGTGGCCTTGGTCAAGATGTGGATTCATAAAATCTGAGGCTTTTCCTGGGTTTTCGCAAGGATCTTCATAGTTTTTGCACTGTTTATTTAG
Organism: Crenichthys baileyi; assembly: GCA_036173005.1. Classification (NCBI taxonomy): domain Eukaryota; kingdom Metazoa; phylum Chordata; class Actinopteri; order Cyprinodontiformes; family Goodeidae; genus Crenichthys; species Crenichthys baileyi. The sequence continues at coordinate 316,383 of JAHHUM010000657.1, forward strand.
AAAAAAAAGTTTGTCGAGGCCAAAAAAAAATAAGATATTTTCTTTGTTTATTCACAAATAAATCAGGCATAGTAACAGTTGCAAGAGTGGTTCCACTGGTAAAATATTATTTTATGTCTTACCTTTGTACTGGTACCAAACATTTGCATTTAGACCTTATAACTTTTTTTTCAATTCAATTCAGTTTTATTTACATAGCGCCAATTCACAACACATGTTGTCTCAAGGCACTTCACAAAGTCAGGTACATACTGTACATTCCTATTAATCCTAACCATTGAACAGTGCAGTCAGAGTTAGTTATTTATTCAAATTGAATAAAAAGTTTTTCTGTCTAAGGAAACCCAGCAGATTCCATCCAGTCAGTGACTTGCAGCATTCACTCCTCCTGAATGAGCATATAGAGACAGTGGACAGTCACTGGCGTTGACTTTGCTGCAATCCCTCATACTGAGCATGCATGTAGCGACAGGGGAGAGGAAAAACTCCCTTTTAACAGGAAGAAACCTCCAGCAGAACCAGGCTCAGTGTGAGCGACCATCTGCCACGACCGACTGGGGGTTAGAGAGAACAGAGCAGAGACACAAAGAGATCAAAGAAGCACTGATCCAGGAGTACTTTCTATGGGAAGGAAAAGGTAAATGTTAATGGATGTAGCTCCTTTAGTCGTTTCACCTAGAAAGAAAGAACATATAAACTCTGAGCCAGTTTTCAAGGCTAGAGTCTGAAAGAGAGCACATATAATTAGTTACAGTAAAGCTCAGTCAATCGCCATGTCTAGGAGAGAGAAAGGGTTAAACACTGAAAGAGAGGGCCATGTGGATCATCAGTAGAGGGTGAGCATTAAGTTGTTGCCAGCAGAAGCTCGGACGATGCCTCTCTTCAGAAAGGTGTCACAGGTAGACACAGAGTCAGGCCAGGTGTAGCTTCTAGGAAGAGAAAAGAGAGAACAAAGTTAAAAGCTGAAATAACAGCAAATAATGTAAAATTGGAGAGTAGGGTGAGAATGTAGCGAAGAGGGTGAAAGTGGTCATTATGTCCTCCAGCAGACTAAGCCTATAGCAGCATAACTACACAGAAAGTTTCAGTTCAGATTATTTAGTTAGACGGCGCTTATGTTCAACAATGTCGTCTCAAGGCACCCCACAAAGGGCCCCACTGATGGTCATTGTTATACTAAAAACCACAAGGATTGGGATACCTCTCTCTGTCAGACTAATTATAACCATTGGAAAAGAGAAGGGGTCATACAGGTAGCAGAAATGGAGGGTGTGTTTGCACCTCAACCATAACTGAGCCGGTTTAGGCTAAACCTGACTCCCCCTTACTCCATCCAACAGGGAGGGAGGAAGGCCAACAGTGAACCTGCAGTCTGAGAACGAAGTGCTCTGTTAGGAATATATGGAACAATCAGATCTCTGATGTATGATGGAGCTAGATCATTAAGCGCTTTATATGTGAGGAGGAGAATTTTAAATTCTATTCTGGATTTAACAGGGAGCCAATGAAGGGAAGCTCAAGTAGGGGAAATATGATCTCTCTTTTTAATTTTCATCAGAACTCTTGCTGCAGCATTTGAATCAGCTGAAGGCTTTTAACTGCATTTTGTGGACATCCTGATAGTAAAGAATTACAATAGTCCAACCTTGAAGTAACAAATGCATGGACTAGTTTTTCATTGTCACTCCTGGACAGGATATTTCTAATTTTGGCAATGTTCCGGAGGTGAAAGAAGGAAATCCTAGCAACCTGTTTAATATGGGATTTAAATTACATGTCCTGGTCAAAAATAACACCAAGGTTTTTTACTTTATTACTGGAGGTCAATTTAATGCCATCCAGGTTAAGTGATTGACTAAGCAGTTTCTTTTTTAAAGACTCCGGTTCAAAGACGACAACTTCTGTCTTGTCTGAATTTAGAAGCAACAAATTTAAAGTCATCCAAGTTTTTATGTCTTCAAGACATGCTTGTAGTCTGTCTAACTGGTTGGGCTCATCAGGATTTATGGATAAGTAAAGCTGAGTGTCATCAGCGTAACAGTGAAAGTTTATCCTATGCTGCCTGATAATTTTACCTATTGGAAGCATATATATAGTAAAGAGAATTGGCCCAAGTACTGAACCCTGTGGTACTCCACAATTAACCCTGGAGTTTAAAGATGATTTATCATTTACATGAACAAACTGGAATCTGTCAGACAAATAAGATTTAAACCAGCCTAGCGCTGTTCCCCTGATCCCTACAGCATATTCCAGCCTTTCTAAGAGAATATTATGGTCAGCTGTATCAAATGAAGCACTTTGGAGCAACGGTTTGATATAGTTTATTGTGTATTTTTTAGGCAGGAAATTGTTTCTAAAACCCTGTGAGTTTAAAGGTGCGTTCACACTGAACGCGGATTCTCCAATAGGGGCGGCCGATTTACATGTTATCCTATGTAGAGGCGCGTTCAGGAGCGTCGCGGCACGGTGTGAAGGAGACGAACGACGCGGTGCGGAAGGCGCGCCGAGCGAAGCGGGAGCAGAGCGAGAGCGATGGACGAGTTGAAAAATCTGAACTTTTTCCTAAATTCGTGTCGCATCAACCAGTCAGGGACTGGATGTGGCTGTGACGTAGGGTGAAGGACCGCAGCGGAGAAGCGGTTGTCATTGAAGATGGAGGACAAGATCATAGTGTCGGTGTGCGGCAAGCCAGAGTTGTATGACTCAACTAATTACTTTTACCGAGACAAGTACAGAAAGGACCTGGCCTGGAGAAGAGTCAGTGAGGAGACTGGAGTAGCAGGTAAAACTTTAAAATAGCGCCATTGCACTGTTGTCTTCTTATATTTAAGAGATGTGGACATTAAAAATCAGCTGCTTTTTTATTGAGCCGAGATTAATTTACTCACCGAAGACAGATGGACAGGCGTTCAGCAGCGTGGATACAGCGCCGGTAGTTGGTGTCCTGGAGGCCGATTCGTCTCCCAACGCGGGACAGCAGATCTTCGAACTGGGTCCTGGATAGACGGAAGTACCACTGAAATCGACCGTCTTCCAGATGCAGCTCCTGGAGTAGGTGGAGGTACTCTCTGAACTGTTTCCAGTCTCTGAAGAATCTCGTGAACCCAGGGACGTCGACATCAGCGCCGTTTTTCTGCTCTCCACAGGTTAAACACCGTAATTAGGTCAGTGAAATCCATGTCCGCCATGTTCAGTTGAAGCCAGGAAGCAGCAGATGGAAGCTCCTCCTATTTGATGATGCGGCGAAGCAATGCCGTTTGTTGCCATTTGGCAACGCGGAGTTCACACAGAATGTCAAGCGAGCAACAGCACATAAATGACGCGAAATATTAACAGAATCCGCATTTGGTGTGAACGCAAGAGGTTAAGAGAATCAGCTAGAAACTCTGTCAGATGTTTGTAACTTTTCCAAATCTTCTCCATCAGGATGGCTGGGTCTGGGCTAGGCACGCAACCTTTAGGTTTGTTAACACAAAGGAATAAAAACAGGATATTTTATTTAAAACAGAAGAGCAACATTTATTCCTACTGTTGCTAAATAAAATAGCCTTATGGGTATTATGGTTGTGATACTTGTTGGGACCCTAAGCCATGGATTTCAACATTAAAACACCGGTACAAACTCTTAAGGAGTTTTCAAAATAAATTGCATTTAACTGACTTCCAGCAACTGAGAAAAGGGTGGTAGCAGCAGACTTCCCATGATGCCACTGGCTGTATAAAAGCACCCCCTTTCCAATGGCCCGATCTCTCCAAGCCGGTTGACCATCGGACCAGGAGAGACACAGTGTGCTGAAGTCTTTTTGCTGGCAAAAGGACTTAAACTCATCAAACGTCACAGAGTGACACAGAGTGTTGCTCATATTGTGGAGGCGTGGTAAGGCGTATTCGTCACTTCCTGTTTTGCACTTGGTGGATTGTTTGATGTGTGAAGGCTCTCTCGTTTGATCTGATTTCTCTCTACTGTGATATCTCTTACTTGTTATAATACATAAGCACGTTAAAAAACATACTTTCTGTTGCTGTATTTAACGTTTGGGGACTCTCCGTGTTTTACACGTTTTTTTTCTAGTAGTGGTAAGGGGTCGCTAGCTTAGCGTTAGCTTTAGCTCCACCATGGCTACCCGTTCTGCTGTTTCTTTCTCTGAGTCTCCTCCTCTCTCCTGCTCTCTGTGTCAGATGTTCAGTTACTCCTCTGCCTCCTTTAGTGATAATGGTACGTGTAATAAATGTAGCATTTTTGTAGCTTTGGAGGCGAGGGTGTCGTATTTGGAAACCAGCAGATAGCCGAGGCCCCTAAGCTAGCGCGGAGCCACCGAGGGTAGCTCCCCGTAGCAGTCCTCCAGCAGAGCCCGCGCAGCCGCGGCCTCAGGCCGGCTGGGTGGGAAGCATAGTCCTAGATCTCAGCCCAGAGGTCACCACCAACCCGTCTCCATTTCTAATAGATTTTCCCCGCTCAGCGACACACCCGCTGAGAAGCCAACTCTGGTAATTGGCAGCTCCATAGTCAGAAACGTGACACTAGAGACACCAGCGACCATAGTCAAATGTCTGCCAGGGGCCAGAATGGGAGACATCAAATCATACCTGAAACTGCTGGCTAAGGATAAGCGTAAATACAGTAAGATTGTTATTCACGCTGGCGGTAATGACACCCGGTTACGTCAATCGGAGGTCACTAAAGTTAGTGTTGCTTCGGTGTGCAAGTTTGCCAAAACAATGTCGGACTCCGTAATTTTCTCTGGTCCCCTCCCCGATCTGACCAGTGATGACATGTTTAGCCGCATGCTGTCATTCAGCCGCTGGCTGTCTAGGTGGTGTCCAGAAAACAATGTGGGTTACATTGATAATTGGCGAACATTTTGGGGAAAACCTGGTCTGATCCGGAGAGACGGCATCCATCCCACTTTGGATGGGGCAGCTCTTCTTTCTAGGAATCTGTCCGAATTTATTAGTTCTCCAAAAGTCTGACAACCCAGGGTTCAGACCAGGAAGCAGGGTCGTAGTTTAATACTCCTCTCTGCAGCTTCTGTACTGCTACCCACCCATTACCCTATTAAGATAGTGTCTCGCCCACAGCCAAAATTGAATAGATTAAAAAATTATCTAAAAAGAGGAAATCAGGAAAATCTAATAAAAATAAACACAACTCAGACTAAAAATAAAAATAAAACAATTAAATGTGGCCTACTGAACATAAGATCTCTCTCTTCAAAGACTTTGCTAGTTAGTGACCTGATTTGTGACAATCAGATTGATTTATTTTGCCTCACAGAAACCTGGCTGCAGCAAGAGGATTATGTTACTATAAATGAGTCAACTCCTACTAATTATTTAAATTTTCACATTCCTCGAAATACTGGGCGAGGAGGAGGAGTTGCAACCATCTTTCAGTCCGATTTATTGATTAGTCCCAGACCAATCAATAGCTACAACTCTTTTGAATATTTAATCCTCAGTTTTCCTCATCCAAATTGCAAAGCCCTAAAACCACTTCTGATTGTTGTTTTGTACCGTCCACCAGGCCCTTACTCTCAATTTGTAGATCAGTTTTTAGACCTTTTATCTGATTTAGTGTTAAATACAGATAAAGTTATTATAGTGGGGGATTTTAACATTCATGTTGACACTGAAAGTGATAGCTTAAATATAGCCTTTAATGGTATCTTAGACTCAATTGGCTTTACTCAAAACATTAACAAACCTACCCACGTTTGTCTTCATTCTCTGGACCTTGTGCTGACATACGGCATTGAGTGTAAAGACATAACAATATTTTCTCACAACCCTGTGCTGTCTGACCATTTTTTAATAACCTTTGAGTTTAATTTAACAGAGTACTCCACACCTGAAAGAAAATTTCCTTATAGTAGATCATTATCAGACAATGCTGTAACAACCTTTAAAGAATCTGTTCCACTTTTAATTTCCTCATTATCACAGAAAAACAGAGTGGAGGGCAATAATTTTGTTTCTTCCCCTTCAAAAATTTATTCTCTTGTTCAGAGTGTTAGTTCATCATTGCGTGATGCATTAGACAATGCAGCCCCCTTGAAAAAGAAGGAAATTATTCATAGGAGGCAGGCCCCCTGGTTTAATTCAGAGCTGCGTACTTTAAAGCACAATGTTAGAAAATTGGAGCGAAAATGGCGCTCTACACACCTAGAGGATTCCTACTTAATCTGGAAAAATAGCCTACTGTTGTATAAAAAGACACTTCACCAAGCTAGAACAGCTTATTTCTCATCCTTAATAGAAGAGAACAAGAATAATCCTAGGTTTCTCTTTAGTACAGTTGCTAAACCTACACAGAGTCATAGCTCTGTTGAGCCATCCATTCCCTTAGCTCTCAGCAGTCATGACTTTATGGGATTCTTCCAAAATAAAATTGATTCTATTAAGAAGAAAATCTTTGACATACTCCCGAAGATGATTACTTCATCTTCAACAAGTGAGACAACATTGGAAGTAACTGTAGAACCTGATCTGTGCTTAGACTGCTTTGATCCAGTGGAGCTTCCTGAGTTATCAGAAATATTAGCTTCATCTAAACCTTCAACTTGTATGTTAGACCCAATCCCAACCAAATTATTTAAGGAAGTGTTCCCTCTGATTACCAGCCCCATTTTAGATATGATTAATTTATCTTTAGTAAATGGGTATGTACCACAAGCTTTTAAGGTAGCTGTAATTAAACCTTTGCTTAAGAAACCTTCACTTGATCGAGATGACTTAATAAATTACAGACCGATATCCAATCTTCCATTCTTATCTAAAATTCTTGAGAAAATAGTTGCTAATCAAATGTGTGAGCATTTACACAGCAATGACCTGTTTGAAGAATTTCAGTCAGGTTTCAGAGCTCATCATAGCACTGAAACAGCTCTGCTGAAAGTCACTAATGATATTCTTATTGCCTCAGATAATGGACTTGTGTCTGTACTGGTTCTGTTAGATCTCAGTGCTGCATTTCATACAGTCGATCATAATTTTTCTCTTAGAAAGGCTGGAATATGCTGTAGGGATCAGGGGAACAGCGCTAGGCTGGTTTAAATCTTATTTGTCTGACAGATTCCAGTTTGTTCATGTAAATGATAAATCATCTTTAAACTCCAGGGTTAATTGTGGAGTACCACAGGGTTCAGTACTTGGGCCAATTCTCTTTAACTATATATATGCTTCCAATAGGAAAATTATCAGGCAGCATAGGATAAACTTTCACTGTTACGCTGATGACACTCAGCTTTACTTATCCATAAATCCTGATGAGCCCAACCAGTTAGACAGACTACAAGCATGTCTTGAAGACATAAAAACTTGGATGACTTTAAATTCAGACAAGACAGAAGTTGTCGTCTTTGAACCGGAGTCTTTAAAAAAGAAACTGCTTAGTCAATCACTTAACCTGGATGGCATTAAATTGACCTCCAGTAAAAAAGTAAAAAACCTTGGTGTTATTTTTGACCAGGACATGTAATTTAAATCCCATATTAAACAGGTTTCTAGGATTTCCTTCTTTCATCTCCGGAACATTGCCAAAATTAGAAATATCCTGTCCAGGATTGATGCTGAAAAAACTAGTCCATGCATTTGTTACTTCAAGGCTGGACTATTGTAATTTTTTACTATCAGGATGTCCACAAAATGCAGTTAAAGCCTTCAGCTGATTAAAATGCTGCAGCAAGAGTTCTGATGAAAATTTAAAAAGAGAGATCATATTTCTCCTATTTTAGCTTCCCTTCATTGGCTCCCTGTTAAATCTAGAATAGAATTTTAATATTCTCCTCCTCACATAATAAAGCCCTTAATGATTTAGCTCCATCATACATCAGAGATCTGATTGTTCCACATGTTCCTAACAGAGCACTTCGTTCTCAGACTGCAGGTTTACTGGTGGTTGCTAGAGTCTCTAGAAGGGAAATGGGAGGCAGATCCTTAGTTATCAGGCTCCTCTCCTGTGGAACCAGCTCCCAGTTTTTAGTCCGTGAGGCGGACACCCTGTCTACTTTTAAGGCTAGGTTAAAAATTCCTTTTTGATAAAGCTTATAGTTTTTTCCTTATTTTAGCTCCGTCCC
>JAHHUM010000657.1:325854-400381 GCA_036173005.1 Crenichthys baileyi
TAACACCTAACAACCAGTAAGAATCCGGGCTTCACAGGCCTGTTAGTTTTTTCTCAAGAAGCCCTCCTTTTCGCCACTCATTATCTGTTTTAAACTGCACCTGTTTGAACTCGTTATTTATAAAAGAACCTGTCCACACATTCAATCAAACTCCAAAACCCCCCCACAATGACCAAGACCGAGAGCTGTGTAAGGACACCAGGGAAAAATAGTAGTCCTACAGGAAATGGGCTACAGAAAATAGCAAGCAGCTTGATGAGAAGGTAACAACTGTTGCTGCCATTGTAAGAGAATGGAAGACGTTCAAGATAAACTGACAAACTTCCTCGTTTGGGGGCTCCATGCAAGACTCAACCTCGGGAGGCATCAATGATCATGAGGAAGGTGGGGGATCAGCCCAGAACTACACGGCAGGACCTAGTCAAGCCCTGAAGAGAGCTGGGAACACAGTCTCAAAGAAGACCATTAGTAACACACTATGCCGCTATGGATTAAAATCCTGCACCACATGCAAGGTCCCCCCGGCAAGCCAGGGGACCAAATATTAAAATTTTTTTGTTTTTGATGTATTAAATATAATGTCAAGTTTATAAAATGTAAATTAATTACTTAAAAACCACACAATGTAAATTCTGGATTTTTGTTTTAGATTCCTGTCATTCACAGTTAAAAAAATACCTATGAAAAAAAATTAAAGACTTCTACATGCTTTGCAAATGAGAAACCTGCAAAAACGGCAGTGTATCAAAATTGTTCTCCCCACTGTATATATATTAATTTTAAAATATATGAACCACTCCTCCCCTTGTGGAAAAATGTTTACAGAATAGTTACAGCTGCTATTGCTGGCAACGGTGGGTTCATCAACAAACTACATGCATATATACAGTCAAACATGGGGGGGTGGTTGTTGATGGTCTGGGGCATGGGGCATAAACCCCAAAGCTCAATCCATCTTAGTAATCGTGTTTCCCCTTTTAAAAGAGGGTTATGGAACTTAAAACCGATGTCGAGAGGGACCCCTTTTTAAAGTCACACAAACTATCTGAATATCTAATCTTGAGGTGTTTATCACCCAGAAGAGGGGAGACTCCTTTTTAATCAGAATCAGAATCAGCTTTATTGCCAAGTTTTAAAAACAAGGGAAATTTGACTCCCGGTACACTTTTTCTCTTTGGTTTTTTTTTTTTGGCAATACAGGAATATACATATCTACAATGTATAATAACAAATTAAATAAAAAAAAAGGGCCCCTATTTGCAACATCTGTATGCGTTGTTTTGTACTCCTATTGAATGTTAAACCAGAGAAACAGCCTGGGGGAAGAAACTGTTCTGTGGCGGCTGGTTTTTTGGAACAGCGCCGTAGCATTGGGCCCGGGGAAAAGCAGAACTCTGAACGTTTTTGGCAGGGTGGGTGGGGTCTGCAGAGATTTTAGCAGCTCTTTTCCCTGACCTTGACCTGTATAAGCCCTGGATGGAGGGAAGGTCAGCCCTGATGACTTCATGTCCCCCTGGGTTTTCGTTTTGCAGTCTGGACCTGTCTGTTTTGTGGATGAACCCCCAAACCAACTGAGATGGATGAAGACAGGACAGACCAAAGACTGCACACATAAACCTAACCTAATTTAAAAAACCTTTTAAGAACAAAGTAGCACTCAGTTTTAAAAAAAAAAACTTATTAAACATATATGTATGTGTTAAAAACCTAAAAACATGTACAAATTGCCTTCGAAATGTATACAAACCCCTTTTTTACATCACAATACCAGGTTTTTAGAGTTAAAAAATCTACCAAGATTTTCAAACCTTTTTCCGCAATTTTTGACATTTATACTGTAAAATTTCAAATGTAAAACAAAACTAATTTATGAGGGAAAAAAAAAAAAAAAAAACTGCCAAAACCATGGAGCAGGGAAAAAATGCACATCCTTAAACCTTTGATTCAATTTCAGCTTTCAATCTTCTTGAGTTCACATTGCTATCAGTTTTAAAACTTAAACCTGAATTAAAGTTCAGCTGCCTGGGTTTTTTTTCTTTTTTTTCTAAAAAAAAATTTTACGGGGCAAATAAATCTCAAAACCTAATTAAATTTAGTAAGGGGAAAGGGGAAAAGGCGGATCAGTTGGGAAACAAAAACCAGTGGGTTTGGTAAAACCCCGGACCAGATAAAATTGAAAAGGGTTTTTTTCAGCATCACAGTGAATCCAAGTATGCAATCCAAAGGGTTTTTAAGAGGAAAATCGAAGATTGGAATGCCCTAGCCAGAGTCGAGCACTTAATGTCATAGAAGATTGGGGGGGTCATCTAAAGAGGGCTGTGGAAAGAGACAAAACAGATTTTTAGGACATTTGCAAGGCAGAGTGTGCCAATACTGCAAAAGCAAGATGGGGATGCTGACAAGATGTGGGATGCCTCCTAACAAAAAAGAATGAGTTCGAAAAAAAATCAAAAGGGGTTTTAAACAATGCATTAGTTCATGGCAGCGGACAAATTTGTAACCAGGGTTATTGCAGCTTTTTAATCTTATATATCTTTTTTCCCCTGACATTGAACATCATAAGGAATATTATAGGTGGGCAAAATTTTTTGTTTTTTATTTACAAAACAAAAGCCTGACATTTTAACTGTGCTATGTAGAAGTCAGGAAATTGCTACAAGTAAAAAGGTAAATATAAAGTTTAAAACTGTGACAGTCAAGGCTGGATGAGGACCCACATTTGTCTTGTCACATCACCTCTGTGATGCTGTGGGCCTGTTTCTCTTCCAAAAGGCTCTGGGAACCATGTTAGAGTTTATGGCAAATCTTTGAAATACCATGACATTTTAAACGAAAATCAGGTGCTCTCTGTCAGAATGCTGAACTGGTCGTAATGGAGCCTTTCAGCAGGGTAAAGATCCAAAAACGTAAGGCCAGACACAAAATCAACCTTCTTCCATGATCACTCCAGTCCCCAGACAGAGATCCTACAGCAATGTGGGACAAAGAGAGGAGACAATATGGTTCTCAAACTGTGGAAAAGCACCACTGGTGTTACTTGGCCGCGTTTCATTGCTATTTATTAACTGAAATGTACGGCTAATAAACATCGACAGCCAAAAAAATTTGTTTAAGCACATTAATCTTTGCTTTAATAGAAGCTATTCAAGTATTCAAAAAATCTCCATAAAAAAGTAAATTTTCTTAAAAACAGAAAACATCTCAAACTCAAGTGGACGAGGCTACACCAGGAACAAGGAGTTTTGGCTGCATATGCTGTGCTCCATTTACCTCTGAAGTCAGAAGCTGGATTTCGGAAGGACATCAATCCTAACTTTACCTTGTTACAGTCTTAACTTCAAAAAACAGTTAGATTTGTTACTTCATATACTCAATGGCCAGGCGAGCTGCCACAAACAATGCAGTGAAACAACAAATCATTTCTTTACATTTTGTTTATCCAAAAACAGCACTGTGTGTGTGTGTGTGTCAAAGATTTAAAGATATACACGTTTTCAGAAGTGCAAATAACCATTTTTTTACTGCAGCTTCTATACATGCAGTCATATAGAAATTAAAGACCATGGTTGGTGAGAGACCTCAGACTATCTCATTTTGGGAATTCGAACTTTGACATTTCGACTTGTGAGTAAAAACAGAATGCTCCTCTCTGTTTGCTCCAGTCTTGAGAAATGTTTAAGGAAAAGACCAAGTTCTGTTGCTATTGGCAAAAGTGGGGTTGTATGATTAAAATCAGTTTTGCTAAACTGAATTGTTTCTAATCAATTACCCCCGCCCCCCAAATATATTACTCAAATTGCAGCCTAAATGTTTGTCAAAATAAACAAAAGTCTAACAACAAAGAATAAACTGTGACAATATCTGCCAAGATATAAAACATCATGTAAGAAAAGAAAATCTGAATGATCAGAATGGTACCACATAAAATTGATAATTTAGATAATAAATTTAGATAATAAATTAGCATTTCAGAATATATGGCATCTAATTAATAAGGTTTTGTGAAAAGTGTTCTCCTCTTCTTGCATTTTGTGGTATGCTGTTGTGCGTTCAGCTCAAAGCCACCCTGCAAAACTCTTTAAGAGAAGAGAACAAAACCCTAATGAGGAGCTGGATGAGATCAATCAGGATGGAGGGGAGAGGGGTATGGCTCTAACTGCTTGATTCTCTTTACCGCACAAACACATCTGAGGACAGCCTACCAAGTTTTATTTGTGGCTCTATCTAGGCTTCAGTCAGATTAACAATGATTTTTTTTCTGTCAAGTCCCATTTTTCAGAATTAAATTTCTGCCACAATCAAAGCTTTCAGAAATGTGTGTCTCGTCATTACACTTTTTACCATTTTAAATTCATACACAGAGGTTTTCAGATTTTAAGTGGATATAAAAACAGTCACATCCCTGTTAAAATGATAAAATGTCAGATTTTGGGGATCCTCCTTCACAATGTTTTCCTCCTTTAATGCTCAAATGTTTTAGGTTAAAAGTGGAGCAAATTTTGAAATGATTTTTCTTGGTCTCATCACAAAAACCTGCAGTTTAGCAGATTTGGACCACTCTTTTCCACTAACAGCCACTGCTTGATGCTAACTGCTAGTTAATTAAGTTGTTTTTGCCAGCTTTCCTTGTAAATGGCCCAACACTGGTTTCATCAGTATATCTGTGGAGTCATCCTTCAACTCTAGCTCCTACTGACTCCTCTCCTCCTTTCAGTGGCTCTATAGATTTTCTCCAAATGATAAATGGGACAAAGGGAGCCACTGAGGTGTGACCTTTTGTCTTAAATGGACCTAATTACGTTGAAGTTGTTTGGATAAGCCCTTATCACATATTGTAGGATGGAGCTTTGAAATAATCAATTGGAAAAGTGATACATGTAAGATAAACCTCTCGTTTTACTCCACAGTCAAAGAGCAAAACAACTTTCCGCCTCTCAAAGTTTCAAAGCTGTGTCAGTGTTTGTATGTTGTTCATCCTCTCCCATTTGATTGAAGAAACGCATAGACTCTTTTCCATCCATCACCTCCACCCCTCCCCTCACTCTTCAATTCCAGAAAGGAGTAGCGCTTCATTTCAAGCCCATTTTCTCTGTGTTGCTCCGCGCTTTAAGCAGAAACTTGCCGAAAGCTGCAGACTTCACGTCCTCGTCTCCATGAAAGTCTTCTGAAGAAGGTGGAGATGCACCGGCTGGATCGATCCTGCAAGGCGTAAAAGTTTTGGATGGTTACTTTTACGTGTCGTTTAAAATACTTTTTCATCTCCAGAGGTTGCGGTGCAATTCCAGAGCGGGTCCAATTCTTTCCTCTGCAAATATATCGCCCGTAAGCAGGCTGGAAGACCATCCAATCGGTAGAACGCCGCGAATACGCAGGGCGCAGATGATCGCAACTGGTGTTTGCGGCGTGGCGCTGGTTCTGGTGCTGGTGGTGCTGATTCCGGTCATGGTGAACTCCGCCGGAACCCCTGCCCGCTACGAGATGCTCGGATCGTGTCAAATGGTGTGCGATTCCCACGGGACTGCGACGGCAGCCACAGCGAAGGCGACCAACCCGAACAAAGACAACCGCCTGGTGCAGTCGCTCCCGACGTTCATCCAGGGTCCCCAGGGAGAGCCGGGGCGCGTCGGTAGGATGGGCCCCAGGGGTCCGATCGGTGAGCCGGGACCACCGGGACCGGCGGGTCCACCCGGGGAGAGAGGACCACCTGGACCACCGGGTCCACCTGGGTTACCAGGAGCGAGTGGACCAACCGGTGCCATCAGCGCAGCCACTTACAACACGGTGCCAAAGATAGCGTTTTACGCCGGGCTAAAGAAGCAGCATGAGGGCTATGAAGTTTTAAAATTTGACGACGTAGTCACAAATCTCGGCAACCATTATGACCCATCAACCGGAAAATTCACCTGTTCCATACCCGGAATTTACTTCTTCGTTTACCATGTGCTGATGAGAGGCGGGGATGGAACAAGCATGTGGGCTGACCTCTGCAAAAACAACCAGGTAGGACGGAAACTGGGGTTTGGCTCATTCTACCTGCACGGATCTTGTGCGTAAAGAGGCTATAAGTCAAATGTTGCGTTTTATGCGTGAGAGCTTCCGAAACAACACGGCGTAAAACAAACAGTTGAGTGTGAAGCTCATTAAATATTTTATAATTGATCGAACAGTCCATGGTTCTGATTGTTTAATGAAATCTACTTAGGACCAGTTTAGCCTAAAATGAACGATTTTGACTTTTTGCGCCTTTACGCACAGGATATTCCCAGTTTTAAAACGGAAAACGTGAAGATAAATAGAAACCATTCTAATAATAATCGATCTGTTAACTGTTATGATTTCTGAATGAATCTCATCAAAATCTTCCCTTTTCAGGTGAGAGCCAGCGCCATCGCGCAGGACGCGGACCAAAACTACGACTATGCCAGCAACAGCGTCGTCCTCCACCTAGAGCCTGGGGACGAGATTTATATCAAGTTAGACGGAGGGAAGGCGCATGGCGGCAACAACAACAAGTACAGCACCTTCTCCGGCTTTATGCTGTACGCTGACTGAAACCCAGAAAGGAGAAATGGTTCCGGATCTCTACATATAAGCTTTCTTTTACTGCTCCTGCTCAGTCCATCCGGGATATTACAGACAGCAAAGAAAGAGCTCACCGTTTCTGTTGAACATCATTCCAAGAGATTTGCAGGAAGTCGTGCAAAAAAACTCTTTGCAGCAGTGAGGAGCTGAGAGTGTAATAACACAAATTTTCATTTTGTACAGCAAAGTCAGATTGATTTGTGTTGCTTGTGCGCTCTGAATGAACCGTTATAGGCTTTACTAATTAACTGTAGCTGCTGTGGTAAATTGAAAGTTGGAAGTGTCTACATTTAGCACTTTATCACAGGTGAATATAATATACCCACATAACCACTACTCAGTTCAGTGTTTGTCGAATTACGTGTTTTATTTATATGAAAAAAAAATGTCCGAGTTGTTGCATTTTGGGCAAAAATGTTAAAAATCGTGATGCATGTTTATAAGACGTTCACATGTTAACACTGTGCAGCATCTAGTGATGCAATGTTTATGAAGCACAAGTTTATTGGCAAAATGATCAGTGGAAGTCATTTTTCATGTGTGTGTCAACATGGCATCTGGTTTAACCAGCAGGTTAGTCACCAAAACTGGACAGCAAGACTGACATATCTTTTCTAAAACTCTGAAAAATTCACCAATCTGCTTACTGAACTTCAAGTTTCCCTGATCAAAAACATGAGTAAAAATATAAAAATGAAAGTATCTGGATCACTTTGTAATGGCCTGACATGATTAATCCAATTTATGTACTTGTTCATGGTGCGCAGTCAGCTGTGGCGATCTCACCATTGATCATGTGTTGAAGTCACCCAGAGAGGCCACCTGTTCCCAGATGAGGGGAGGACGCGTCCTTCATTTGGGCCGGGCCCGCCAGCATTCTCCCACAGGCACATAGAGACACCCAATGAGGGGGCAACAGGACATCTCATCTAACACAAGCCCATGGTGACGAGATCTGAGCAGCATACTGATTACGAGCAGGCTCATTTATTCACCTGCCAGGAAACATGTTCACAGAGATGTCTCAAATGGAGGAGGGGCGATGATGTTTAAATTAAAAAGAGGTCATTACTGTAGCACCACATGTGTGAGCACCTCTGCAGAAAATACTGTCTAAAGGGAGAATGTTTAGTCATTTTGACCAATCAAACTGGCCAAAACAACAAAAAAAATGCCTCTTTTACAAAATGACTAATGTATGATCACAAATACAAACCGATCAGGCTTTCTGTGGCCGATACAGATTTCTGTTTTCTTTTAGGTGATTTGCCTGATCATTCTTGTTTTCCTAAGGACTAGAACACATAAGAGAGAAAAATATGTGCTTCAGGTTCTTGATGGCGGAAGTAGGTTTGAATCCAACAGGAAATGGAAGAATTACAAGACCGTCCTCAGTTATGCATCAGAGCAAGTTCCTAACTTAAAATAGGTGGACTTCTTAGTGTTAATATGCTTAATTGGCTAAAAAAAAAAAAATTGATTTTTTCATTATTTGACGTGCCGATCACCAATCCGAGCTGATCAAAGGAAACTTTGCTGATTTCGGCTAATTGGTTTGGGCATCGCTGATTTTGAACAATCAAGCAGGCCAAAACAAGAAAAGACAAAAAATATATGAAACACCAATATTTAGCAAAATTCCTTTACAAAGCTACTAATTTATGATCAAAAATGGAAAATAAATATTTTCCACAGAGGCTCCACAACAGGCTTTGTCAGACCAATAGCAAGTTCGGGTTTTCTTTGAGGTCTGCCAATTCTGAAATTGATCAATACCAATTGTACTATTTCCTAGCCACTAAAACACATGAAAGAGAAAATAACATGACTTTACAAACTCAAAACCAGTGCATTATAGTTATGCTGTTGGGTGGAGCGTTTATAAAGTGAAAAAAATTCAGACGTGGAGGTTCCAGGTTTCTGTGCATGTAAAAAATTGGCACAAAAAAAATCGGCAGGCTAAATATCGGTATTCAGCCTATCGATAACAGATTAGAGCGGATTAAGGGAAAATTTAGCAATTGTAATCTCTTTCAATAGATCGCTGCATCTCTAATTTTGGACCAATTAAGCTGGCCAGAGCAAAACAAAAAAACCCAAAGAAAACAAAAAAACAGATAATATGAAACAAGAGAGAAGCTTTAGTCTTATTCACAGAGTGACTAGTGTATCATCACAAATACAAATTGTAAATGACAAGAGAAATAGAATTAATTAGCAATGCCCCAATTGCCTTTTTCATGGCTGATAGTGATTTTTTTTGTATGCCTGACCTGTAGTTTGTTTTATTTCTCAAATAAACAAAACATAGAAAATGTGCTGCAGTGATTGAGGCAGAAATTTTAAATCCAACAAGAATTAAAAGATCATCTCCATTTATTCATGAAAGCACTTCTCCTTACTTGAATTCTTCCTTTTGATGCATTTACTAAAAAACGGAAATAAAATCATATTCCTCAGTATTTGACCTGTCGATTGTACCATTTATTGGTGGATATCTAGTTTTATTTCTAAAGAATATATGAAAGTTCTGCAGCTGGACAAATTGCAGCCTTTAATTATTTTTACAAAACAATGTTAGAAAAAACATTAGAATTATCTACATTTAACCATTGTGGGTTAAACAACTATGAGTGTGATTATCATAAAGATCTCAAAATGTTTATTGTGTGATGTTGAAAATAAAATCCCAGCTCCCGTCAAATCAGCTTCCATTACTTTTTTTGTTTGTTTTATTTGAAGGTCAGCCAGCATTTAGGGTTGTCGATGAGGATTTTGTCCACCTGGTGCTGTGTGATGCCCCTCGTTAGCATCTTCGGCACAATGTTCTTGAGGATGTGGGAGTAGCCGTGGCCGCCAAACTTGGTCAGACGGTTCTTGGTGTGGATGTCGTGGGCAATCACTATCTTGTCTTCATAGCCTTCCTTCACCAGAAAAGCCAAGCTGAAGAAACACCAACAAGCGTGTGAAAAACCACAATGCTAAATCTCCGCATATTACAAACACAAATACATAAATCAGAAATGAGCTAACTGAAAAACGCCTCACAGATTAGTATAGGTTAACAGCAAGAAGTAAGGCAGCTAATGCATAAAAATGCATTACATTAGAAGAGTTTAAGCAAAGATTGTTGGATTATTAACAAGAGGAAAAAAAGATTTGATCGAGGGCTCACGTTTTCACTCTCTGGCTGTCGCTGGGCATGTCCACTTTGAGGTTAAACGGGTAGTTCAGCATCTCCGTTCCAAACAGGTCGTACTCCAGGTAACTCCCCATATTTGCAAACTCAAGCAGCTCGCCCTCATCGAATATAGTCCTGAAAGAAGGAAATCTTACTCATCTAGCTTCATCTTGAGGTCTGTGTTTTATAAGAAACAATCGTGGTCTTATTTAACACCAAACTATTTCAAGATTCAGTGCAAAATCTATGAGGTAAATATTAGTCAAATTTTAGCTGCTGGTGCGATTAAAGGGACTGTTATCAACTTTGTATCACAGAAGCTGTTAAATAATACTATGCCTAATTAACATCATTATTAAAATATTAAGCTTTTTAATGCTTTTCACACGTGTGGAACTGAAAGCTGCATATTTTTCTGGTCAAACGTTTAAATATAGCCCTCATGAGCATGAATGTCATTAGCTTTGGCCGTTTAATGTAGCTCATAAATTCAGTGATTATAAAAACAAAAATTAGATGTAAATGTATTGTGGATATTGTCCCACTTTGTGTAGACATTAGCAATCCTCAGCATAGCCATGCATGGGTGTGTGACCTCTCTTTTTGGAAGAATTTGAAGAGTTTACTAGATGGGTGAGTTTCTGACTTTCACACATAATCCATAGATTTTGTAAGGGATTGTATTCGGGGCCATTCTGGAAACTTAACGAAGGCAGTTATGTCAGATGTGTGTTTGGCATCACTGCCCTGTTGGAACACCCACGTTTGCGCACTACTACCACTAGCAGCAAAACGTCCCCCCACCGTGACACGATGACCACCATGCTTGACAGTTGGTACAGTGTTCTTAGGTCTTGAAGCTTTATTCTGAAAGCTCCAAACACACTTCTTTCTCCAGAAGGTATTTGGTTTGTCCATGCAGGCAAATTTCCATCCAGCTTAAAGGTGCTGACTTCAGGTCTTCTTTCTTGGTCGGCATCCTCTCAGTCCAAGTTGATTGTTCTTTCTGGCTTCACAGAAATAAAGTCTAATATTCAACCTGAATTATGCCAGGAGCTTGTTGACGGCTACAAAAATCATGTGGTTTCTCTTGAATTTCCTAAGAGACGTTTAACAAAATATACATTACTGGGGGTGTATGTATAGACCTCCAGTAATGTTTATTTGAGCCAGTATGTATAATTCTGACCCTATGTGGATTACAGAAAAAACTAAATACATTTAAGCTTGTGCACCCAACTGTTGTTTGTAAAAATCAGTCAGTCAGTCAGTCATTTTCTACCACTTATTCCATAGTGGGTTGCGGGGAAGCTGGTGCCTATTTCCAGCAGTCTCTGGGCGAGAGGGGGGGTACACCCTGGACAGGTCGCCAGTCCATCGCAGGGCAACACACAAACAACCATGCACACACCTATGGGCAATTTAGAGAGACCAATTAACCTAACAGGCATGTCTTTGGACTGTGGGAGGAAGCCGGAGTACCCGGTGAGAACCCACGCATGCACGGGGAGAACATGCAAACTCCATGCAGAAAGACCCCCGGCCGGGAATCGAACCCAGGACCATCTTGCTGCAAGGCAACAGTGCTACCAACTGCGCCACCATGCAGCCTGTATAAAGATATAAAGAAAACTTTATATCTTTGAAAGTCACAAATTGTGATGAGATTTATGCCTATAATGAATAAATAAGTGCCATAAAAGCATAATTTGCTTTTTGCAGATTTTTCCAGGTAAAAAAAAAAAAGTCATGCGAGTCATGGAGGTAATATGCCAAGGACGCTGGCCAGCAGATGCAGTAGGGTGGACTCTTTAAGAACCTGCATATGAAGAACATCTCACCTGTCCAGGTGAGACATGACAGTTTTGCTAATGTCACCACCATTTTCCTGTAAAATTCGGACAACTTCAGCTGGAGCGGCAGGGTCCCTGCCAGGATGGATGATAACCGGGCATCCCAGTTGAGCCTGAGCGTGGGCTGTGGACCTCAACACCTTCTTCTCGCTCTCCGTGATGGGCCAGCCGGTGCCGATCTCACCAATCACGCCGCATCGGATATCTGTGCCATCAGCGCCGTGGAGCACCTCGTTGACGATGCTGTTCGTGAGCTGACAGAAATTAGGAATGAAAGATGGAAAAACATCCCTTTTTAGACAAGCGACTGACAAGTTAGTGTCATTTTTTGATTTCTCTTCTCTCTGTAAACAGACTTGAACTGTGCAGCAGTTTTGAATATTAATATGAGTGCATGCATGCTGTCAATGTGTCAATACAGAAAGACTGAACAGCCACAGATCAATCCAAAGTTTTAGAGAAAATCTTTGCATATTGAAAAAACGTTGAGAGAAAGTGTGACGGATTAAAACATCAGCACAACAACATCAAGTAGCAGTCCTTTTAACTTACTATTACAGCCCCTATCTCACAACCACAAACCTAAAGTGATTTATTAATTAAAAGTTTGGCCTGAATTTGTTTTCATTTGTATTCAGCACCCTTTACAGAGTAAAAGAGCCACTGCAACCAATTGCCTTCAGAAATCACCTTTTAAGTTATGGAAGCCAATTGTGTGTAATCTAATCTTAGTAAAAACAAAGCTGTTATGTGAAGGCAGCATCACAAAGAGAAACGAACACATCAGACAGGTCAGAGATAAGGGTGTGGAGAAGTTGAACGCAGGGTTGGGTTATAAAACGATATCCCACAATAGGAGCATCTCACGGAGCATATTAAACACTATGTGTGGTGGAAAAAAAAACATCACCCTGAAAACACCATCCCCAGGAAACATGGTGGTGGCAGTATCATGCTGTGGGGACAAGTGTCATCAGCAGCAAGAGGGAAGCTGATCAGAGTTGATAGTATGATGGATGGAGCTAAATACAGGGCAATACCTGAAGATTACCTGCTAGAGGCTGCAAAAGACTTTAGACTGCACTGGACCTTCACAAATTGGGCCAGGTGGATGGATATTCATTGTCCACTCCTGAAATGGATCTGAGTAACCGAGATGATAAAGCTCTGGTTGCGAGTAAGATGTGGGTTAATTTTAATGGTTAATGCAGTATTCAACAACAGTATTTTAATATTGTGTAGTCTTGGATTAAATCAAATAATATGCTCGTGTTGGAATAGGCCAGTCAAAGTCCAGACTTAAATCCTATTAAGAATCTGTGGAAAGACGTTTTACAGAAGCTCTCCATCTGATCTGACTGAGCTATTCTGCAAGGAAGAATGTGCAAGAATGTATGGTCTTTAGATGTGTTAAGCATGTAGACAGAACCCCTAAAAGACTGGTTCTACAAGGTTTAGAAAATAGAAAACTTTGCATCATGATGAGCAAGGAACAGATCAAGTCAGTTTTGCAGTACTGTGCGTTGGTCCATCACATAAATCCCAATAAAATACACTGTAGTAGTTTGTGGTTGTAATGTCTCAAAATCTGAGAAAAAGTGAGAAAGTTGAATGGGTATGAATCATTTTGCCAAGCAGTCCAATTTACCTAATCACAACAGAAAACTGCAGGCACAAACACAGTAAAATAGCTCACACTATTGGGATGCAGCTGTATGAAACCTTCTGAGCAGAATGCATGAGTTGGGACACACCTTCTCCACACTCATTTTCTTGGTAGCCTCAGTGTGGGTGCAGTCTATATAGTACCCTGCTCCTGCAATGACGTGGACCCCGGTGTCCTTGGCTAGTTGTCGGAGGGCAGGCAGGTCCCGATCGATGCCCGTTGTGGTGTTCTCCACTATGGTGCCCCCGCCAGCCTTCTTGTAGGCCAGCAGCTCGTCCCGCAGAGCGTTCGTCTCCTGCGACAGGAACAAGTTCTCCCTGCAGCTGTAGGGGTGTTGCCTGAGCCAGTGCATGTGCTGCATCTTAAACGGGTTCTCTGCCATAGCCTCGTCACCAGGCGGAGGTGGGGTGTAGCTGCACTCAAAGCTCATGACCAGGTGCTCGTGGGTCATGGTGCGACCCAGCAGGTCTGGATCCAAGAGACCCAAGACGGTCTGGACCTTCCCACTTAATACTGACATGATGCTCCAATGACAGGTCAGGATTCAAAACTGTAAGTACATAAGTGTTGATTTAGATGCAGGGCCTTGGTAAAGTATTCATACCCCTTAAATCTCTAATATTTTGTGATGTCAAAACAACAAACTCCGTGTATTTAACATGAAGTAGCTCATAACTGTGAATTGGAAACAAATGTTAGATGGCTTTTAATACCTAGTAGTGTGACACTTTTACATCTATTTTCTATTGTTTTTTGTGGGTTTTGTTAACCTAACGCTCTTTATTGGTTGTGTTTTATGCGTTTTATTTTACTCACTGTAAAGCACTTTGGTTAACCTAGTTGTTATTGTAAACGGCTATACAAAATATTATTATTAATTATTATTATGGTTTTCAAATTTTCTTTCTTACATTTAAAAATCAGAAAAGGGTGACATGGATCCCCAATTTTTCTCTGCCTCAGTCTCATGTTTTACAGCCTCTAGCAGGTTTTCTTCCAGAATTGGCTAGTATTTAAATCCATCCATCTTTCAGTCCACTCTGCTCAACTTTTCTGCTCCTGCTAAAAAAAAGTATGCCCATAGCATGATGCTGCCATGACCGTGTTTCACATAGGCGTGATGTATAACGTTAGGCTTGTTTGGTGTGTCCCCAAAATAGTTTGTGGCAAATTATAAATTGTACCTGGCTTTCTGTCCACAATGGTCTTCTTGCCCTTCTTCCAAACAGACCAGATATGTGAAGTACATGTCTAATAGGTGTCCTGTTCCCACATGAGCTGAGCATCTCTGTACCTCCTCCAGAGCTACTTGGCTGCTTCTCTGTTTAATGCTCTTCTTGCCTGGTCTGTGCCACGCTCCTTAGTCTGTATGATGATTGTTTTTCACTAATATTCTCTTAGAAAAAACCCTCCCAGATCAGACTATATTTATGCTGAAATTAATTATTTAGGACAGTAAAGGGGGATAAATATAATTGCATGCTACACTTTTCAAATTTCTTCGTAGCAAAAGAAAAATAAAACATGCACGATTTTCCTTTCGCGTTACTAATAACTTTATACATTAAAGTTGCTCTATCACACAATATCCAAACATAACACATTTAAGTTTGAGGTTGGACTGTCCCAAAATGTGAAAAAGTTCAAGGGGTGTGAATACTTTCGTTAGCCAATACCAGTCCTGTGCAGCAGAGCAGTAAGTAGAGATGGGGTTAAATCATTGACAAACCTCGTTATAATGCGTGCACAAAAATGACCTTTGGACTGCTAAATGCATGTTGTTGATCCATATTTAACTCAAACTGTAGCTCTAGCACTAACTTCAAAACTGTAAGCTCCCTTATGCTGCAAGCTGCATAAGTAAAACACTCAAATCGCATTATTGTCGTAAGACTTGTTAAAATTACGCTGAAACAACAGTGTAACGAAGTGCAGTAGATCAGAGTTCAAGCACAAGTGGTGAAATATTTCAACAAACAGAGCCCTTAACGTTTAGACGTCCAGGAAACAGATTTCTAACCTTGTTTTCTGTTTACCGAACTCTACTTCCACCTCGAACCGAGCTCTGACAGTTGCTGCAGCGGGTTAGCTCCAAAATACGTCGCCCTGACAAGTCAATTATCGCGAGAAATTCCGAGACTACAGGTCAGGCGATAGGCAACACTGGACAAAGCTTACTAACACCGGACGTTGAAGATATTTATTAATAATTGGTCTATTTGAGCATTGGTGTTGGCATTAATTTTATCTGAGATGTTACTGAATAATTCTGTTGTTAACAATGACAAAACGGAACAACCGGTACTTTAGAAGCTATTTGTTTCTTTTTGGTATACTCACAAATAGATTATTGGTCCATCTTCTGCGTTTGGTTAATTCGTTTTGAGATCGCAGCTGCAGATCTTCCTCCAACTCACCCTATTTCCAGCACCCTTCTTCACTACATCCATGAATCTTCTCTGTGATTTCCCTGTTTATCTCCTTCCTGGCAGCTCCATACCAAACATCCGTTGTCCAAACCATTGCAACATTTCCTCTCCAACTTCATCTCAAAACCTGACCTATCCTTCAGACATACTTATCCTGTTAATTTTAGTCTCTAACAAAGAAAGTTTTACCCTGCCACATCCAGCTCTGCCTCCTGTCTATCTGTCAGTACCACCATCTGTAAATGATACATCACAGCAGGACTCACTGCCATCTTTCTGCTTCATCATCCCTTTCACACTCTAAGCTATCCTTCTGACACAAATCATCCCTTACCATTGCTTACCTCCATTTCACCCTTCCCGTACTCCCTTATTTATCTCTCTTATGCACTGGATATTATTTTGAGTTGCAGAGCCAAGGTACTTAAACTCTGTTCATTTACCTGTCTCCCCCTCATTTACACACATGTTCTGTCTTGCTTTATCAGAATTTTATTCATTTTCTCTCCCGACCATACAGTACCTCTACCTGTAAAGACTCTATTCGACCTGCTCCCTACTGTCATTTTAGATCACTATCTCCAAATATAACAGTAATGTTCTTCTGCCTGACCTCTTTTGTCAATCTGTCCATCGTCACTCCAGACAAGATGAAGTCATCCCATCCCCACCATGAACCCACTCCTACCTCACAACTCACCGGTGTCTCACTGTCCATGGATATGTCTTGCATCACCGTCACATACTTCTCTGCCACACCATATGTTCTCATACTGTACAACACCTTACCTTGTAGCACCTTCTCAAATAACTTCTCTTCTTACTGAAAATCACCTCTTTTCTCAACTAGGCTTCAACAACCTTAGTAGTAAGGTATTTTGTAACCTTTCATTATCTGTTTATAATGTGTTTTGTCAGGAGAAAAATACATTTTTTTAATCACAGCCAAATGGATGGATTTTTCACATGCCCACATTCACACAGTGAACATGTGAAGATGATGCATGCTCCGGGAAACAGATTGTGACTTTTTCTGTTTGCTCTTCATTCAGCAGATGGTCTCCACAGCAGCATTTGGTCAGTTGTTGCAGAGAACTGCCCTGTGTGCAGTCCCCACTATCTCTGCGAATAGTCAAGCAAATTCACAGCCTGTGAATTTGCCATTAATTTGTTTTTTCTTTGTTATTTTACATGAATGAGAGCCATTTTAGTTCAGTAGTATGGATGATTACTAGTGTCTACATTTTTTGAGTCTTCCCTCATTTGTTTTAATAATCACACTGGCATACTACTACTACTACTACTACTAATAATAATAATAATTTGTCTTTGTCACCCAGAACTCATCAGTTAGCTCATAAAGAGATTGAACCCAGCCACAAACCATTAGGTTCCTCTAGGTCAGGGGTCTCCGACTCCAGTCGTTGAAAGCTACTACCCCGCAGCTTTTAGATACTTCCCATCTCCAATACACCTGAATCAAACGAGTAGTTCATTACCAGGCCTTTACCAAACTTGATGGCATGCTGAAGGGGTAATTCAATCATTTGATTTAGCTGTGCTGGAGCAGGGATGTGTTGGATGAGGACTATAGTTGGAGACCCCTGCTCTAGGTTCTCAGCGCGTGCTGAATCAACTGTAAAATTAGTTCATCGGTTCAGCAACAAACTGATAGTGATGGACTTTTTTCAGTGGACATAGAACCAAGTCAAGTTGCTTCATCTTTGGATCATCACATACATCTGTTATCAAACAGTGAGTAACTCGGACACCAAGCTATTTTTATTCTGCTTCCTGCACCACAGCCTTTGAGCTTGTTGTTTAGTTTTTTCTGCAGTAATCAATATGCCTTTACAACTCAACAGGTTTCTGGTAAATTCAACCGCAATCCTTATCTTGAAGCTAAATAGACCAAACTGATCGG
Organism: Crenichthys baileyi; assembly: GCA_036173005.1. Lineage (NCBI taxonomy): Eukaryota > Metazoa > Chordata > Actinopteri > Cyprinodontiformes > Goodeidae > Crenichthys > Crenichthys baileyi. The sequence continues at coordinate 343,490 of JAHHUM010000657.1, forward strand.
TTTTCATAACAAAATGTGGTTTGGATTTGATAGACTGCTGTTTTAACCATTGGTCATTTTCCCTCAAAGTGTCAAGCTGCTTGTTTGTGTCTTTTTGTGTAGCTGGAACTGTGTATTTAGTTAATGTTTTTAATTTTCTGTTAGGCTGTATAGTTCTTCATTGTCGTAGTTTGATCAATGCTTTACGGTGTACTTTACACATTTCTTGTGTCTATTGGAGCTGTAAATTACTTATATGAGTGGATTTTTTAAATTAATCTCTGCTCACTCATAAAACCTGCACTCTCAGCTTTGTTCTGTTTGCTTACAGATCTATTTGTAGCGAACTGACACAACAGACACACTCCAAAGAAGGAAGTGATGTCAAAGTCACACTGTCATTGTACTGGCTGGAACTGTTTCCAGGCAGTTATCACTTTTTTTCATATAGAGAGCATATAAAATCTGTAAGCAGAGAAAACAAACCAGAGAGCACAGGTTTCCTCCCCACAGAGTACGTTTAGGCATTGGGAATATAAACTGAAGATATTTGCACAAGATGTCTTACATATAAGCACAAAAATGTATTTTTGAGCAAGAGCTGACAGTAAAAATAAGGAACCTTGCTCTGAAACTGATAAGGTATGCCCCTATTAAGTGCTGTTTTTTCTCAGTCCTTGTTTCAAACAGGGATATTATTGGTGGTGCACTGCCTCCAACCTCCATTTTTTCATTTAATTTAATTATTAGTTTAATTGTAAATAACAACCATTAGACATGAAGACGGTTAAATGTTTAACAACACAAATCTCTCTGGCATTCTTTTAGATTGCACTTGTTATAAGATGGGAGCAGACCATTCTGGTCTTGGCTTCCTTTGGACTAGCTTTAGCCTCATAATCTGGAATCAGCTTATTTAGATTTATACTAAATGAAGATGCCGTGAGGATTATCTACCCCTTTAAAGCTGAATGTTTTATTTGTTTTTTGGTATAAGTTGTGTCCCTTAAATTCCTTCAGCATGCTGGAATGAAATTCGAACCAAAGGTTTGACTTGCAGCTAAAAGCCCATGTATGTAAGCTTTAGTTGGTTATAATTAGTTTTTTTCACTGTTTATTAATTTATTTTTGGTACCTACTCTGACCTGTTCAGAGTCATGGCAGTCAAGCCAATCCAAGTAGTCAACCAGCGAGAGGTGAAGTACACTCTGAAAAAGCTGGCAGTCTGACAGAGTGTATCTAAGCGTTATTTATCATCAGCATGTCTTATGCTGATTACTTTTTTCTTTAACACATCTGATCTCAGCTCTTATGCTGTTGAAAACACAAATGTAAACAAGTCTAGAGTCTTGAAAAATTAGCTCAGGATGTGTTCACAAAATTGCACCCTTACAAAAATTCAAAATGCCAAAATGAAAAGGATTCGTGCAATAAATCTGAAAAGATGGACAGTGAAGCAAGAATAAAAAACTGCACAGAAAGTCAAAAATAAATCATTGACACTGAGCTAAAACAAAAGGAAAAAAAACAAATCAGAAAGGCAACAGAGATGCAGATTGCATGTTTAAAGTTACAGTATTACAAAATGTTGGTACTCATAAACAGGGAGTATCATTCCTCTCCAGGGGTTTCTTATTACAGATAAAATGTCACCTCCCATTCATCTGTATGACTGACAGGCTTCAGACGGACATAGCCACAGGAAGCCTCTCAAATAGGGGGCTGACTAAAACCATCTCACTCATGTCGACAGGCCTCCAGAGGAACAGCTCATGCGATTACAAGTGTTTTGATCTCATATACAGTTACATGTTCTGAGACTGATTTACTTGTACAGTTTTGATGTAAATCAATGATTGACAGGTTACAGAAAACAAAACAAAAACTGCACTAGTTGATAAGCCTTAACAAATCCTTTATTTATTTCTTAAGTTATTGTATTTCTCCACATTTACACATTTATAGCTCGTAGCTAAAATGTCAGAATCCAAAACAGGATAAACTTGCAGAATTTGTAATAAAATGTTTCAAGAAGCAGCACAGCTTTGCTTCTCAGTATTCTGCAGCAGGAAAATGAGCAAATAAAACATGACTTGTGATTTGCTGCCCTCTGCAGACTGAGAGGGGACACATTATTTTAAGTTAAGTGTGGCGGAGCAACATTTAAAAAATCACAAAACTCTGCTCTTGTCTAAAAGAAGACTTCAACATGGAGTTTATTTCAGTATTTTTGACAAGAAAAATATACTGTCAGAGTTAGACATAATGATAAATTCAGAGAAGGTATGCAATGAAGACACAAGCGAGTCAAAGTTATCTTTGGCTGGCCAGGGAGAGACAGTTCTTTCTCTCAGAGGAGCTGCCCCGTGTTACAGCCTTTTATTAAAGAAAGAAAAAAACACTCATGTTACAGCACCGTGGGTATGGCTACACACAGTTTCACAAATACAAGTCCTACTGAATAAAACTGCTTCTGTCCAGATACTGGTACAGCCCACACGTCCACATCTGGCATCCAAGGACACTAAGATTGTCTGGGATGCGAACAGCCTGCTTCCCAAACTTCTCCGCACACACACAAGTTCCTGCTCAGTCTGCATAGCAACCACCCAAATGCAACTCTAAGACAAGATGAAAATTCTGTTAATAGTTCATAAAAGTACTTAGAAAATAAATGTAAAAAGTATTCAAACCACTTCTATCAAAGTTCACCAAACTAAATAAATGAAAATGTCTTTTAATGGTAAATCATAAGGATAAAGAACCTTTTTAAACTAAGCAATGATAATTCATGTAAAAATCTTCCAACATAAACTAAAGGAGGATCAGGACCAGAACAAGCAAGCTCGTGGGCAGGAGCAGCTGATATGAGGATGCTTGGGCTTAGCCTTAGAGATCATCAAGATGTTCCATCATTCTGTGATAGCTTAGCTGAACTACCTATTGGTTGTGTCTCCTGTACCTTCAGAACTACTAGGTACTTCTAGATTATTTGAAACCACTGAATTATGTATCTTTGAGAAACGCTTCAGGACCCAAATTACATGGCTTGCTGTCTTGACATGTTTCCCCAGCACGTTCTCACTCCCACAAAATGTTTCAAACATGTTCTTAACTGTTTTGGACCTGAAAATTTGCAGATAGTAAATGCCTCTCTTCATTCAGGTCATTTTCCAAAGTTCTTTTAAAACGGCAGTTATCTATCCTCTAATAGAATAAAAAAGAATACATAGTTTATTATCCCAATGAAATTATTTTGTTTAAAGAAGCCTAATCTGGATGCATCAAATGTAATTGAAAAATACTTTTTATTCAAGAAATATAGTCCTTGTTGATATAAAGAATCTCTTTTCAGAAAGGTTTTCAACCATAGCACCAAGAGTGCATTGGTAAAGATTTTTAATATGTTTTAAAAGGGCTGCATCAGCAACTTCTGTCCTGTTTTTAAATCAATCTCAGTGTTATGTTTGATACAGTTGCTCAAAACGTCCTGATTGAAGTTTGAAAAAATGGTTGGATTTGTGTGGTACTGTGCTAAACTGGTTCAAAGTTATTTGGCAGATCAAAATTACGATGCGTCAGTTAGTAATTTTATAAGTCAGATAATCAGATTTGGGATTTCTCATGGCTTCATTCTCCGGCCACTTTTATATAACTTTTATATAACATCTACATAATCTACATAATCCTCTTGAATGTGGAGTACAACACCTCCTACAATGTCTACGTTGATGACATACGACTATATGTTTGTGTCACCACTTGACCATAGTACAATTACTCAGTGAATCAGCATGTCCAAAATTTCCATGAATGGATCGGTCAGAATTTCCTCAAGCTTAATACCGAGAAGACAGAAGTAATTGCTTTAGGTCCCAAAACGGCACGGTAAAAATCATTTTCTCAACTACAGTCACAACCAGAACTAAACAAGGCGAGCCAGTATTTATCTTCTATGCTCCTCAACTCTGGAACAAACTAACTGAAATCCTGAGATGTGCAGAAACTGTGGGAATAAAATATTATTTTTTACTGCAGTTTACCCATAAAGATGTTTTTGGTATGTATTTCTATCATGTTTTATCTTTTTATTTTTTTACATTTCTTTTAATGTAATGCCTCCATTTTTGCTATTGTTCTTTTGACATATTTTGAGATTTAATGTGATTATCTTATCTCTGTTCCTTTATTGTTCTGTCGAACACTTTGAATTACCCTTTGTATGAATGGTGCTTTATAAACTTGTCTTGCTTAGGTTTTAACCCATTTGGAAACCAACAGAAGGACTTGCTCTGACTCTGGACCTTTGAATGATACTTTCAGACATATTGCATTTTTTAAGGCTGAAATAGCAGTTGAGGAAGCTGCAGTTTGAATCTGTTTCAAAAGGTCTAAATATCAGAAGATTTAAATAAAAATATTATATGCTTTTGTTTTTCCCTTTCAAATCGTGATTTCTTTGTGACTAACCCTCAGTGCAGTCCCTACAAATTGTCACGCAAATCGCTTTTCCACAGCCCCACATGACAAGCCAATGGTCTTCCAGGTGCTTCTTCATATGACAAGCATCATATAAATCATATTCATTTGAAATATCTCTTCAGTGCTCCTTCTGGAACAAAGCGAAACAAACAACAACATGGCTATGAGAACTTTTGCAGTGGTTGTGCTGTTTGCTGTCTTTTTGGGAGTGCGCATCATCGCAGGCGGGAAAGAAGACAACGTCCCAACAACAAATGCCTACTGCAAGATTGTCTGGTAAGACCTCAGTTATCTGTCTCAGGGTTTTGGGTAGACAGAAAGACATACATCTATAATGAAAAAAAAAGATTTTGATACATTTCACTTATTATGCTTTCAGGCTACTTGGAATACCGTGTGAACAGGTTAATGTGGCCATTGTAACTCAGATTAAAGCCATGGCCTCATACAAAGTAAGGCAGAGGTTATGTCTATAGATCAATATTTGTGTCTGAAACACAACAACATGTTCATTTCTCTAAATTTGTACTCCAGCTTGTTTTACTGGCTCCGAAACTAATTCAGGCCAATCACACGTCTGGGTTTGGTCAGACTGAGAGAGTTAACTTCACCATGATACCTACCTCTATGATCCTGGGCTGCCACTTACAAGTAAGAGATGCAAACATGGCATGGCTTGGCAAATGTTTTCAGACACCTTAAACCTTTCACATTTTGTTAACCTAAAATATTTAGTGTATTTTTATGGGACTAGTTGTGGAGTTGAAGGAAACAGACGCTTGATGTGCAAAGTTTTTTTACAAATTTAAAATGAAATGTCAGTCCATCTTAATTGACAGGCTGGGTAAGGAAAGCATTGATTAGAGAAGCAGCAAAGAGGTCTGTGGTGGCTCTGGAGGAGCTATAGCTCAGGTGAGACAATATGTGCACATGACAGCCATTAGCAGAGTACTCCATAAAATCTGCCCTTTATTGATCCTGGATAAGACTTGAGACAGGGGCGGAGGTTTACTTTCAAGCAGAATTACCCTATATATGCCTCCAGAGATACTATAGAATGGTTTAGGTCAAATCCTCATGTGTTAGAGTGGCTTAGTGGCTAAGGAAGATGATGAGGGTGAAGGGGTGAAGAGGGATTAGGATGAAGGGATGAGCTGAGAAGGGGTTGAGAGTAAGGGGAGGGTGGGATTGAAAGAACATAACTGTGGGGTATGGGTGAACTGGGTAAAAAGTAGGCTGCTGAGTCAATAGTGGTTTGGTCTGGGCGTGGCCCTGCTCTTGAACCTAAGTTAACATAGTAACCGCAATTACTGAAAAAAATTGAATTCATAACCTACATCACAATTATGAAATGCTTTCATTTGGTCTACCATAAAGTCCCAGGAAAATACAGTGATGCTTGTTGGTGCGAGATGACTAAATGTGAAAAGATTTCAGGAGTAATTTTCAAGGCACTGTATATTACGTTTAGTTAAGTTTTATTTTTTTCCTTAGCTCTGCTTCAAACTGAAATAATCAGTTCTCTTTTCACTGGCAACTGGGAACATCCGTGTCAGCAATTTGGTTCAGCCTGTTTGATAACGGCACCAACTACTGTAACCTCCGCAATGTGATCAAAGGTAAGTGTTAAAAAAACTAGAGTGAAAGGATTTTTAGGCCCTACAGTTTTAATCTTGCCCTTGTCTTTCTGAACAGGAAGTGGACTGGACAAAGCTCCTGGCTTCCTGGAGTTCACCAACGAGTGGCTCTGCCTCGGCTGCGGACAGTCAGCCTGCTGATCATTCCGGAGTCCTGCAATGTGTGCGGAAGTTTCAATTTCATCCAACAATACAGCGAGTCGGTTAAATGAAAGCCTTGTTTGTGGAGATCATGTGTTTTTCTTCAGAGCTGGAGCATCTTTGCTGTGACCAAACTCATCATGCTTCCAGGACTGCTGCTGGAAAATTTATTTGTTTGTGGAAGGTGTAAACATACTGTCACAATATAAGCTACAGTTTTGATTTGTGACATGACCTGTACAGTTTTAATAAGCTAAAAGGTTCATTTAAAAAGCTTGTCTTTAAACTGCTCTGGTGATAAAAAATCCACAAACTGAATCAATTAAAAAATTATGAAAAATACAAACTTAATGCATTATTAAAATGTATGTGTTCATGGGCTGGCTGTGTACTAATTGAGAAAAAAAATGAAAAACTAATGCAATTTATTAGTAATGTGTTCATTTTTGCAGGGCTTTGATTTGTTACTTTATGATATAACCTACAATTTAAATGAAAAATTTCTGCTGTTTTTTAGGCAATTTGCTAAACCACAAATCTCAGCCATTGTTGATGGTAGCTAGAAAAATGTTTTTTGGTCTATTTTCAGATGCTGTAATAAGTTTCATGCTATTGGGCTAGTTTTTGTATTCTGAGAGTTTTTGTATTCAGCCCCTAGCTCCTCGCAGTAGATGGCTGCACATACTGAGCCTGGTTCTGCTGGTGGTTTCATCTTGTTAATAGGGAGTGCTTCCTCTCCAACATCAGGAGGATGGCGACAGAGACTCATGTTGGGTTACTGACAACATCAGCATAAGGCCACTCCTAAATGACACAAAAAGTGGCCTTTTATGGGACTCATCAGAAGCTCTGAGGCAAACAGTGTCTTTGCGAAGCCAACACAGAGTTTCCCAGAAAATGCGCCAGAAACATTCAGTTTATTAAATATCATTATTCATAGAGGCACCACACCTGAATCTTACTTTTATTTACGACAATCTCATTTTATTTCTAACACATGCCAGCTTAAAAAAGCTGCATAAGCAACAGAAATTGCTCCATGACTTTCCCACAGAGCTCTGTCCTGGATCCAGCAGGTAAAGGAAGGAATCAATCCAATGTTGTCATCTGGCACCCTCTGCAGACAGATTCTAAGCAGGGTTCATTAAAAAGAAGATCTGGCAGTCTCTATACACAGTGTAAAAGATTTTTTTTTTATTTTTATATCAGGCAAAAAGAAAAAAAAAACTCAGTAAATACAAATTACACACTTCAAATGATTTCTATCTATGTAATGAATGAACTTTTCCCTTGATGGCAACAACTGTTATCAGGTGTTTGTGATAACTAGTGATGAGTCTTTTACATCACTGAGAAGGAATGTTTGGCCCACTCTTGTATGCAGAACTGTTTTAATTCAGCCAATCTAACATGAACAGCCTGCTCAGTCATTCCACCGCATCCCAATTGGACCTAAGTCTGGACGTTTACCAGGGAACTCCAAAACCCATATTTTTTCTGAGCCGTTCAGAGGTGTCCTTGCTGACATGCTCTGGATTATTGTCCTGGTGCAAGCCCCAGTGGGCTTGAGCTTAAGGTCACAAACTAATCAGCTGACATTCTCTCTTAGGATGGTTTAGTATACAGCCGAATTCATGACTCCATCAGTTACATGACCTGAAGCAGGACCTGTCTCTTTCTTATAGTTAAATTATGAACACGGACTTTAACTGAGACAAATAAGGTCTGCAGTGTTTTAGATGTTGTTCTGGGCTCTTTTGTGACCTCTTGGAGTCATTTATGTGCTCGTAGGGTAACTTTGAAGAGTCGGCAACTCCTGGAAAGGTTCACCATTGTTCCATGATTTTTGCATTTGTGGATAATAACTCTGGTTCACTGGAATCCTGGAAAGCCTTAGAAATAGCTTTATCACCTTTTCCAGACTGATGGATGTCAAAGACTCCGACCTTGTTGGATGATTTTGAAGCAAACTAAAGAATGCGAATCAGAAACAGCTTTATTGCCAAGCTTGTACAGACAAACAAGAAATTTGACTCCTGTACACTCTCAGTGAGGTATATATAATAGTGGAAATAAAGAATATCTTTCTTAAATGTACATATATACACAATTTACTTTACAAAAGAATATAATGTGAAAAAGTTGCATCTTTTCACTCTGGCTTTGAGTTGAAGCCTATATCTATTATCTCTCATAGTTTATTATCTTATTTCAATTTTAGCAACCTTCATATTATCAGTTTATATTTTTATTTTATTGCTGTTTGAGCGGTTAATTATCATGGCAAGTACTGTTATATATGTTAGGAATAATATTCTTTAATATTCTATATTATATTTTTATTTATGTTTATCTATGGTCTTAACCTGTGTGTTTTCATAAATCTTGTTTATTTATTTTACCATTCTCTTTGTACAATATACACATATCTCCAATGTTTCCTTGCTAATCTAATCTACACAACTGTGTTTCCTCAGTTCCTTATTCTCCACAATTCACTGATTTCTCTCTTTTTTAACCCATCAGTGTTTTATTACCAATAATTACTTGTTTTATCTGTTTGTTTAGTTGGTGTTACAATTTTGATCATTTCATTTTGTGTGTCTGTGGTTGTTAAGTGAGTGTATTTATGTTTTTAACCTTTGTACTTTTTGTTACTCTTGTAATAACATGTAGTATAAATGAAGTTTTATTGATTTGTCATTTGTTTTTAAATTTCTTTTCATCAGGGCACAATGTGTTGCTTATTGAGATCTTTTACCCTTCTTCATGTAGGCATACAGGTTCTATTTAAGTGATTCCTTGATTTTACAAGCCTGGCCATAAAGAATTGATAATTTTGTTCCTACCCAGCATCTAGGTCTCTTAGTAAACGCATATGAAATGACTGACATTTAAAGTCAGGGGATTATTGTGGTTTCCCCTTTCTGCTCCTTCCCTAATTTTCTAGCGGGTTAGGCTGCAAAGCTTCTGGCACTTTGAATTAATGAGCCAGTTTTTTGCTAGAAATAACAGCGGGATAATGGATGTTAAGAGCTATGAAGTGTGATCTATTCCACATTGACCAAAGGGGCAAGTGGGATCGTGGGTAGTTATCTGTCTTGTCGTTCCACCCCTCACCCCACGATCCAGAACAAGTTAAAATAGATTTGATGAAGATATTAAGAACTTCAGAGATAAACAACCAAATCATCTTTCGTTAGGATTTATGATGGCACAATAACACCAAGCTTCATTCAGATTTATTTACATTTGTACAATGAAATGCTAAATAGAGTGTAGTAAACACTTAATGTAATTAAAATTCTAATTTTAACAAAGAGTAAAACTTAGAACAATGCACTTATGAACCTCCCTATGAGGACCGCAAGTTATGCTTACTGCTTACATTACCTAAGACTTGTGAAATTATATACTGGATCAAGATTCATATCTAACAGGCAACAAGCAGATCATTGGCTCGTTGTTAGCTAAAACACGTAGCTTTGTGCATATATTGCACAAATTTTCTGGGACACAGAATCCATCTCATTTAAATTGTATCAAATCATAACAAATCCTACTTGTGGAGGTCAGCAATTCTCTTCCTGATATTTTGCCTGATTTCTTTGGGCTTTTTTCCATGATGCCACACAAGGAAATAGTGTATTTGAGGTTTTATCTAAAATACACATCCACTTACGTCATGGTATCATCATCTGGACTTTCCCAAATCATTTGAGAAATGAGTTTTACTTGAGAGTTTTAATTTCAACTAATATGACAGAGTTCAAACACCTTAAAGCACTCTTGGCTTGTGCACAAAAAACCCACAAGATCCACAAGTAATACCCCGGATCAAGTCAATTTCAAGCAGACGAGACTTCTGTTCTCTATTACTTCACAGTTAAACTTCATTAGACATGATGCAAACCAACAATCTGAAAACAAAGAGTCACGTGGAGAGTCACACAACCACAGCAGTTTATATTCTCTTGACACCATGTGAAAAAAATATCTGGATTAAAGCTTTAAAACCAAATGTTGAGACAAGTCAGAAGAGAAATGCAGGACTGGTGTTATCTTCGCTATTTGTACGCATCAAAGTGTACAATAACTTTTTTTCTTACTGATAGTTTTGTCTTACTGATTTAGTTAAAGCAGGCTATTGGTTAGCTCTGTCATGAGGATATTCTCAACATATTTCAGTGGAAATCATTTCAATATTACTATATTATATCTGGCTCTAATAAAGTTTTTTTTAAAGGGGATGACCTGCACAGAAAATTCTCTGCTGCATGGTGATACAGGATCAGCCTGATTTCTTGTCACACAAAACATTTGCCCAAAGGTGATTGCTGACTTATTTTAAAGTCTCTTTAGCCTTTAGATTATTATTTGTGTACACTATGATCTCATAGCTTTGTAAGCAATGATTGAAACTGCCAATTATAAGGTTGTACAAGTATTAATAGATGAACTTGCGTTAAACGCTTGAGGAGAAAAATGTTACAGTATAAGATTTTGCTACAAATAATCGAAACAAATTTGAGGTTTACAAAATAAAGACGGCAAGTTTATTTTAAGTGTCAGGGTTCACATGGATCCAGTCACCATACAGGAGGTTAAAACCTGAAAGTTCCTTCATCATGACGCAGTGTTATTACACTTTAATATAGCCCTGTTCAGGCCAAGGCCCATGGGTGCATCTTCTTCAAGCTCCCTTTGCAGAGAGTGTCCTAGTTTCCACATGATGCTTCCCTTACAGTTGGCAAGGCTCAATACCTTATTCAAGCTGTAGGAGAAAACCGCATGGCACAAGTGACTTTTTTAACAATTGATGATTCCTCAGTGTGCCATAGTGTCATATTTAGGCCTGATTTGTGTCATTGTTCTTGAGACAGTAATGCGACCTGTATTTGTACCATTACAAACACAAATTCAATGCATTTTATTAGGATTTTTTTGTGGTAGACCAACACAAAGAGGGGCATCATTGTGGAGGAAAAGGATCATGGTAAATGGCTTTAGAAGTAAAAATCTAAAGTGTGTTGTTCACCCCTTTTACTCCAATAGCCTTAAATAAAATCCAATGCAACGATTCACCCATCCATTGTCTATACCTGTTTATCCTTACAGGAGCGCAGGAGGAGGTGGTGCCAATCTCCAGCAGTCATTGGGCAAGAGCCAGGGTACACTCTAGACAGCTTGCCACACAGAGGCAACACAGAGACACACAATATGGATTAATTAACCTATCAATCATGTTTTTGAACTATGGAGGAAAGCCAGAGTACCCAGAGAGAAGCCAAGCATGCACTGGGATAATGTGCAAATTTCCTGCATAACAGCTGGGATTGGAACCCAGGACCTGCAAGGCAACAGTGCTATCAACTGTGCCCAGTTGCAATTTCCTTTAAACGTCACCTAATTAATAAATAGAGTCCACCTGTGTCTAATTAATGTCAGTATGAATGCAGCTGTGAAGGCCTCAGAGGTTTGTGAGAGAACATTGGAGAACAAACAGCATTATGAAGACAAAGCATCACACCAGAAAGGTCAGGGATGAGGCTATTGAGATGTTTAAAACAGGTTTAGGTCGTAAAAAAATATCCCAAGTGTTAGAGATTTCCCCGGGCACTATTCAGTCTTTTATCCAAAAATAGAAGGTTATAAACCATGTTGGAAACAAAGCTAAGCACTGGTCAGCTTGGATCAAAATTCAACATTTTGACCTAAATGTAATGTGTTGCAGAAAACTAACCCCGAACATACCATCCCTATAGTGAAAAATGGTGGAGGCAGCATCATGCTGTAGAGATTGACAGATGGAGGCTCCAAAAGACTTGAGACTGAGTTTACCTTCCAGCAAGACAACAACCCTAAACATACTGTTAGAGCAACAACAAGATGGTTTAGATCACAAATGTCAAGCTCCAGTCCTCAAGGGTTGATTTCCTGTAACCTTTAGATATTCCCCCCACGTCAACAAACTTGACTCATATAATTAAGTAATTAGCAGGACTCTGTAGAGCTTGGGATGGTAAGGAGTCAGAAGTATTGCACTTGAGACATATCCAAAAGTTGCAGGACACCAGTCCTCGAGGATTGGAGACCCCTTGTTTAGTTTAAAGGAATATTAATGTGTTAGAATGGCCCAGTCAAAGTCCAGACCTAGATCAATGCTTGTGGTTTTAATATAAACAAAATTCGTACAGTTCAAAGGATTTGAATAATTTTGCAAGTCAGTGTTTAGCTTTACTTCATTAGCTAGACGCATGTTCCAATTTACAAGAGTAAAAGACAAAGGAATGATAAAAAAAAATACTCAAAAGGTTCTGACTGATGCTTTTTATCTATACTGATTTTATCCATACTGATGATCCATACTGAAGAGCTGGAAAGTTTTTTTCTCATTTATTGTGACCAAAAATATCATATATATATATATATCAGAAGTCATAAAAATGAAAGAACCAAATAAAGAAATAAGAGAAACACACTTTATTTTACAGAAGTAATTTTACATGAATCCAAAGCATTCATTTCTAGATTTAGTGGGACTCCTTTAATATCCGTAAGGAAGGACAACTGCTTAATGAAGACCCACTCATTGTACGGTAATTATTTTGAGATAATGCCTCAACAAAAAAACCTAAAGAAATAAGGAAATGAGGAACACAGACATCTGAGTATTTATAATCCCTTGTTGCATGTTGCTGATTCCACTGAAGGACACAAGCCTTTGTTGCAGATCTCCCTGTAGCCTGGGACCTGGTTCAGACCGCTTCCTGTTGTGTGTAAAGTGTAGAGATAAAGTTAGAGATCAGAGACATTCACAGACTTCACAGACTGCCATCGCTCAAAATAAAACTTAGATATAATTTGCATACCATTGACAAGATTGTGGAGGAGGCAGTAAGGATTTGTATCTGCAGTGGTGGTGAGGCCCTGTGCAAAGTTAACAAGCAGCTTTATTACAGGCAAATCTTTTGACCCTAAAATGGCATGACACATGATTTGATAGAGCAATCAAGACATAATACACTTTTTTTTAAGTGGTTACCCACCCTCATTGAGCAGAAGGATGGAGAGGCAGGCGGCTTGAATGTGAAGTTGAGATTCGATGTTCTCCGGCTGCTCAGGTATGTATGCTTGATTTCAAGATAGGAAGGCATCTCCTTTACAACCTGAAATTAAAAAAATAAATAATTTGAGCAGCCAAAATGTGAGAGAAACATATATCTAGTTACAAATCAATAATAACTCTAAATCTCCTCATTTTGATGCTTTAGTTACCTCAAATGCACACTGCTCTTCGCTGTCGAAACATTTGTAAGTGCTTAAAGCCTTCACTTGTTCCACCATGGCACTTTCAGGTTTGGTGCAGGGCACCTTAAAAATCCTTTGGGAAGGGAAAAAACAATTTACCCTTACAGAAAAGCTGGAAATATTTAGCAGAATATGCTTTATTTATAATACTTACCAAACAGCTTTGCATTCTGATGGATCTACAGCTGAAGAAAGCAAAAACTGAAGCAGCAGAACCACAGAAAATGCTGCAAGCAAAACTCTAACACCCATTCTTGTAGAGTTCAAAAGAGCTTTGTGGAGCGATGAGCTTCTTCTGAACCTAAAACCCTGAAGAAATACCTCGTTCAGGTTTTTAGGCTCCTCCCAACCTTGGGCACATCACAAGATTGTTTCAAACAAGCGCAGAAAATTCGGCAGACAGTAGGATAAAGTCACATTACATCAAGCAAATTAAATGTGTGCTGATGATCTTTGTAAAAGTCCAGAAACTAAGCCTTAAAAGTTGCTCTGACAGTATGAAGCATTCAGCACACAGCGGCTGTCACACTTTGGGTGTTTTGCTTGATTAGAAGATTCTTTGAAGATTCAGTGACATTATTTATTTATATTCTTGGTGATAACCATGCTGTCTGAGGGCATATTGTTTGAAAAATCAAGAAAATCAAATTATAGTTTTAGAACTTTTTCTTTTGTTGAGATCACAGAAACCTGTAGGTTGAAAATGCTGCTTTGTTGATACAGACAAAACAGGAGGGGTGGAACGACTAGACAGATCAAATGTGATCATACAATTGTATTTAACTAATTTACCAGTATGCACTGGTAAATTAATTTTAATTCTGGACAATATGTATATGGGAACAAGAAAACAATAAAACAATAAACTGCTTTTGCTGATTGTTTGACTGTCATGTCATTTTAAGTCAAATTTTATAACTTAGGTAAAGCATGTCGGATTTTTCTGATGCATTATTTCATTCTTTAAGGAATGGATCCATTCGGCATATGTTGAAATAATAATTGCTGATTTAAAATGGCTAACAGCCAGATTTGCACTGAGAAATCAGCTGGTATTAACCAGTTCTGACCAGGCTGGTCGGAACTAAAACTCTGATCTTTTTTGCAATCAGTGAACACACCACAACATCTCTATCGGATTTAAGTCCGGACTTTGATTAGGTCATTTTCTTTCGAGCTATTCAGAGGTGGACTTGTTGGTGGGCTTTGGATAATTGTCCTGCTGCAGAACCCAAGTGTACTATAGCGTAACGTCACAAACTGAAGTCCAGACATTTTCCTTTAGAATTTTTCATAACAGAACAGAACTTATGGTTCTAGCAGTTACAGAAAGTCATCTAGGTTTTAAAGAGGTAAAGCATCTTCAGCGGATCTTGCAATGACCCCCATGTAGGTATGAGGTTCTCTTTCTAACGTGCTGTTAGTTTTGCACCAGATGTAACCAGACGCACACCTTCCAAAATGTCCCACTTTTGTCCACAGAATATTTTACAAAGGCCTGTTAACCCTTTCCACACTGATATGAATTTTTTCAAAGTGTGAAATGATCTTTTAGCCAACTTCACATAGTATAGCTTTATTTTCAGCAATTTGTTGATTCTTCAGCCAACAGGCATGTCGGGTTGTAGCTGGTGAAACCGAACTCGGCTTTATAGGAAATGTGTTTAACCACAGGTAATTCATGATTTACCAAGGGGGCAGGTTGGTTTGGATACATGTTGTCCTTTAATAAATGAAACTATCATTTAAAAACTGCTTTTTGTGTTCATCCAATGTATTCTTGTCTGATAATAAAATTTGTTTGGTCTAAAACTTGTGTTTTAGCGTGACAAAAAAGCAGAAACAAGATATCTGTAGGGGGACAAATAACCTTTTAAAGAATGTGTTAGAGCACCTTGAGACACACTGGGAGGAAACTAGACTATTAAAGCAATACTTTGAGGACAAAAGGAAAAAAACAAAGTACTGGGGTAAAAGGTTGTTTTGCCCAGACTAAAATGTCCGCTTGGGCACTTTGAAGGGACTGGGAGGAAGACAGTTTTAGCAAGTGAAAGGTCAGATCTGAGCTCTCCTTTGCACTACACGTGGAATATATCATACGTCTAATCCTTACCAGCTCAATGAAACATTTTATTTTATTTGGTCAGTATTGACTTTGTTGTTAAATTAAAGACAATCAACAGAATTCAGCACTTGGTCAGACAATAACCACAAGACTGCAGTCACACAAATCAATTTCAAGCTCCCTTGCCACGCTTCATTAGAAGCCTGATGTATAAATTGGCTTGCAGCCCTCTCCTCCATTCATGATTTATTGACTGAGGAAGCAAGTTGAACGAATAGTGTCCCACTCCAGATGAAAGAAACCATGAAGACCGTAATGCTGGCCTCTGCTCTTATTTTAGGACTGTTCGGCTGCTTGGTGGCCGTTTCTCCGACAGATCCTTTCCCCCTTCCTGTTCCGTATCATGCTTTCTGCAGATCTTTATGGTGAGTATAATTCTTTTTTCTCCGCATCTTGTTTTACTAAAACAGAATTTTTACTATATGTGCTAAAAAAAGCTTTATTTTCTAGGCTCTTTGCAACACCTTGTGCCGAAATCAGCACTACAATCGCTCAGCAAATCCAAGCCTTCAGCCCTGAATATACGGTAACAGAGCACAAGTTCCTCATTCTTCCAAAACAAATGGATGCATTTGGTCTAATTTTCTGTGATGGCTTGTTTTGCAGCTCATCTCGGCAACGCCTTTGAAAATCAAAGCAAACCACACTTCCCCTGATGGCATCAATGTTCAGAACATCACCTTCTCCTTCAGTCCCACCATTTTGACTGGAGGCTGTCGTGTTAGTGTGCGTATCCAAAAAAAATCTGTGTTGCAGCTAATTTTTTTAAATGTTTAAAATTAGTTTGGCATTTTGACTTCAGTAGATTTTTATGACAAATTTCTCCTCAGTTTTTTTCCCTTTCTAATTTAAAAGAAGAAAATTTAATCCTAATAATACATACAGTATATCTTAAATCAGCAAGCAAAAAAAAACTCTGAAGGTTGGTTATTACCATTATATTAATGGGCCACCTAATCCACCCTATAGGCACAGTCTATCTCTCTTGGATTTACCAGTCTTCTCGATGATGGCCTCAATTACTGCAACCTGTATAAGCTACTGTCAGGTGAGCAAACAAGCTAGAATAAAAGTTTTATACTGGATATTATAAGTTTAAGACATGTGTTTGTTATAACTGAGCTACTTTTTTCCAAAATGTTCTACTTCTAGCGAGCGGACTCACCTCAGCTCCAGGCTTCATGGAGATGACCAACGAATGGGCGTGCCTGGGGTATGGATTGGCCAAATGCAAAACCTAAAGAAAGGCTTTAGAAGATTAATCATATGATGAAATTATTCAATGTGCCTTTTTCAGCCATAAAAGATCAAATTCATCTTTCTTTTACATGGTGGAATTTACTTTTATGTGTATACCTTAAAAAGAAAATAAAGCTGGATATTGATACTGCTTCCTGCATGTCACTGCTCCTTTTTATTCTTCACAGCATCTTCACAGCAATTCTTCTCACTATTTTATTTATATTGTCAAGTAAGGTCTTGAGATAAGTGCATCAGTAAAAGAAACACTAAATTAAAGAATTATTTTTTCGTTATCTATACCAGTTTTAACCATGCAGGGTTAGAGAGTGGGGGTGCCTGTCTCGAGCTGTCACTGGGCGAGAGGATGGGTGCAACTTGCACAGGTTGCCAGTCGCCAAAGTTGCCAAATTTACTCAGTTACGTTTACTTGTGTAGGTTTTCAAAAAAATGTACTTCTAGTCGAAGTTTTACTACACAATACTTTTTTACTTTTATTTGAATAATATTAATTTGAAGTAACACAACTCTTACTCAAGTACAATTACTGGCTACTCTACCCACCTCTGAAAGAGACACACAGGATAAGAAACCATGCAGGTAAATATACAGTAACCAACTAACCTAACAGACAGGTTTTTGTAGTAGACAGAACAAAGACCTGAAGGGAAAACTGGTTTCAAAATAAAACAGGAACTAAGATCGACAGAATGAAACATAACCAAATACCGCAAATTTAGAGCATTAAATAATAATAATAACATCTAAAATACTGAAGTACAATACAAAAGCATGAAGAATTTTAATCTTCTCTGTGGTTTTCTATATAATACGAGTAAGAAAAACTTCCATGCAATATCTGCAAAGCATTTTTAAAAAGAGGATGACAATAATGGCACAAAGAATAATTACATTTCATGAATTTTTTGTTTTATGTTTTTTTTTAAAAAAATTTTTAGTCATCAGTATGAAACCACTACTATAAATTATGACTTGCAAATTATATTTTTTTATTTTTAATAAGAGTGGTCATTCTCTCATTATAAAGGCTTTATATCCTTATTTGATTTTAAACATACACAAACAAGAAATCCGGGGATTGGTCCGCCGAGGTCTCCACCTTCGTCCGCCGCCCAATCCTCTTTGCACCAGTCCCTCACGGTTCCCCCTGCAGGTGGTGGCCCCAGTGGGGGATGGCCTCGCGTCTCTCGTTCGGGCTTGGCCTGGCCGGCTCCCGCGAGGAGCAACCCGGCCACCAGACGCTCTCCGACGAGTCCTGACACCATGCCTGGCTCCAGGGTGGGACCCCGGCTCCGCCGTACCGGGCGACGTCACGTGCCTCGATTTAGTAGTCCTCATGAAGGTTTCGACCGGAAAAGGGTGGCTTGTCCTCTTCAGGTTGGAGGGGAGTTCCTGCCTCAAGTGGAGGAGTTCAAGTATCTCGGGGTCTTGTTCACAAGTGAGGGAAGAATGGAGCGGGAGATCGACAGACGGATCGGTGCGGCTGCCGCAGTAATGGGGACGCTGTGCCAGTCCGTTGTGGTGAAGAGAGCCGAAAAGCGAAGCTCTCGATTTACCGGTCGGTCTACATTCCTACCCTTACCTACGGCCATGAACTTTGGGTCATGACCGAAAGAACGAGATCCCGGATACAAGCGGCTGAAATGAGCTTCCTCCGTAGGGAGGCCGGGCACTCCCTTAGAGATAGGGTGAGGAGCTCGGCATTCTGGGAGGGGCTCGGAGTAGAGCCGCTGCTCCTCCACATCAAGAGGAGCCAGTTGAGGTGGCTCGGGCAGCTATACCGTATGTCTCCTGGACGCTTCCTCGGGAGGTGTTCCAGGTACGTCCCACCGGGAGGAGGCCCAGGGGACGGCCCAGGACACGCTGGAGGGACTATGTCTCTTGGCTGGCCTGGGAACGCCTTGGGCTCCCCCCGGAGGAGCTGGAGGAGGTGTCTAGGGAGAGGGACGTCTGGGTGTCTCTGCTGAGTCTGCTGCCCCGCGACCCGGTCCCGGATAAAGCGGAAAACGACGAGTAAGGGTACGAGTACAAACAAGAAATGTAAATCTAGATCTGAAAATTTCACATTTTACAATCTTAAATATTAAGTGTTTTTTAAATGTTGATGTTTTTTTAAATTAAGGTTTCTGTAGTTCAGGAGGAGGGAGGCAAAATGGCTCTTTGGATTATAAATGTTGCAGACTCAGTTAGTTTAAAGAACAGTTTAGCAACATATATTTTAGTAAGTGTGTGAATCTTTACAGAAAACATAATCTGTTTTAATTTGTGTTTGTGTAGCTTTGTTTGCATGCTTTAGTGTGACAATATTTTAGTATTTCATATAAGGTGCTTTTACTCTCTATAGAGACTCTCTCTATACTCATGGGACACCCACATCCAATCAGGAGGGAGCTGACTGCTGCTGGATCAATTCAATGATGGATTTGGTGGAACATGTTTGTGGACACTAAATGTGAAAGAAGGAATGACACATCATTCCCAGTTGGGAAAGGTGGCAAAGGTCCCCATATACATTTCTCTTGAGCCGAGGATTTAACAGTATGAAAACCTCATGATGCAACCTGGCATGCAGTGCTGGGCAATGTTACTGTTGGTGGTGGACATCTTTCACTCGGTACACCATGGGATAGTGGATTTGCACTGTGTGCTGCCACTGGACTGGGCATCCTGATTCTTTACTGCAAATAGATCAAAATGGTGGAAGTTTAATCAGCAAGTTTTGTCCAGTTTCATTGACTTAACGTTTTAGCTTGTTTTATGCCACTAGCTTTATTACTTTTATAAATCTTTATTTCTCTTCATAAATTAGTTTTTATTGCTTGTTTTTTTCTTAATAAAGGGACAGATTTAGTTCCTCCTCCTTACCTTCAAAACTGGATGGTAAACTTCAAAGAAGCACAAGTCCTAATTTAAACAAAATAATGTTGTGTTGCCTAATCTCTGCGATTTGTTTTACAGCTTTAGTTTGATAGCTTTACCCATCTGTCTTATTTGAGATCATTTTCTTCGTGATTTTTTAAACTTTTTTGCAAATTGTGTTTTGATTATTCAAGCAGTTCCCTTTGTTTACCTATTTCAGTTCTTTTAAAGCTGTAGAAATAATGGTGGTATAAAAACTAAAACTTAGTTGTTCAACTCTGCTTTTACCAAAACTTTCTATCATCACATATCAAAAACTAAATTGAATCCATCCTAAACTCCTCCATCCTAAAATACTCTTTAGATTTTAGAGTTTTTTTTACCTCAAACTAATTAATTTATATCGTTTATCAGTTGACAGCATGTTCAAAACAAAGTATGTTAACCTGATACTGTCTGTCATTTTCACCCCATGTTGTTGTTTGAAGTCAATAATGCAGACAAGATAATTATGTTAAAAAGTTAACCAAAACATCCGACTTTAATGCTTCAATTCACATTTGAAATGATGAAAAACAGATGCAGGACAATATGCCTGTCCTGGTCATGATTTTTAAAAAGTTGTCAGTGTTTATTTGTGCTTCAAACTGACAAAAACAACATGCACCTGTCGCAAAAAATATTAAAATTAATCATTAAACTAAATAAACAAGGATAAAAACACAAAAGAAGTACACAAAATATGCAACAAAAACAGATTCCTGCTGAGTTTGTTGCATCAAGAAAGAGCTTTTTCTTAAGCTAAGAGTCATTTCCATGAATTCTTTGTAACAATTTATCTGTTGACCTCCACGGTCTAAGCCATTGTAAGGCTTATGATAATTGCCATGCAATTATCCTCCAGGCTGCAGTTAGCAGGCTGAAGGTGTTGCAAATGCAACAATTTACTCTTGTCACAGGAAATAGTATGAAATGTGCATGCATAATTGTTTGAGAACAAAACAGTCTTGTGGTGAGCATGACCAAAATGGAGCATTTTTATTGTCGTGCCTTGAAAGAAAGAAAAGAAAAATGCAGTATTATCAGACAAAAACAACAGTGTTTCCATTAGACACATATTTATTCACATGTTTTTAATCACTAACATCAGATCACACACAGAGGAGAGAGTCGAGTTTTTACACTGACTTTCAGAAGCTGTTTTCATTGTTTCACCAACAAATGTGCAGTGGCATGCATTTAGTCACACCTCCTAACCAGCTGACAACAAATCATCCCTCCAGCAAAATAAAGCCTTGTGCTAAGGCAGAAACATGTTTTCTTCTTCTTGCTCCTGTGTTTAACAGGACACAATTATGCCCACACATTTCAGGTTTTACTCTCATTTGCAGACAGAAGCACCAAAACCAAGACAGAGCCACTCGTTGGTGAACTCGATGAAGCCCGGGGCTTTGTTCAGTCCACTTCCTGAACAAAGAAAATACAGTCAGTCAGTCATTTTCTACCACTTACTCCATAGTGGGTCGCGGGCAAAGAAAATAAGTAACAAGTAAAAATAATAAGTGAACAAATACTGAAAATTTTAGGACAAATGCTTTGACATTAAACTTGTCATGCAAATTATTACTTATCCAAGTGCACAGACAGACCTTTTATAACTTTGTAGAGGTTGCAGTAGTTTGTTCCGTTATCAAATGGGCTGAACCAAAATGGAGACACCGAGGAACCCTGAAGAGTTATGCAACAGAAGTGTTTACAAGAAGATACTCTTGCTCTGACATGAAAAACGATTTTAGCTCAAAGACATATGCCTTACCTGTACATGGCAGCCCATACTCAAGGTTGTAGAGTCCATTGTGAAATTAAGATTTGCAACTTCTCCATCTTTAGAGGTGTGATTGGCCAGAATTTGTTCTGGTGTTACCGGGCCAAGCTGGGTTAGAAGACACAAAAAGTATTTGCCTCTATATGTCTACAAATCGCGAAGCAGTAATGTAAGTTTTGCTGCACAGAAAATCATCTCAGTGTTTTCTTTCACCTTGTATGACTTCTTGTCGCCTTTAATGCCAGTCACAATGGCCATGTTCACGTGATCACAAGGAATTCCAAATAACCTGGATCAGGTCACAGGCAGAAGATGGGCTCCATGTACAACACTTTGTTAAACATTATAAACACATATAAACAATCTCTTACCAAACAATCTTGCAGAAGGCGCTTGAGGACGGAGCTGGTCTTCCACTTGTGATGATGATGCACATTCCTAAAAAGAGAAGGCACGCCACAAAAGCAGTCCTTGCAGCCATGATGAGGTGCTTTCTTCTGGTTCAGAAGGCAGGACTGACTAATTGTTTCTTCCTTTGGGGTTTATATGGAGCGCTGCACTAAAAGACAGGACCTGAAAGGCGCTTGGACTGTCATGTGGAGCCGTGGAAAAGCAATTTGGATGATGGTGAGCATGACCCAGACAGCATGTTTTGTCATCTTTCAAGAATTATTAGGATGTTTTTATTAATCATTGGGCTAGAAGAAGGACATAAATATTTGGTTTAAACTGTAAGTACAATTTAAAGGAGAAAATATATTATTAATAATCATTTTATTGTTATATGTTATGTTGTTTTATACATTAAATTGCATTATGTTGGTTTGAGAAATAAAAAATTGACACTAGTTCATTTACAAGATAATTAGAAGCCAACTTCTTAAAACTGTCACAGTTACTTCTGAGGTTCAAGTACGTGTTTCATTTTATTTATTTATTTCATTTTATTTCATTTGTAGATTATCAGGGTGATTGTGTTTTCCTTCAGTTGGACAAATGATTACTATATTTTCATAACAAAACATCTAAGTAGACAAGGAAACACAACAGTACATATTTAAACAAGTCCATATTTACTTTAATTTAATTTAATTGGTTGTATATGTGTATATTTCTTTTCTAAAGTAGGAACGATTTAAAAAGCATTTGTTAGTAATGGATCTGACAGAAAATTAATGGGCAACCATCATTTCAATGAGAAATCATTTTTTAAAGATTGCCTCTAGTTTTATTATTGTGGTGAAATCAACATCTGAGCTCGTTCACCATTATTAAAAACAAATAAATAAATATGTTAAGGCAAACTTTTCAATAGAAAATTTGGTCATTTGAGATGCCGTGTAAAGAATCAGTTTTCCACAGATGGAAAAATATATATAACAAAAAAGCCACCATGCATCACAAGGACATTTGCTTTACAGTTTGGTTTGTTCTGCTTTGTGTATGCCTCACTCATGTCGCACTCATTAGTGTCACAATAGGTCATCACAGAAGATATAAAGTGACTCCTCACACAGTCGGTTTCTTTTCACCTGACAGCACTCCAGCTGCTGCCACCATGAATGTCAGATCTCTGCTCACCTTTGCTTTGTTCCTGCAGTTCGTTTTCCCTGCCTCATCCGCTGTAAATCCATCAAAATGCATAGCAATATGGTGGGAAACAAAAGTATTCACAAATGCTGACATGTCTTTTTGTTGTCTGTTATAAGAAATGAGAGGAATCCTTCTTGCAGGACTTTTAGGTTGCCCTGCTCTGAACCAGTGAGCGATCTAATGAACCAGCTGAACGCTTGGAGCATAAAGAAGTGTCGAGATGGTCCAGAGAAGTGCATGTATAAGGTAATTAAGTACTGAGCAAAAGCATTAAATACTGAGCAAAAGATAAGCAATACAATCTTTATCATTGTATATTTATTAATAATAACATATTGTTTCTTTGTTCTTCTCGTTTTTGATCTTTAGATAATGAACGAGTCCCCAGAAGAGCTTGAAGTAAAGCACACCTCCCCTCAGTCGGGCAAAATTACAGAAATTAACTTTTTCTTTGGCCCAACTGCTGCAAAGTCCTTCCGCAAAATTAAAGTTAGTTTAATTTTCTATATTGCAAAATGAATAACTTTACAGCATGCTTGTTTTCAAACGTGTATACTCTGTACTCTGTATACTGTCTTTCTACAGGCTATTTCTACCACAAAATCAAAGAATGGTACCAATCCCAATGACTACTGCCTTCTCTAAAACCTCATTGATAGTAGCATATTTACTAAGTAAATATTTCCTGAATCAGAAAAAGACTTGATTTTATTCTCAAGTTTATCTTTTTTTTTAACCTACAAATGCAAGCGGGTTAACCCAGGCAGAAGGCTACAAAGAGATCTGCAATAAGGACAAATGTTATTCGATGTCATCAGCGCACTGTGATAAGGAGGAAGACTTTAATGTTTGAAGGACTTCCCTAAAGTCTCCTTTTTCAAGATACTTATAATATTTTGTGCCGTTAAGGCTCACAATCAGTAGAAAATTATGCTTTCTGCATTTTCTCTCTCTGCTTGTTGAAAATGTTACTTAATGGTGCTTACTGTTATTTTGTTTTACATCTCAATTTGTGCAAATATTTAGTCGTGGTTCCTAAATAAACTATGCATTAAAAGAATAATGCAAGATTTTTGAAATGGGGTTCTGTTAAAATTTTAAAAGGAGTTAATATTTATTGACTGATACCTGCAGTATCAACCAACCAAGCTTTATTTGTAGAGCACTTTCAAATAAATTTTTTACAGAGGTTAAAAACAGACAGCAGTTAGCTGAAATAACTTAGCTGAGGGACAGACAAATAAAAAAGAAACATAAAAAAATCAATTTTAACCGATGTGGAATGGAGAGAATTCAACTGTGTATTTTAATGAGGAAACTTAGCATTTAATATGAAAAAGAAAGTCTAATAACATAATTAATGAACATAAAAGATAAAAGTATTTTGATCAAATCTAAAGTAATGTCGAATTTAAAAGATTTAATAATTGTCAAAAACTGTCTTAATAAAAAAAGACAGAATACAATAAAACATGAATAAGTTAATTAATAAATAACTTTAACTAAAACTGAACAGATGAGTCTTTAAAAGGAGATCACTCATGTGTTCCCATTTGTTTAAATCCAGCTGGTCTTGAAGACTGAAACAGTTTATATGAGAGGCACCAAGACTAAAGTGAACTTCTATTTAAACCGCAAAACAACACTGATCCAAAAAACATCATTTACATTTATCCAAACACTGTTTTATTAAAGGGGACATACAATGCTTTTAATGATGCTTTTAAATCCTTCCTTTTCACACTTAAATCATTCAATTGTGGTCTATATAAAGTGGAACTGCAATGCTTTGGTCTAAACTCGTTATTGAAGCTCCACAGCCTCCTCTTGTTGAGTCCACCCCTGTTCTGAGGTGCGTCTGAGAGCAACTCTTTTTGGTGCCGTCTCTTTAAATGCTACTGAGACACTTCATGCCCTGCAGCCCTACAGGTCAAAGAGCATTCCACTCCCCCCCATTCGATCATTTTTGTAGTTTGATAATAGAGATACAATTATCTAGTGCCGCAGAAACAAGACAAAAAACAATGTAAATCTGTTTATGAAATAATAATAATATTCAAAACATGCAGTACGGTTCTGTCCTCATGGAGCTAAAAGAAGCACACAGCATTAATATAAGCAGAAGGCACGATGCTACTGCTATCAAAACAGTGGCCAGGATGTCATATCAACACACAATAAATTCACGTCTAAAATAAAGTTTGTTGTCATTTTAGCGTTATTTTCAGCTTAGCGCTTTGCTGCCTCCGTGGTTTCCAAAGACAGAAGGAACTGACCCCTGAATCAGTTGAAGTTTTCCAGAAAATTCGTCCTCATACTGGTGGAGGTTGCTGAAGGCACTCGTCCTTGAAGTGGGGGAATAAAATTTCTCCACTGATGTGGGAATATTTCCATGAAAAATAAAATTTAACCAGGCACTTTGAAGAGGTTCTGATGCTGGGGGACGGTGTAATGAATTGTGTGGCTTATTACAACAACCGAACATTTACAGTTATATACCTGCAACTTTGGTGTATTTAAGCTTGGACTACAAAATTGTAGCAAGAAATAAAAATGGCGGATATGTGAATTGGTCAGCTGGAAGTCCATGACCTTATTTAGCTGTTCCACTGCAAACACTGTGATCTAACAGTTCTAAAAACGTAATAGAGAACATAGAAAACTATATGGACTGAAAAGCATGACCCAAACTGAATATAAAGATATCTATGTAATACCTAGAGACACTAAATTCAACTTCTCTGCTCTCCTACAGACTCCAAATACACAACAAAATGTATTTATGAGCAAAAAACTGGATTTTACATGATATGTCCCCTTTAAGCTTTAAACACTCATCATGTTTGCATTCACACATAAACTGTTGGTAGTAAACACAGGAATGTAGGTAGGTGGGAGGTAGTGCACCACCAAAGTTATTCCTGTGTGAAACACACTGATAATACTACAGTGTTCACATAAACTACCATGAAATTTTTGAGACTTGAATTGTTTTAAGATGGTAGAAGTCCACTTGTTCTTGTTCACCCGGCTCAGACAAAATATTAGCTTCAGCCTCTGGCATCAATTAATCTATATGAGAAAACCAACAGTTATCTGCTGCAGGTAAGATTTCAAGGGCTTCTCAAACTTTATGTTCAAAAGTCCAAATCAGATATTTCTAAATTTGCTGCTCTCATTTTTGCCAGTAAAGAATAATGAGCACTCTAATTTTATAATACATTTTAACCTACTTTTGATTAACCTCTTTCCATGTGTTAAGAAAAAAGCGTCTTTCTTTACATACCAGAACATGTTTTTTTTACAGACTCAAATATTTAGATTATCTTTAAGCATCTTTTAAAGCATTCTGTGCCTTTGAGTAAAAAGTCTAACCTTTGAACCTGATTAAGCACAAACTGGGTCTTATTATTGATAGGGTCCATAAATAATGAAACTGGCCTCCAGTTTTCAGATGTGGCAAAGGGCTACTTCCACCTCTGTTTTAAAAGCTTTTACACTTGCACTTGTCAGATAAGCATTGGGGTTTCCTAGCAGAGTCATCATCCCTGGGTGATTGGGTTTTGATTTTCATTTTGTGTTTTCATAATTACCCTGTTTGTTATGGTTTGACAATGTTCAGTTGTTATTTTGTCGTTAGCGGTTTTCCATATTAATTTATTCCTTTGTGTTTATTTTCTTTATTTTAATATAGTGTTGCCCTATTATTTTCTTTGTGTTTTTGCCTTTGTTCCTAGACCTGCTCCTCCTATGCTTTCCATGTAAGTTCTCCTTTTATTTATTAAAGTATCCCAAAACAGTCCGCTTTTGCACTCGGGTCCTTCACAACCTTACGAACATGGTAAGCAGAGTTTTTAAAGTTTGGTACCCTTTGCTTTTAAATTCCAAAGAATTGCGGGTGTATTTGTCATTTCAGACCCTGTAGGAGATTCGTAGACCCAGTTGAATATAATTTTAAAGTTGTCTGGAGACTTATCAAGTAGTAAAATGGCACATTGTTTGATTTTATAGTATGTTTTCTTTGCAGTTCTAATTTTTAATGTGTGCACAAAACTGAAAGAAAGAGTTGTTTTCCCACTTGCTTAATGAAATGTTTTACTGTGTAAATGTCAGTGTGAGAGGTACAATTACACATTTTAATTTATTGGTTACATCCACCTGTCCAGGGTGTACCCTGCCTCCCGCCCATAGACTGCTGGAGATAGGCACCAGCTTCCCCGCGACCCACTATGGAATAAGCGGTAGAAAATGACTGACTGACTGGTTACATCCACAAATTACCCAATTTTACCATATTCCACGTTTTTATATGTACAATTCTGCGATTCCAAACACATTTTCCACAATGAGGTCTGGGTTCGGATCAACTTGCTGTTTAGTCCTCATCTGGAATAAAAAAAGTGTGGAACTTGATTGTTTGTGTGAGAGCCTCACATCCAGACAAATTTATTATGCACTTCTTTTATTTACAACACAAAGCATTTTTATCTATTGAGTCGGTCAAAAAAAGGAAAAAATGTCCAAAACAGACAGTAAAGAGCCTGGCTTGTACAGTATATACATATAATGCAATAATGTTAACGTCTTATACAATTTGTCTGTGAGAATGGACTTCACATATCTGCATACAGCATCCAGAGTGCAGTGATTCCTCCTTGTCTTCTCTTCTTTACCCTCTCTGGTGTAGCAACAGCTGTCTAATCAGTCCCATCTGCTTCCTTTAATGTCACTCCAAATTAGCCCTAATTCTTAGCAGCAAGTGTCAAGGCAGACTTAAAAAAAGGAAAAGCATTAAAGAGTCAACCAAGATGCATGGAGACAGATACTAGAAGTCGGGTTTTAAAAATAAGCAAGAAGCCTATGTCTAACCTTTGAGTTATGTCTACCAGAAAATTTAAAGATTTGTTGACCATGAAAAACTGTTTTCATATGGAGGATAAACTGGAGTCTGCCGAACTAAAATAAAATCTTTACTCAATGGACAGCTTCTTCCCCTCAATGCAATGCAAGACTTGAGAAAGGATAATGTCAAAAATATACAGTACAAACTCCCCTAATTGGTCATGTTTAACTCATATTATCAGGAGTCCACAGCCATTAGCAAACAAACTCACACGACATCAAGCAAAACACAGAGTCAAAGGCTTTGCCCCCATCTTTAGGTTACACCTGTTGTGGATCAATGTGGGATGATCAAAACTGTTCCCAAATGACATTTTAATTCAAATCTGCATGCATCAGCTTTTACTGTATGTATGTTTTTATCTATTACAAATGATGAAGACTAAATGTCAAACTAATCAGCCACAGTTCCCTTAGGGCTCCTCTAGATAACAGATATAGAACATTTTGAGTTTATGATGTGCTTTAAAACATCTCCGCCTTAACATCGGTAAAAGATAATATTGGGTCTCCTGTACAGCTGACGGCCGTTTTAACAGATCAAAATCAATGAACACAAATATTTAAAGAAGTCACAAATGATCTACCAAACACACCACACAGCAATAATGTATGAATCCCCCAAGGCTTAAAACAAAAGAAAGAAAGATCAGAAAGGTCAGTTCCATCAGTTTAAGAAATTATGTGCAGGGATTTGCAATCCAATTTCTTTAGTTTAGTTAATGTTATGGATGTCTAAATAAAAGGGGATTTTGTGGAACATCATTTCGTCTTACGTCTTACCCTTCACTTCCATTGAGAATAGTGCATGTGTATTTGAATCAAGGGTGCAAAATTCAGAATTCCGCTGCGTTAAAACATGGTACAATAGTTTTGCTGTGATGTTTTCATCTTGTTTATTTTTTTGTTTTTCAAAAAAAAAAAAACAGAAAATGGAAAAAAAAGGGGGCCTGAGGGGCAAAATTTAAAAAAATTAGCAGAATGAATCAAAACTAGGTCATGCTGTCAGTTTTACTTGCAGTTTCAAGCATCCAGCATATCAAGGTGAGAGAAGCATCTGCATAGCATAGTGTGAGTTTAGGTAAGTTTATATTTTGGTCATTTGTCCAATATTTTAGTTCTGTAGCAGCAACACTGGACATATACTTTATAGTTGGACATATACTTTCTTGCTGGATGACAAATATTTAACGTTTGACTGACAATATTGGGCTGAAAGTTCATGCCGAGGAGAGTGAATCTTCATTTTCTCAATAGTGCAGAATGTTTGCATTACTTTCAAGTCATTGCTGCAACATTTGCATGGCACCTCCATAAATTTTTTTACTGGGGGCCAAATTTTCCATCGCTAAACTCATTCCCCAAAGTTTTTAAGTTGAGAAATCTGTTCCCCCCCCACCCAGACATAAATTTTTGGATGCGTCAATAAATTAATTTTTGAATTGTATTACCTGGAAGCAGCGTATCTTCATGCAGTACAGAAATGACTTCGCAAACTTTCTAAATCAAATTTCCCTTCCAAATAAGAATGGTCAGTGATCACGTTGTTTATCATTATTGGGACATATTTTTATCATAATAAGAATTTTGATTTATCTTTGCAACGATTAATTGTAATTGATGATGTTTACAAACCCAAAAACTGACAGTATTGTTAGGTTTGTTACTTCAAGATCATCAGTACACATCAATGTATTAGAAACGTTAATTAACTGCAGTAATTTCATTGTTTAGCAATAAAATCAGAACTCAAAAAAATTTAAAAACCCCAAAAAGGGGGTTTTTTTTCCTTTTTTTTTTAAAAAAAAAGTGGTGGGGGGTTTGGAGCTTTTGACTTCAGTGAAATCCAGTCACAGCCTTACAATCTATTCCCAAAATAAACTGAGGACTTTTTAAATATTTGTCATACTACCTTTTTGCTTATCACTATACATATCACAAAATATCAGTATCAAGTTTTAGTCACATAACACATGAAAAAAATTGTTAAAAAAACTCCTTTTCCTGCTCAATCTAGCTCGATTTTACAACAGAGTTTATGTTTTGTTACATAGATTAATTTCACTGATTAAGTTAGTTGAAACATTATAAGATTTACATATACAGCTGTATTGTATATATATATATATTATTATATAAAATTAATAATATAAAAATATATAATTTGTGTGGGGTACGAATATATGAAATGTTAAGGTTCATAATACATATTTAGAATTGCGTTCAGCAGATTTAATTAATCTGATTTTGGCTTTCCAATATGCCGTTTGAATCCAACAATATTTAATTGGTTCTAAACATTTATTAGTAATTTAGTAACCTGACGAACCATATGTATTTGTATTATGTTTAACTGCGGTTACAGTATATAAAACAGAAGACACAGGCAATATTGGTTTGAATTTTTCCCTAAAAACACAAAAATCCAGCCAACAGTAAGTTTAGAACAACAATTTAAGTCCTGTTAAAGCTAGAAATGCTTTCTTAAAAGCAGTGCAATTCAGCAAAAAAAAAACTTGTTGCAAAGCTTTGTAAGAAGATGGATGATGAACATAAAGTTGAAGGGCTTCTGGTAATAAAAGTTGCAGGGATTTTTTCCCCTTCTCTTGTCCTTGCTCACTATTTCCTCTGTTAGGCATGGACCGGTATGAGACTATCATTCATATATTTAAAACAAATATGGCAAACCTGATGATATTTCTTTTAGTTTGAAATAAAGGCAAACTGGTTTCTACTGATGTGAAAATAATATACAGGACTATAACATTTATGATATTATTTTCTGTACTTATATCTATATTCTTAAAACTATAAACAACTCAATAAAAAATGTGACCATTGCCTTTTTTTTTTTAGTTTTAAAAATTTTTTTACATCACTATGGAGGTTATCCTCTATATGAGTATGGTATTTTCTTGAGTATAATAAACATTTTTGTTTCTTCTATAAACTAATGACAAAATAAAAATACTATTTTGGATACATTGATTCGCATAAAAAAATGACCAGAAAAAAATCCAATGTTTTCAGACTTCAGGTAATGAAAATAAAACCTGTTTTTATTCAGTTTCAAAAAAACAACATTAATGTTGTACCTTAGGAAGAGTTCAGAAATCTATAATTGGTAAAACAACCCTGGTTAAAAAATCAGCTTTCTCGTCTCCTGCCTTGCTCTCCCCCAGTCTTTCACTTGTTTGATAGGTCCTGGTGATTATTATCATTACCTTGTTATGTAGAATGATGTGTGCTTGTGTCGGCATTCAAAAGAAACTGGGTTGTCGTACATGCAGAGATGCTGATTTTAAAACGTTGCACTGGTCTCTTAAATTGTTCTCCACAACTGCGGATATAAAGTTCTTTATTTTTAATACATACACTTAAAAAGCTATAGTATTAACAACCCTTAAATTTTGTTGTGGTTATCAGTAGACATACCTTTGCGTAACATATATATTTTTGCTATTCCTCTGTATGCAAACTAACACTGGAAGTGTAACAACAGGGTTGTGTTCAAGAACAAACTAAATGTACAGACTGACTTTTTAGAGAAACAATAGAAACTGATTTTTAGATGCAAGCTTTTATTTTTTCTATTTTTTATTTTTTTGCTGTTTCACACAAATGCACACAAGCATTCCTTTGTTTCTCCACTGAGTGAGACGGAGAACATGTGCAAGGGGAGAAGCGCAGCAGAGGACATGTGCCGTGTTTATTTGATATGCAAACATTCTATGATGTTATTTAGTTGTCCATACTGCCTACATGTGATTGCCTGGTATTCAGCGACCTAAGGCAGGGGTGTCTAAAGGCGTGCAACCCTAATTCAAGAATAGCACGAATTTAGCCCAACTCCACATGCAGTGAGGTAGATGGATCTTCTAGATAGTGAACACTTCAGTTTTATTGTTTAGAAGGTATGAATAGGGAAAAATACCAAATTTTGCAACCCATGATTACTTCCCACTTGACCATTTTGGCTGGTGGGGAAAAGGTTTTCATACCACTAATCCAACAGGGAAAGGGGACATGCTTAATTTGAAGCGAGCAGCTGGAAACTCAAAAAGACTGGGTAGAGCCTGCAGGTGATTACTTAACATACTCGTTTGTTTTCTAGTTGAGAGAAAAGTGTAGTAGTCTTTCAGTAAACAAGTTGAGGAGCAGTATCGCTGCATTTCTCTGGTCATTCGGACCCTTTCTCAGTCTCATTAAAAAGGACTTCAACTGTAAAAATGATATGATGGAAAGTTTTAGAGTTTTGGAAGAAAAACTATTTAAAATCTCAATAAACTTTGATAGCGGGAACCGGCCCATGCCTACTTCTGACCCAAACACTTGGCACACTTTAAGGAAAAGTGGCTAAACTGGTTTATGTGAAGCAAAATAAACAATCATAAAAATTAGCAGGGTTCTGTACTTACATAATAAGGGTGATGTTTCATTCTTTCACACGTACACACATACACAAAACCCTCATTCTCTTGTGAGGCTGCAAATAAAAGCTGATCTTTGCCAGCTGACATTTTTAAGATCTCCTCTGTGGACCAAAATGTCCTCAACTACTGGTTTAACGTTGCATTTTGAGCAGTAGTAATGATTTCACACGCATTTTCGGTCTTCCTGCCGTGTCACTCAGTATCCATCCTCCGCACCAGTAAAACAGAAGGAGAAATGATTGAAGCAATCTGCGATTAAGGCAGTCTTATTAATATTGCAGAGTGGTTTTTGTTTTTTATTATTTTGGCCCCTGTTGGAGAGACAGACTGCCACAACAGTCACGAGTTTCTTCTGCTTCTTCTTTTCGCCCTTACAGAGAAGATGAGTAGGTGTGAACAGTAACCGTGAAAGAAAATCAGAGTGTGATCCAAAACGTTAGATCCACGGAGGAAGAATTTCCGATCGAAAACAACGTCAAGCTGTAATCCTCTTTGGAAGCAAACGTCATATTTGGTTTATGTATGGTATTCGTATCCCCTTATGGTGAATTATGTTTTACAGGGATCCTAGACTAAAAAAGAAGCACAACTCAGGACGATTGAATTAAGCGAAGTAGAAGCCTAGACCTCATTTGTCCTCTGAAGTTAGTGCTAGGGGCTTTTTAAGCGGCGTGCAGAGATGGGGACTGACACAGATCCCACTAGATTAGTTCTGTCTCACTTAACTGAGTTCATTTCGAGATCCAAAGAAAAATAAAAGCAGATACATACATATTAGTAGGACAAAGAAGATGAAGCTCTGCCACTGTCTTCTACTGAGGTCAGCTGATGGTTCCCCTTCCTTGCAGCTCACCCTTTCCATGTTCCAGCTGTTCTGAGATCTGCCCAACTGGCAAATCGCATGTACTGTACTTCTTTACAGTCCTTCAAATTATAGGGCTTTAAGCAACAACTAGGCCTTTATCAGAGCTCCACACTAGTCTCTATACATTAAAAGTCTCTTCAGACCCACTCCTGCATGGAGCGCTTGCAGTACAGTATGTGACGCTGCGTGCTCTTCCTCCTGAACTGGAAAACGGTGTAGAGGAGGACCATCATGCACAGCGCCAGGACACAAGGAATGGCAATGGCCACAGCCTTCTCCGTACCCCCTACGCTGTCCAGTTTGATGACGACATCCACATCGTTGTTGTCGCAGTGCCTTTCGTCCGCCGCCGGGGGATTCCAGCCCCAGTCGGGGTCAGCGGGGAGGCCATCGCAGCCCATGAAGTCCCTCAGAATAGACCTGGGGTAGCCGGGCTCCACACGAAGCAGCTGGTTGTTAAATTTCCAGTACTCCTTTCCCTTGTAGAAGTAGGTGAAGCCTGCAAAAAGTTAGCTTTTTTAGTATTAGGATTAAATATTAACCTTGTTATGGTTGCCCTGTTCAGTTTTTCTGCTGTATTATTTGAGATAACAGTATATCATGCTGGGATGTTAGGCATACAATCATATCTAAGAAGGAGAACATGACTACTAAAATATTATTATTAAATGTCTCACTGAAAAATCAGCCAACAGTACACAGGCACATACACATGTGGACAAAATTGTTGGTACCCCTCAGTTAATGAATGAAAAACCCACAGAAATAACATGAATCTGACAAAGGTAATAACGAATAAAAATTCTATGAAAATGAACAAATAAAAGTCAGAAATTGCTTGTCAAACATGCTTCAACAGAATTATTTTAAAAAATAAACTAATGAAACAGGCCTGGACAAAAATGATGGTACCCCTAAAAATAATGTGACCAAAGGGACATGTTAAATCAAGGTGTGTCCATTAATTAGCATCACAGGTGTCTACATTCTTGTAATCAGTCAGTGGGCCTATATAAAGGGCTACAGGTAGTCACTGTGCTGTTTGGTGACATGGTGTGTACCACACTCAACATGGACCAGAGGAAGCGAAGGAAAGAGTTGTCTTAGGAGATTAGAAAGAAAATTATAGACAAGCATGTTATAGGTAAAGGTTATAAGACCATCTCCAAGCAGCTTCATGTTCCTGTGACTACAGTTGCAGATATTATTCAGAAATTTAAGATCCATGGGACTGTAGCCAACCTCCCTGGACGTGGTCACAGGAGGAAAATTGATGACAAAACAAAAAAACGGATGAAACGAACAGTAACAAAAGAGCCCTAGAAAAACGTCTAAAGAGATTAAAGGTGAACTTCAAGCTCAAGGAACATCAGTGTCAGATCGCACCATCTGACATTGTTTGAGGCAAAGTGGACTTAATGGGAGACGACCAAGGAGAACACTATTGTTGAAAACAAATCATAAAAAAGCCAGACTGGAATTTGCCAAACTACATGTTGACAAGCCACAAATCTTCTGGGAAAATGTCCTATGGACAGATGAGACAAAAATTTAACATTTTGGCAAGGCACATCAGCTCTATGTTTGCAGACGGAAAAATTAAGCATATGAAGAAAAGAACCCTGTCCCTACTGTGAAACATGGAGGAGGCTCTGTTATGTTCTGGGGTTGCTTTGCTGTATCTGGCACAGGGTGTCTTGAATCTGTGCAGGTATAATGAAATCTCAAGACTATCAAGGGATTCTAGAGAGAAATGTGCTGCCCAGTGTCAGAAAGCTTTGTCTCAGTCGCAGGTCATGGGTCTTGCAACAGGATAATGACCCAAAACACACAGCTAAAAACACCCAAGAATGGCTAAGAGAAAGACATTGGACTATTCTGAAGTGGCCTTCTATGAGCCCAGACCTAAATCCAATTGAGCATCTTTGGAAGGAGCTGAAACATGCAGTCTGGAAAAGGCACCCTTCAAACCTGAGACAACTGGAGCAGTTTGCTCATTAAGAGTGGGCCAAAATACCTGCTGAGAGGTGCAGAAGTCTCATGGACAGTTATAGGAATCGTATGATTGCAGTGATTGCCTCAAAAGGTTGTGCATCAAAATATTAAGTTAAGGGTACCTTCATTTTTGTCCAGGCCTGTTTCATGAGTTTATTTTTTAAAATAATTCTGTTGAAGCATGTTTGAAAAGCAATGTCTGACTTTCATTTGTTCATTTTCATAGAAATGTTATTCATTATTACCTTTATCAGATTTAAGTTATTTCTGTGACCATTGTGGGTTTTTCTTTCATTAACCGAGGGGTACAACAATTTTGTACACGTGTGTAATTATAATATAATATAATATGACACAAATTGCAACTTTTATCTGCTAAATTAAAATATGCTTTGAAGCTCATCACCAAAGTTGAAAGGCTTCATTCCATCACCCTAATTTTTAACTCCCTCAACTGATTCTCTTTCAGATCTAAGCTGGAACTCCAAAATGTTAAAATTACTTCCATTCAGAAGTAACATAAAGATAACATGTTAATAAAATTAAAAGACTATTTTATGTCCACACTTATATCTACACGAAATGTAAAAGCATAAAATGCCGAAAAATCAATTGAATATGTATTGCAGTGGCATAATCAAAAGCTGGAAAATGTAAAAAAGTCTAACCTTTAATTTGAGTATATTCAGTTGGGATAAAAATCATATATAGGAAATATTTATGTTAACAACGTCACCAATGTCCCATTTTAGTAGCACCACTACTGTTAATCCTTTAATACAACCCTCTTTTTTATATAGGACAGCTCTTTGTCTTCTTCTTGCCTTTCAGAAGGCTGGAGCACACAGATGAGAAATTTCTACAGTATATGGGTCTTGGAACTGTGATGGTCATGGAAGAAGGTTGATTTTGTGTCTGGTCAACCATTTCTGTGTAGATTTGGTCAACTTTTTTGGACCCAGTTTTGAGAGTCAGTGATGAGACCTTTTCATTTTTCTGGCAGAGGCCATGAAATCTCCTGGTATTTCCAAAAAATTCATAATGCCTTGCAATCTACAGGGGTTGCACAATGAAACTGAAACACCTGTCATTTTAGTGTGGGAGGTTTCATGGCTAAATTGGACCAGCCTGGTAGCCAGTCTTCATTGATTGCACATTGCACCAGTAAGAGCAGAGTGTGAAGGTTCAATTAGCAGGGTAAGACCACAGTTTTGCTCAAAATATTGAAATGCACACAACATTATGGGTGACATGCCAGAGTTCAAAAGAGGACAAATTGTTGCTGCACGTCTTGCTGACGCATATGTGACCAAGACAGCAAGTCTTTGTGATGTATCAAGAGCCACAGTATCCAGGGTAATGTCAGCACACCACCAAGAAGGACAAACCACATCCA
The DNA here is from genome assembly GCA_036173005.1 of Crenichthys baileyi. Taxonomy (NCBI): domain Eukaryota; kingdom Metazoa; phylum Chordata; class Actinopteri; order Cyprinodontiformes; family Goodeidae; genus Crenichthys; species Crenichthys baileyi. Next base: position 380,293 of record JAHHUM010000657.1, read on the forward strand.
GGATTAACTGTGGACGCAAGAGGAAGCTGTCTGAAAGGGATGTTCGGGTGCTAACCCGGATTGTATCCAAAAAACATAAAACCACGGCTGCCCAAATCACGGCAGAATTAAAAGTGCACCTCACCTCTCCTGTTTCCACCAGAACTGTCCATCGGGAGCTCCACAGGGTCAATATACACGGCCGGGCTGCTATAGCCAAACCTTTGGTCACTCATGCCATTGCCAAACGTCGCTTTCAATGGTGCAAGGAGCGCAAATCTTGGGCTGTGGACAATGTGAAACGTGTTGTTCTCTGATGAGTCCACCTTTACTGTTTTCCCCATATCCGGGAGAGTTACGGTGTAGAGAAGCCCCAAAGAAGCGTACCACCCAGAATGTTGCATGCCCAGAGTGAAGCCTTGGGAGTGGATCAGTGATGGTTTGGGCTGCCATATCATGGCTTCCCTTGGCCCAATATCTTGTGCTAGATGGGCGCCGTCACTGCAAGGAATACCGAACCATTCTTGAGGACCATGTGCATCCAAATGGTTTCAAAACATTGTATCCTGAAGGCCGTGGGGGTGCCGTGTATCAGGATGACAATGCACCCAACACACAGCAAGACTGGTGAAAGATGGTTTGATGAACATGAAAGTGAAGTTGAACATCTCCCATGGCCTGCACAGGCACAGATCTAAATGTTATTGAGCCACTTGGGTTGGTTTTGGAGGAGCGAGTCAGGAAACGTTTTCCCTCCAACAGTATCACGTAGTGACCGGCCACTATCCTGCAAGAAGAATGGCTTAAAATCCCTCTGACCACTGTGCAGGACTTGTATATGTCATTCCCAAGACGAATTGAAGCTGTATTGGCCGCAAAAGGAGGCCCTACACCATACTAATAAATTATTGTAGTCTAAAACCAGGTGTTTCAGTTTCATTGTCCAACCCCTGTAAGGTTCCCAATGCATTTGGAAGAGAAACAAGCTCACAGCATCACAGATCCTCTACTGTACTTAACAGTGGGCAACTGGTGCTCATCCACAGATTCAACCTTTTTTGCCCTCCAGACCTTCTATGGAGCGCACCTGACCAATGCACATAGTTCCCATTTAAAGTACCAGTAGAGTTTATCAAGCACCACAGGCTAAAATCTGTAACATGTGGATAGATTTTTACTCCCTAACAACCATTTGGAATGTGGTTTGGGTCTAATGGTTTGTAGGGAAACCATTTGACCCCAAAATTCTTCTTTTTACTGCTGTTCTCTAACAGTGAGCTTTGAAAGTGTTTCCCTGAGCATCCTCCTACAGGTGTGTAAGCATTTATTTCATGTGAATTTTTAGAGGTTCCTACAAGTGTTGGATTCCAGGTACCATTTGCCTTATCCACGAAAGCCCCCTGTGGAGAGTCAGGGATGCCCTTCCAGATGGTAATGGGTTTAGGGTAACCTGGGTCCATAGTCCTCATGTCCTCATTGTACCTCCAATATCTAAAAAAAAAAAAGTAAGCAATAAATACCAACTCTTAACAAGCCTGTCACTTGATAATTGATCCAGTATGGACAAATGCTTTGTTCTCACAAACAAAGAGACTCATTTTCTCTGTTGCTACTGAAAACATTATTAGAACAAAAGCACAAATGTATAGGTATTGCACTTTGTTGCCCAAGATGCACCCTTTTTGGTAACCAGATAAAAATATGTCAAGCATTGATCTGCAAAATCATAGTCAAAGTCATAGCCTTTTGCTTGCATTTTCATGTTTTTTTAGTTGTTCATGTTGCTGTATTTGGAAGCTTTCAGACTGCAGCTTCTGGGCATGAATGTGCAGACAGCAGCTAGCTTTGTAAATTTTAACTCTGGTCTATGTCTACCAGATCATTTGGCTAGAATTTGTATTTTATGCTTTTTAGTATTTTATGTACTGTTTTTAAGTATCTAATCATTTTTATTGTTTGATGTTTTTGTGTCTGTGTAATTGGCTTTTTGTAATTTTAAGGCCTCATGTTTTCTTTACAGCATCTTTGTTGGGGTCGTCTATTGTGGTCAGATAGACCGACTGGGCTGCGCAGTTCGAACTGCGCAGCTCAGCATTCGTTGGGGCGAAACGACATCGAAGCTCATGTCATCAGAGCTATAAAAAGCTGAGAAAACAAAGTTTTCGCCGCCATTTTCAGTATGTCTGACGGGATGACGGAGCTGCATATCTGGAGCGACAAAAGCTTGCAGGCGAACTTTTCCTCCACACAGCCATTCCAGGAAGAGGTTCAAAGCTGGGAATCTGTCTGATACAAGAAGGTCAGAAGATTCATAACAGATCGAAGACCCCGCCGACACTCTTGTTTTCAAGGAGATGAGTTTTCCTCAGTTGATTCAGTCAACCTTAACAGTTCCCCATATTTTCCCCATTCTGGACGGATGAGAAGTTTGACTTCCAACTCCATAATTCTACCACCGTGATCAGCCACGCAGAGCCACGCCGTGTAACATGACCAGGAGAGAAGAAATCAACGTCAAAAGTGATTCTGTATCATCCCATATTCTATATTAAATCAGATAGGTGTATTTAGAGGTCTGGGCAGGGTTGGAGACCGGAAAAAGGTGATTTAGAATCACCAGTAGTTAATCATCCCCGGAGAGCGAGTATCAACTTGTTAAATGCACAAATATGTGATGTGAAGTGTTATTTATGCTGAGCTGTTATATATTGATTATGCCTTGGCAGAATGTTGCTGATATATGTTATGAAGACAGCCGGGGGATCCAGCATAGTGTGCGCATGTTTTTGTCCGGCTGATCCCAAATCAGCCAGGAGTTCGAAGTTGGACTTTTAAAAGTTTTTCATTCAAAGCAGCTACGGTCTGAGCCCTGTGGCCTGACCACTCCTTCGTTCCAGTTTTATGACCCTTTGTTCGAGATCTGGGGCAATCAGCTGTAAGTGTAAAAGGGGCGCGGCTCCAATGTTCTACCAGCTGATCGCCGCAATCGAGATGCATCAGCACACCAAGAAGGCTTCCCTGTACAGTGGTTCTGCTCCACTTTCCAAGTTAACCAAAATTGCACAATTTGTTCTTAAAACTGCGGTTTGATCTTCATAGAATGCGCATATATTTTATTTCATTATTATTTTTAGATAGTCATTTTACTCCCATTTGTAAAATAGTGCATATTTAGTTAGGTGAAGATTTTTGGACCAGAATAATAATTGCATTGCTTTATGGTTTCAATAAATTTTTACATGTATAAAGAGAAAAGTTTGTGTTTATTTCGTGCAAGGTTGATTTATTTGTCAAAATAAGGTCAAAGTTCTCCCAACGATCAATGGAACAGTTGATTAAACAGTGACATTTAGCGTGGTTCTGGTTGATAATTATCAATTATTAATTATAACTAACTAATTGTAATTATTAAGTGCTTCTGAGCCCATAATCACAGCACCAGAGTGCATCTCTGATTTCTTTCGTAAGCAATGATTTTTAATTAAGACATTTTTATTTCTGAATTATTATTTTTAATTATAATTTTTGATAAATATTAATTAATCAAGAATCATAGTCCTTACACGTTGGTCCTTGTTATAATTTAAATTGTTTTACAAATAAAGCTGAACTGGATTGGACTGGAATAAGTTTTTCTCGCCAAAACGTACTTTTATCAATCATATTTACCAATGCTTTAGTATGTAAAGGCAATAAAATAAATATTTCAAATTTGCCAATGCTGTGGCATGTTTTGTTAAAACCTCCTTCGATATTTTTAATGGGCCCATGTTCATGTTTTGCTTAGAAAAGAGCTGGGAGCTAATTTTAGCTCTAACTTTGCAAATCATACCTGAAAATTTGAGCTTAGTTGTCCTTAATAAGAAATTTCACCTGGCAGAGTGCTTGTTACGATATGAAATACTGGAAATTGTTAATAAATAGTATATGTATAAACAAACAGGATTTTGGGAGCCTTACGGTTAGCTTCTCTTATAGGTTTAAATAGGTGGGGTAATTTTTTTATCCCAAAATAAAAAAATTGTTAGCTGTTTTTCTAGTTAGAGTCATATCAACTGATATGGTGGTTCCTAACTTAAAGGAATTTCAAATGTTGATAAAACCTATGGACCAACACTTGGCCATCTCTTAACTTAGTCCTGAATATTTAGTGACCAAAAAATAAAAAATTTCACATGACTGAAAAATGCAATCAGTCAGTCATCCACGGCGTGTTTGTCTACAATGCAGATTAGCCTCAGAAGTTTTTGTGACTGACGTGCTCCTCACATGCTGCTTCGCAAACCCGTCAAACTACCAACCAAAAGGCCATTTAAATTAGATCACCATCAGCCCCCCATTTAAAAATATCAGCACAGCATCCCTTTTATCAACAGTCTGTTACACCTAGACTGAGATGCGAATGTGTTTTGTCAGCTCCCTGCACCGGGTCCTTTGACCTTTCAGGATATGATTTATCTCAACAGATGAACATGCGAGTCAGACGGGCATATTCTCATACTGTACAACTACTGCGAGGCACATAGATAAACAACAGATCTTCTCATTAAGGTATTCTGGACAGACTCCAAAATTACTTCTTAGGTCCCTTTAAACCAAACTAACACCTGGTCCCATAAAGGTGTTAGTTGCAATAAAAATATGCACTCATGTTTAGAGAAATTGGCCCTCTTGTTTTGTAGGAATGTAAAACAGTGAAGTTTGTATGAAACTATATTAAAATGGTACCATGCGAGAAATCAACACTTAAAAAACAAATCGAAATAACTATTGGCTTCTTCGGTTCTTAACTTATCTGAGATTGATTCAGATAAAAGATTACAATTTATATTTGATTTATTTCCATAAATCAAATATAAATTATAATTTTTCAAAAACCAACAACATGCTGGGCCATTTCCTTTTCCCCAAATGCTGTGTTTATGGTGAAGTTAGAAAGTTTTAGATAGGGATGTAATGGCACATCCAGGTTAGAGACCAGACCATAAAAAATATTTCAGCCAGCACATGTTGATGTGCAAGACGCTTAACTTCAAGCTGCCTTCGTATTCAATATTGCAATTACGGTTAAGATTCACTACATAGTGCAGCTCTAATTAGGATCGTACTTGACTGACAAAGACAAAGACTGCAGAACAGACTGATCAAACCTGGAGTGAAAATATTATATTTAGCTTTGTATTTGTTAATATATACAGTACTGTGCAAAAGTTGTAGGCAGGTGTGAAAAAATGCTGTAAACAAAGAATGCTTTCAAAAATGGAAGTGTTAATTTATTTTCATCAATCAACAAAATAAGTGAAATCTAAATCGAATCACTATTTGGTGTGACCACCCTTTGCCTTCAAAACTGCACAAATTCTTCTAAGTACACTTGCACACAGTTTTTGAAGGAACTCGCCTGGTAGGTTGTTCCAAACATCTTGGAGAACTAACAACAGATCGATGATGTTGAGATCAGGGCTCTGTGGGGGCCATACATCACTTCCAGTAAGTCTTGTTCTTCTTTATGCTGAAGATACAGGGGTTGGACAATGAAACTGAAACACCTGGTTTTAGACCACAATGATTTATTAGAATGGTGTAATATTCAGATCTGGTGACTGTGCAGGCCATGAGAGATGTTCAACTTCACTTTCATGTTCATCAAACCAATCTTTCACCAGTCTTGCTGTGTGTATTGGTGCATTGTCATCCTGATACACGGCACCGCCTTCAGGATACAATGTTTGAACCATTGGATGCACATGGTCCCTAAAGAATGGTATCGGTAGTCCTTGACAGTGACGCGCCCATCTAGCCCAAGTATTGGGCAGGGAAAAGGCATGGTTATGGCGCCAAACTCATGATCCCCCCGGCTTCACTTGGCACGCAACATTTGGGTGTCGCTCTTTGGGGCTTTCCCCACCCGTTCTCTTTCCGGATGTGGGGACCACAGTCCGCGGTGCCCATCAGAGAAAGCCTAACCATTGTTTCACAGTCGGCCACCAGCCTCCAACGTATGTGCGGCCGTTTGCCATAATGAATACATGTTATCGACTGTCAGGCCTTAGACTAGCCCACTAGGTTTGGCTCCGTCTGCCGCGTTTCCCTCTGTCACAGCGCATCATGCTATCTCTTGCCTGTGGCGGTCCGCACACGCGACCGTTGTGTGGAAACAGGAGAGTGAGGTGCACATTCTCTGCTTGAGTGTGTGCTTGTTTGTGAGTTTTTTTCCTAGGCCGCATTGCGTTTCTGTGTGTTTTGGACACAATCGGGTTCGAACCCACACTGTTCAGAAGCTTCTCTCGCCCACGTTAATATGTGGACGTTCGGTTCCCCCCTTGGTGTGTCACGCTGTTGTTTCCCCTGAATACAGGGGCTTTGATCCATTACAAAGACTTGCGCTTGTCCAGATGCGCAGCACGACCGTGTCACCACCACACTTCTTGTCCTGTGTTTGGCACTCTGGTATGTCACCCAATCATGTGTGTGCATTTCAATATTTTGCGTGCCACACCACACAAGACTGTGAGTCTATACCCTGCTCATTGTCAACCTGTCCATATCTTTTGCTATTACCTGCGTGCAATGTGCAATCAATGCAGACTGGCTACAGGTGGCCAATTTAGCATGAAACCTCCCACACTGTAAAATGACAGGTGTTCCAGTTTTCAATTCTCACCAACCCCGGTAAGTTCTAATGACTGGCTGATGTGTGGTCGTCGCAGTATATATGCATATTTGTAAAAAACGATAAAAATAAACAATCAATCATACAACTCGAAAGCGCCTTCTCTCGTTTACAGCATTTTTCCAACCTGTCTAAATTATTATGCCTCTATACATATCCCTATATAGTATATTATATATCTATATATATATATTACACCTCTCTATCTATAATATATCTTTCCATTTCACTTCAATCCATCAGTTTCCATTCCGTTATTTATTTATTAGCGCCAATTCACAACTACGACCTCAGTCTCCCGGCCCTCCCAAACACTCAGGTCCGCATATCATTTGCTACCATTAGTCCTAAACCCATTTGAACCTGTGCAAGCCGATCCGTTCGCGGCCATTCACCTGCTATCCCCCGTTTTTTCGACACTACCGCGAAGACCCCCAAGGCATGCTTGGACCAGCCTCCAAAGTCCGGAGATTTGTTTGTGCCCGTCCCTCCTCCTACAGGTATGCGGCCTGCATACGCAGACCGCTGGCCCCAGTCGCAACGGAGAGTCGGTCATGATAATTGCCGCCTCCCTCAATAGGCTGCCCCTGCCATGTAGCCCTCCCTGTGGCGCGGCGCCCACCCCTTGTGTCCCCCGGCCGCCGCTCCGGCCGCCCCCCGCCTCCGTTGTGCGCGGTCCCTCGCCCCGCCGCCTCGGGTGGTCGCGGCCTCCGAGTCGCGCGCCCCCCGCGCCCCCGCACCGCCGGCTGTCAACGGCTGTCCTTATCTACTGGGCCGGAGCCCTCCGATGCCCTGATCACCTCGGCCTGGCACGAGTTGAGCGCACTGCCGACTCGCCCTCGCACACACAACTGACCGACACGCAGCTCCCCTCTGCGCCCGTTTCCCGGTTCGCGTCTGCCCGCGACGCCCCCTCCATAGTCCAGTCCACGCTCCGTCACACTGTCGGTGCGCGACGAACACGGGTCAGTGCAACACACGACTCACGGAACCGAGGACAGGTAGGCCGACCATCACGATCGGGTCCAGGAGGCGAGAGGCGCATTTATCGATATGTTGCCCACCGCCGCACCGATATTGGCGGATTCCCCTTCCCGCAAGGTGTTACCGGTCTCCCCGCGTCAGTGCCCGGTGTCGCTTCATGGACACGCAGACAGCGAGCGACCCCAGTTCCGCTGCAACAAAACCACGCCACTCACTGCCACACGAGGTTGATGCGTCGTTGTGCGAATGATAGCGCCGCGCGGAGCTGGTCATTATGCCTCCCTGCGCATAAGCCTATAGCAGATAACTACAAAGACGCTCAGGCTAACCGCCACCCACACTAAAGCTTTCAAGGCCAGTTTTCAAGCCTCGCTTCCCCGTCACAGACCGTGCACCCCTCTCGTCTGCCCCCATTCGCTGGACTCTGGTGATTATCCTAACATCCGACAACGCAGAGCCGGGTATACTTCTCTGTCGCTCAGATTGTTACCCACCATTGGGCCAATGTATGAGGGGGTCAATAATCGGCTCACGCCGCAAATGGAGCGGCTGTGTTTGTCCACTCTGTTACCCATCAGGTTAGCGCCGGTTCTAGGCTATAAGTCTGACTACCCCTTATTTCTCCACCAACAGGGAGGAAAGAAGACCGGAGTAAAACTACAAGAAGATAGCTCAGGATTAACCTAAACACAGCTGCCACTATCTCATGCACATTTACACGCATAAAAAAGGAAGGTTTTAAGCTAGCCTAAAAGTAGACAGGGTGTCTGCCTCACGGACTAAAAACTGGGAGCTGGTTCCACAGGAGAGGGAGCCTGATAACTTAAGGATCTGCCTTCCATTCTACTCCTAGAGACTCTAAAGAACCTACAGACAGTACACAGGACCTAGGTCTGAGAACGAAGTGACTCTGTTAGGAACGTATGGAACAATCAGATCTCTGATGTATGATGGAGCTAGATCATTAAGGGCTTTATATGTGAGAAGGAGAATTTTAAATTACTATTGTCTGGATTGAAACAGGCGGATCACCGCAAGAAGAGAGCTCAACCATTATAGCTATAACACGGGAGTATACAGACCAAAAGTCAGATTGGCACACCCCTTCTCATTCAAAGAATTTCTTTATTTTTCATGACTATGAATAGCCTGTAGCTTCACACTGAAGGCAACAAAACTATGAATTAACACATGTTGGAATTTATATACTGAACACACCCAAAAAAGTGTGGAAACAACTGAAAATATGTCTTATATTCTAGGTTTTCAAAGTGTAACCACTTGCTTTGATTACTGCTCCGCCCACTCTTGGCATTCTGTTGATGAGCTTCAAGAGGTAGTCACCTGAAATGGTTTTCCAACAGTCTTGAAGGAGTTCCCAGAGAGTTTTAGTACTTGTTGGCCCTTTTGCTTCACCCTGCGGTCTAGCTCACCCTAAACCATCTCGATTGGGGTCAGGTCGGTGACTGTGGAGGCCAGGTCATCTGGCGCAGCACCCATCACTCTCCTTCTTGGTCAAATAGCCTTACACAGCCTGGAGGTGTGGTTTGAGGTCATTGTCCTGTTGAATAATAAAATGATGGTCCAACTAAATGCAACCACGATGGAATAGCATGCCGCTGCAAGATGTTGTTGGTAGCCATGCTGGTTCAGTATGCCTTCAAATTTGAATAAATCCCCAACAGTGTCACCAGCAAAGCACCCCCACCCATCTCACACCTCCTCCTCCATGCTTCACGGTGGGAACACAGGTATGTAGAGTCACATCCGTTCACCTCTTCTGCGCCGCACAAGACCACGGTGGTTGGAACCAAGATGTCAAATACTGACTCATCAGACCAAAGCACGATTTCCACTGTTCTATAAGAGTTCCTTCCTTGTGTTCTTTAGCCCCAAACAAGTCTCTTCTGCTTGTTGCCTGTCCTCAGCAGGGGTTCCTAGCAGCTATTTTACCATGAAGGCTGATTCACACAGTCTCCTCTTAACAGTTTCTAGAGATGTGTCTGCTGCTAGAACTCTGTGTGGCATTGACCTGTTCTCTAATCTGAGCTGCTGTTAACCTGCGTTTTCTGAGGCTGGTGACTCGGATGAACTTATCGTCCGCAGCGCAGAGGTGACTCTTGGTGTCCTTTCCTGGGGCGGGTCCTCCATGTGAGCCAGTTTCTTTGTAGAGCTTGATGGTTTTTGCGACTGCACTTGGGGACACTTTCAAGTTTTCCCAATTGTTCGGACTGACGGTCTTAATTCCTTAGGTAATGATGGGCCACTCGTTTTTCTTACTTAGCTGCTTTCTCTGGCCATAATACAAATTCTAACAGTCTATTAAGTAGGACTATTAGCTGTGTACTGTATCCACCTCCTGCACAACCACAATTAATGTACCAACACCCATTTACAAAGGCTTGCATAAACCACTTATTAAAACCTGACAGGGCAACACCTGTGAAGTGAAAACATTTTCAGGTGACTACCTCTTGAAGCTCATCAACAGAATGCCAAGAGTGTCGCGTAGCAGTAATCAAAGCAAAAGTGGCGTACTTTGAAGAACCTAGAATATAAGACATATTTTCAGTTGTTTCACACGTTTTTGTTCAGTATATAATTCCAAACTGTCACCAAACCTTTGGTCTGTACTGTATATACAGTATTATTATATAGTAATATATCTATATATATAATATATGCTGCATACATACCCACACACACCACACACATACAGGGGTTGGACAATGAAAACTGAAGCACACTGGTTTTAGACCACCAATAATTTATTAGTATGGTGTAGGCCCTCCTTTTGTGGCAATACAGCATCAATTCGTCTGGGAATGACATATACAAGTCCTGCACAGTGGTCAGAGGGATTTTAAGCCATTCTTCTTGCAGGATAGTGGCCAGGTCACTACGTGATACTGGTGGAGGAAAACGTTTCCTGACTCGCTCCTCAAAACACCCCAAAGTGGCTCAATAATATTTAGATCTGGTGACTGTGCAGGCCATGAGAGATGTTCAACTTCACTTCATGTTCATCAAACCAATCTTTCACCAGTCTTGCTGTGTGTATTGGTGCATTGTCATCCTGATACACGGCACCGCCTTCAGGATACAATGTTTGAACCATTGGATGCACATGGTCCTCAGAATGGTTCGGTAGTCCTTGACAGTGACGCGCCCATCTAGCACAAGTATTGGGCCAGGGATTACCATGATATGGCAGCCCAAAACCATCACTGATCCACCCCCATGCTTCACTCTGGACATGCAACAGTCTGGGTGGTACGCTTCTTTGGGGCTTCTCCACACCGTAACTCTCCGGATGTGGGGAAAACAGTAAAGGTGGACTCATCAGAGAACAATACATGTTTCACATTGTCCACAGCCCAAGATTTGAGCTCCTTGCACCATTGAAACCGACGTTTGGCATTGACATGAGTGACCAAAGGTTTGGCTATAGCAGCCGGCGTGTATATTGACCCTGTGGAGCTCCCGACGGACAGTTCTGGTGGAAACAGGAGAGTTGAGGTGCACATTTAATTCTGCTGTGATTTGGGCAGCCGTGTTTTATGTTTTTTGGATACAATCCGGGTTAGCACCCGAACATCCCTTTCAGACAGCTTCCTCTTGCGTCCACAGTTAATCCTGTTGGATGTGGTTCGTCCTTCTTGGTGGTATGCTGACATTACCCTGGATACCGTGGCTCTTGATACATCACAAAGACTTGCTCTCTTGGTCACAAATGTGCCAGCAAGACGTGCACCAACAATTTGTCCTCTTTTGGACTCTGGTATGTCACCCATAATGTTGTGTGCATTTCAATATTTGAGCAAAGCTGTGCTCTTACCCTGCTAATTGAAACTTCACACTCTGCTCTTACTGGTGCAATGTGCAATCAATGAAGACTGGCTACCAGGCTGGTCCAATTTAGCCATGAAACCTCCCACACTACAATGACAGGTGTTTCAGTTTCATTGTCCAACCCCTGTATACTATATATATATATATATATAATATATATATTTTATGCTGCATACATACAGACACACACACACACACACATATATATATATATATATAATATATATATATATATATATATATATATATATATATATATATATATATATAGTATATATATATATATGGGCACTGAAGAGAACAGACGGAACTGGAGCTAATGATCCAAACAAACCTGTCTCCTTTGAAGAAGTAGGTCTTAGCGACATCTTCCCACCAGACGGCCGTCTCGATACTCTGTGTGGGCATGCCGCTCCCGAACAGAGAGATGTCCTGAGGGTAAGAAGGCTGAAGATGCCGATCCTTGAATACCCAAAAACGATTTCCTAAACATTAAAAAAAAGTTAGTATGCAAGATAACCTGAAAACACACTAAACAAAAAACTGCAGGATTTCTGCTCGCTCATCTCCCTCTTTGAGGGTTATTTCTCTTCATGAGATTTCACAGACCAGATGTTTCATAAGCTCGTTTAAAGATTATCTACACAGCACAGAATCTAAGCTTGATAGTGCTCTAAAGGCAACTCTGCTGAGACTGTTGTTTTGAGTCTTATTGAAGTTATCGTTGCGTTTAATTCAGTTTGATCATCACTGCCTCGGGCAGATGGAGGAAAGCTGTTGAGGTTTATGTGTGTGTGCGTGCGTGCATGCGTGTGTGCATGCGTGCGTGTGTGCGTGTGTGTGTGTGTGTGTGTGCTACAGTAGGTGGCTAGATGCTAACTGCTAACGTGCACACACCCACGAGTACACACATGGCAAAGTACCTGTGAGTGAATAAATAAAGTATGAGGCTCTCTGATCACACTGGGTGACAGATGTCATGTTAATCTGCCTGCTGGACTGATGTCTTTCTGGGACCTACACCCATTCTCCAATCAGCCAGAAGTCTACAAAAGCTCACTGTGAACCACTGTGTTATCATCTAGTCAAAATGATACTTGTGTTTAAGAGCTCACAGTTCATTTTATATCAGTTAAGACATTTGTTCTAATTTGATATATTTTTAATGCACCAATGCCACCACTGTCACATTACAACTACACATTTTAATGTATTTCTTTGGGATTTTATGTTATGGTCTAATAGAAAATAATGATACAAGGGAAATGATACATGGATTTCAACTTTTATTTTTAACAAATGAGTATTACTGAGTGCATATTAACAAACCAGGGTCTAGACTTTGTGGAACCACATTTTGCTGCAAGTAGGGCTCCAGGTATTTTAGGGTATTTTTCTACCAGCTTTGCAGACGAAAGCAAAGACATTTGTGCATTTCTGCAGATGCAGGTTGCTGTGTCCTCTACATGGCTTATGGCTAACTGCAGACAGGACTTTTTGTGGCCCTCTTCTAAAAGGTTGTCAAGGACAGATTTCCGGACGGCATGACTTATAGTTCCCCGGCAGCAGATTCTCCCACATGACCTGTGCATTTCTATAGCTCCTCCAGAGTTACCATGGGCCTCTTAGCTTTTTCTATGCTCTCCTTGGCCTGACTGTCTGTTTAGGTGTATAGTCATGTCTAGATAGGTTCACAGTGGCTCCAGAATCTTTCTAATCTATGATGATGAATTGAGCACCGCTCTGTGAGACATTCATAGCTTAGAGTAGTTCTGAGGCCTTCACAGAACTGCTTTGATTATACTGAGATTAAACTCTGCTGCGGTGGACTCTATTTATGAATAAGTTGGCTTCTAATGGGCAATTGTTTGCACTGGTGAATTTTATTTGGAATTTGTATTCAGGGGCTTAATACAAATCCACGGCAAAATGTTGAAATTTTCATTTGTAAAAACATTTAAATACCAAGCTTCCTTTTCCCAACAATTCACAATTATGCGATGCTTTCCAGCTGTCTTATATACAATCCCAAAGAAATACAAGGGTTAAGAATACTTCAGAATGGTACTTTAAGTGTGTAGGCGTATCTTTATAAGATGTAGCCCACTGCACCCTATCGTCATCATGTTATTTAATTAATTAGCATAATAAAAGATGGTTCTTTATGTTACCTTTAAAAAAGACGAACTTCCCTTCACTATTTTCATACACTGCATCAATTTTGGGGGGCAAGCCTTGCCAGAAGTGATTGATGGGCATGGGGTAGCCTGGGACCACTGAATTGTCCCGGACCCTCCAGAACCACTGGTCCTACAGAAATAAACAGTGTAGAATTATTATTGCCTGAAATTAATGTAATATTTGGAGGAATGCTTTCCTCATGGTGATACTTCAATTTACCTTGAAGACAAAAAGCTCCTGTCGGAGGATGGCCAGAGTGTTGAAGCCTCCATCGCAGATGTTCGGCTTGGAGTTGGGGTTGGACGGTTTGGACCCCTGTGGCGGGCGATGGGGTCTGGCATGTCGGTCGTGTTTCCGGGGGTCTGAGGGTGGATGGAAGCGAGGAGGTGGAACCGTAGGCGGAGGGCTGGTGGGCTGTGGAGCTTTATCTGGTGGTCCTATAAATACAAACTGCAGTGTTACAACCTGTTCCTTCTGAATCAGAACTTCACTGATGTGTTTTTGTGAGATTTAGCTATTTGAAAGACTGCCCCCGCTGAGAAATATTTTAACCAATGCAACCTTTTCTTTTGGCGCTGATTATTTTTTCCTCTTTTGCAATCTGTTAGTTGACTCATGTTGCTTTGAAAAACACAGATTGGCTGACATCTTTAACAGCTGACAAATGCTGCTTAATGGCATTCAACCCAGCATGACTGATGCGTCAGTTCAGTGTTCAGTGACGAAGTTTCAGAGCTGTTTTGTGATGTGGTGCATCTTTTTTAGTGTTAGAACTGTGTAATACATGCAAACTGTTGAAAATCAGAAATCAGCCAAGTTTGTACAAACAAACAAGGAATTTGACCCCAGTACACTTTGCTCTCAGTGAGATTTAATACTGGAAATAAAGAATATCTATTTAAATGTACATATATACACAACTGACTTTACAAAACAATATAATGTGGGATCAGTCCAAGTACGCATGGTATTGTTCTTGACTGTCAAGTGTTCATCAGAGAAACAGCCTGGGGGAAGAAACTGTCTTTGTGGCGGCTGGTTTTATCAGACGGCACTCTATAGCCTAAACAGTTTGTATTCAGGGTGAGTGGGTTCTGCAGAGATTTTTGCTGCCCTTTTCCTGACCCTGGACCTGTATAAGTCCGAGATAGAGGGAAGGTCAGCCCTGATGATACTCTCTGCAAACCTGATTGTTCGGAAAACGAAAGAGCAAAGCTCCGAGGCTGCCATCCGCGGTGCCATCGTGAATTGGATCTTGATGACTTAATATTTAAAAACAGATTGTAATGTAGAACATTACCGTAAATTTTCTGAATGCCCTGCAGGTCATCTTGAGGTAGTTTGAAGTTCTCTGTGTCCATGTACTGGTAGAAGGGAGCCATGATAGCAGTGGGGTCGTTTGAGTGCTCCAGGCCGAGGGCATGCCCCAACTCATGAACCGCAACCAAGAACAGGTCATTGCCTAGAAAAAGGGAGAGAAGACCTGCAGTGAGAATGCAAATCCTTGATCATATCAAAAAAACAGAATGTACTGGACAAAGAACAGGACATGGAAACATAAGGAGTAATAAACCAAAAATGAACAAATGTAAAGTCTAAATGTTAAGTCAAAAGTATAGTGGCACACCAAGTAAGAAAAGGACAAATAGCTAATACTATTGTGTTTATCCCACATCATGTGGTTGAAATATATGGTAGAAGGCTGTCGAACTAAGATGATGGAAATGCATGTCAAACAAAATTATTTTATTCTCTCAGGCTGGATTGGTTCTTAGGGGTTGACTTCTGCTAACGTCTGATTACAACTAAGTAGCATTAAATACAAGAATAAATACACTCAGAAGGGAGTGTATTTATTGGGAGTTGTCTTGGACAGTAGAAAACAGCTGAGAACCTGCTGGTGAACTGAATTTAAAGAGGTAAAAAGCTTTGGTGCGTGTTTCTTGACTGGCTGAGCTGCTCTACTCCTAATTTTACTCATAAATAAGCATTGGTAAGTAATTTAACACTAAATGCAACTCAGGCAGATCTTTTGAATCACAATGTGGTTTTGGTGATCGAATGAATGTATACATGATGTTTCTGATGCAGAAACATTAGAAGACTTGAAAACATCCAATAACTAACTCAGCATAAATCTGACCATGTGAAACAGGATGCATATTTACTCTCCTGGTCTTGAAGGACACATTGAATGGCAGGTACTTGCATAGTTCTGGAATATGCGATTACCTGCCTCACCTAGATTTTAGGAATATACTAAATGTGAAAGAATTGGGGGTTCCTCGGAGAGACAAATTAGACTGAATAACCCGAAATGATGCCAATGAGCTTTAAATTAAGTTCATTGATGAGATTTTTAAAAATCCAACATTCAAGAAGTTGGTTCTTGTCTCCAAAACCATTTGTTGATTATGGGTTTCTTTTACTTCTACCTACCTTCATTGCTACATCCATTTTCCCATCACCTATAACATTCTTCCCTGCTGAAGAAAAGCAGTCTCACAACACAATGCTGCCCCGACTATGTTTCACCGTGGGGATGCTGACTATGATTAATAGTTTTCCTGTCAACAGATTCTCCCACCTGAGCAATGGGGCTCTGCAGCTCCTCCAGATCTATCATGGGCCTTGACTGCTCCTCTAATTAATGCTCTCCTTGCTCAGACTTTTTAGTGGTAGGTAAATGGCCAGGTCTTAGGAGTTTCGGATGACGGATAAAGGAAAATGGCTGCACTGAATTTTATTTAGGGGTATCAGTGTAAAGGGGCTGACTGAAAAATACAACTGACACTATGTTTAAAAACCATGCTTCATTTTCCTTCCACTTCACACTTATGTGATACTTTGTGCTGGTGCATCACATACAATCCCAATAAAATACATTGAAGTTTGTTGCTGTGAGGTCATGTAATGAGGAAAAGCTCAAGGGATATGAATATACTTGCAAGGCACTGTATCTTTCAGCTTTAGGTTGTGAGACCCGTCGTACGCATTTGGATTATGCTTTATTGTTTGCATTTTCTATTACTGGTGTCCGCCAGAGTGGTTACTCCTGTGTCTGATTTTTAATGCACATTGATGTATCTTGTTTGTGCTCCCTATCTGCCACGAAGTGTGTGTGTGCATTTGGGAAATACACATCCGATGTCAGAAAACAAATCAACCATTTTAATGTAAATGTATGACTCAATCAATATTTAATATCAATGTTTTTAGTCGTTTTTCCGTATGGATTAAGGATCTTTGTGGTGCATTCAATTTTGTTTTAATTAATGATTTTCCAGACACATAATGAAAATACACAAGCAAAAAAAGCCAGATGGATTAAGCCAGAATGAAAATAATTACTTGCTGTCCCTGGTCTAGAGTTTTCTTTTAATAAAAAGGGTACAAAACATTACAAGTAAAGATTACTGGAAGTGAATCATGAAGCAGCAGGACTTTTTTCTCTTTCGCTACATAAAGAAGGATAAATTACACGTGAACAACAGCTTAAATAAAGCAGAAGGACACTCTTACGTTTCTGCCAAGGACACATTTGCAACGCACCTGAGCATAAAAGAATATCAGATGAGTACGGAGTTACTACAACACACACACAAATGGAAAAGTAAAAATGTCACAACCAGTGATTGTGGTCAACTCAGAGTTTCAGTCTGATTTAGGAGGAATTACAGCTCTTATGTACAAACAGTGACTGAACCTGTCCCGAAGACATAGTTGCCCTTTGCAAGTATGATATCCACAAATACCAGGAGCGCTGCATAGAGCCACCACTGACCCTCAGCCAGCAGCAAAAAGGTTACACGTCTCCCTCTCCCCCTTTTTCCTCATCCAACCAGCCTCTCCTGCCTATGGGCAAAAATGCCTCATGAAGATTCGCTGGAGACAAACTGGAGCTACGATTAGCACACATGTCAACATGCAGCATTTACAGTTCCACTGCTGTGAAAATCCATTAAAGATGGTGCAGCTTCCTTTGCACACATGCTGAGACAAGAGGTTTTTTTTTTTTTCGTCCTCAGCGCTCCAAATGGATAACGATGGGATGCTGCTCAGGGGCGAGCATGCATCTAACTCGGGAGTCTAGGACTATTACCATTAGAGAACAAAAAGAGAGAATGAGGGAAAGGAGCTGATGGGTGGCAAGCAGTATCCCTGAACAAACACAATGCAAGCTACAGCTCTCCTTCCTCTCTAATGGAAAGGGAGAAAGTTAGTGCATAGCAGTTGGATAATAGCAAAGCCGCCTGGTGGTGCTTTCACATGCCTGCTACCCTGTAGGAAGAGTAATTAGGGAGTGTTTGGTTGAATGCCTTAGAAAGGTATCCTATTTTCCTCTCTGAGCTGCACCACTGCAACCACTGAGCTACATCAAATTCAATAAATGTGGATAACCATAATCATGTGCCAGCAAAAGCAAAAGTCTCAAAATAGCAGCACTCTCTATCCTGTCATCTGAAGAGCTTATTATACAGACAGAGACTAAAGTCCTGACAGATGGGATGATGCATCTTTACAGAGCTGCAGCGCATCAAACACATCTTAGCGTTCTTTGTTTTTGGCTGAGCATCCCTCACACTCTGCCCTAAGACACTGTCGTTCTCATAACACCCTCTAGCCAGGCCATCTGTACTTTCCTGGTCTGGCATCCATCAGTTCTTATCCATCTCTCCACAAGATTGCACTTTTTATTGTTTGCTTTCCTCACTTCTTCCCCTTTTACTTAGTTATTTTTTTCTCCATCATCTTTGTCTCTTTGCTGTAGCCACCTCTCTCTTTTCTCTATATATGTAGTATTCATACTTCTGAATTTTTTCTGATTTTGTCATGTTGCATACACAAACTATTATATTTTATTTGGGTTTTATGTCACAAACCAACAAAAAGTAGTGCATGACTGTGAAGGGAGAGATACATATAAAGCCCTTAATGATCTAGCTCTATCATATATCAGAGATCTGATTGTTCCATATATTCCTAACAGAGCAATTCGTTCTCAAACTGCAGGTTTACTGGTGGTTCCTAGAGTCTCTAGAAGTAGAATGGGAGGCAGATCCTTTAGTTATCAGGCTCCTGTCCTGTGGAACCAGCTCCAGTTTTAGCCCCGGGAGGAGACACCCTGTCTACTTTTAAGGCTAGGCTTAAAATTTTCCTTTTTGATAAAGCTTATAGTTAGAGTGAGTTAGGGTTTATCCTGAGCCTGTTCTGTAGATATGCTGCTATAGGCTTAGGCTGCTGGAGGACAAAATGACCACTTTCACGCTCACTTTCTCTACATTCTCACACTACTCTCCAATTTTGATTTTTTGCTTTTTATTTCACTTTTAATTTTATTTCTCTCTTTTCTCTTCCTAGAATCTACCCCTGGCCTGACTCTGTATCTACCTGTGACACCTTTCTGGAGAGGGGCATCGTTCCCAGCTTCTGTTGGAAAAACTTAATGCTCACCCTCTACCGTGATCCACTTGGCCCCGTTCCAGTGTTCAACCCCTTTTTTCTCTCCTAGACATGAACTGCTGACTTTTACGTACCTAATTTTATTGGCTTCTTTTAACTCTAAAATTGAAAAAGGCTCAGGTTTATTGTTCTTTTTTTTCTAGGTGAAATGATAAAGGAGTACATCCATTAAACATTTTCTTTTCCCTTTATAGAAATGACTCCTTTGGGTCAGGCTTCTTTGTTCTTTTTGTGTCTATGCTCTGTTTTTTCTCTAACCCCAGTGGTCGTGGCAGATGGCCCCTACACTGGCCTGGGTTTGCTGGGGGTTTCCTCCTGTTAAAAGGGATTTTTTTTTCCCCCCACTGCGTACTGCATGCTCGTATGAGGGATTGCTGCAAAAGTCAACGCCAGGGGCTGTCCACTGTCTCTACATCTATCCAGGAGGGAATCGGGTGTCCCCTACTGGGATGCAATCTGCTGAGTTTCTTAGATAGAAAAAAAATTTTATCCAATTTGAATAAAAAATGAATCTGACTTCACTGTTCAATGGGGTTTGGACTAACTGGAAGATGTACCTACTTTGAAGTGCTTTAGACAACATTTGGGGGAATTGCCGCTATATAAATAAACTGAATTGAATTGAATTGAATACTGTCAACATATTTTTATACACAAAACCTGAAAAGTGTGGCTTGCATTTGTATTCAGCCCCCCTGAGTCAATAATTTATAGAACCACCATCCACTACAGTTACAGCTCCGGTGTATGTCTCTATGAGCCACATCTAGAGACTAGACTTTTTGGTCCTTCTTTACAAAATGGCCCACACTGCATCAAATTTGATAAAACGAAAACTTTAATGTCTTGCAATAGATTATAAATTCGATTTAGGCCATGACTTTGACTGGGCCGCTCTATCACATGAAGATGAACACATAAAATCCGAATGGGACTTCTTGTGGGTTTTTCTCCAAA